>BLKM01000115.1:243704-401038 GCA_013340265.1 Coptotermes formosanus
CATAGCTTCCACGACGCTCTTCCGATCTTCGTAGAAGCTATGGGGTGTATGTGTGTATGTATGTATGTATGTATGTATGTATGTATGTATGTATGTATGTATGTATGTATGTATGTATGTGTTTGTATGTATGTATGTATGTATGTATGTATGTATGTATGTATGTATGTGTGTATGTATGTGTGTGTATGTATGTGTGTATGTATGTATGTATGTATGTATGTATGTATGTATGCACGCAATCGCGAGGCTCGAAGTGCCACTCTCAGGGTACCAATTAAACTACGCGGTGCGTACCTAACACAGTGCTTCTTATACGCGTCCAGTCAACTAGTTCTGAGTCCGTCTGTCTTCCCCATTAATCACATGCAACATTATCTCCCACCTCATTTGCAATGCCTTCTATTTCCCTTGCTTTTGTATCCGAATGACCTGTCAGTTCCACTAGATGCAACCAGCTGCATCCCTTAGTCGGCAGGCCCTTGTCAGCACCAACGATGGACGCTCTGTTTCTGGTCGGACGGAAGCAATACATTATATTTCACGACATTCCTATTTCTGTTTCGTCTAAAAGTTAGAGACCATACCGGCAGAATCGAACACTCTTGTAAAAGACTGTGCATTACGTGTGGAATTATAATTCTACGTTTGATTTGACAGCGCTTCACTAGGCCAAGGGTAGGCCTGACGGTTGTTTTCTCCAGAGGAAATACGACGAAATATCTAGTCATGTTTTTGTGCTTTTACTAAGGCACACAAAACATATTACAGTCCATTACATTATCACTGTCATTACATTGACGTCAGTGGCATCTTTACATTCCTAATGGCCAGTTTTATGTATGCATCCACCGTTCTTCTCCTAGTCGCTTCTCTGTCATTTCATCACAGAGGCATTTCATTTATATATCCCTTAGTCTTGCCCGCTTTGTCTTTTCACCCACACGTGACGCGGACACTCCTTTGAAGTGTTCGCGCCACATCAACGTCATCTCTTAATATCGTCCTTCCTTCCCTAAGTACGTCATCTGAATTAACATCTTTCCTCGAGAAACTATATGCCTTGTAGGTAAGCAATTTTCTTTTAAGGATATCTTTATTTAAAAACAGACGAATGCTTAAGACTGTCAATCATGCATTTCACGTATACATAAATTCAGTACCTACCTCGCAGGGAACACAAAGCTTCCAAATCACAAAAATTAAACAGCTGAACTATTTCCGTGTAGGGAAATAATCCCTGTTTATTGTGACACACACACACACACACACACACACACACACACACACACACACACACACACACACACACTTGCAGGTGAAATGCAGAATAACTGAAGGTTAAAGCTGGCGGTTACCAACTTACTTTACAGGTTGATGGTTAAAACGCTAACTAATTTAACCCTTTAGAGACGAAGTATGTCTGTTTTATATAAGGACTGAGTGCGTACCGCGCTGTAAACATTCTCCACTTCGGTTATAAAAACCAGTCTCTTAATGTTTTATAAGGCAAAAGTTGCTGTTTGTTCTGAGATCCGTACAAAACACATAAACGTAATGTGGGCACCACGTAGAATTTTTTAATGTTAAACCTGTTAGTACGTGAAGTTACCTCTAGGTTTTAAATGGTTAACTTCGGTCCCTATCTATCGAATAAAACTCCTGTATTACGTAACATTCAGAAGGAAGACTGCTGTTACTTCCTGCAACTCACGAACAGTAGAAAATCTGGTGCACATTGAAACACAGCCAACAAATGCGGCAAAATTTCAAGGCTGAATTCTAACTTCCCCGTACTTCAGACTCTTGTAACAGACTGTACGTGACTTGCGGCTTTCACTTATAATAAATTCCTTTCAGTTTCAATGCATAACCCTGCCACCAGCTGCTCTTGCCTGAAGTCAAGATGATTGTTAATGCTTTATTTTTCTCCGCGAACTCCAAGGCTCGACGAGGCATCTAATCAATTATTAATAAAATTCAGGCCCGAAACGTAGCTTCAGAATACATCTCGCGGCTTGGTAAACAAACGTTACTTCTGTGGCATCACTACAGCACTCGTCACCAGTTACAACCCGAGAGCTCCACTTGACGTGATTTTAATAATGCTGTCAACAATTCTTTGTTGTTGTTGTTGTTGTTGTTGTTGTCGTCGTCGTCGTCGTCGTCGTCGTCGCTACTGTCTAATCTTCATCACCATCATCACGACCAGGAAAAGCACAACGGCATTGTTTTATTTACTTCAGAGCGCCTGTCTATAGCTCTGACTTACAACGGCTAATAACAAATGAAAGGCAACGAAGTAGACAGCAACAGATGTGGATTAATTTCACATGTCATTGCAGGGTTTGCCTAAATTGACTGAAGAAATCATCAGGGTATCGTACCTCTAGAACCAGGTTCGAACCCGCGGCCTCCAAAATATGAAGCAGAATTACTACATAATAGACTGCAGTGATAAGGTTTTTGGCTGTCATTCCAATGGGCAGACAGAAAGTAATGACCCCAGTTCCTTTATTTCACACCGTTAGTAATTGGATATGTCGAAATTGCACAGGAATTCACCACAAAATTCCTGCAGGTACAGCTGCTTCTCAGTATAGTCTCTAAATTCATCGACAATAAAGTGGAGTGGAATGAAGGGAAGGTCACGGTGAAATGCGAGTGCATCAGTTCATGCAGTTGTGTAATGCATTACTGTGACTGTATTAGGGCCGATTCACACTATCCGTCACGTTTCCGTTCCGTCACGGAAAGTCACCCTTCAGTAGAATTTTCTTATGTGCAATTACTGTACAGTATGCTTGATTTTTTATTAATATTAATTCATCAACTTTAGGTCATTGTAATTGTATTGTATTTGTATGTGTATTGTATTTGTATGTGTATTGTATTTGTATTGTAATTGTATTGTAATTGTATTTGTATTGTAATTATATTGTAGTTGTATTGTAATTGTATTGTATCTGTATTGTATTTGTATGTGTATTGTATTTGCAATTGTATTTGTATTGTAATTGTATTGTAGTTGTATTGTAGTTGTATTGTATCTGTATTGTATTTGTATGTGTATTGTATTTGCAATTGTATTTGTATTGTAATTGTATTTATTGTGTGCAGTATGTGTCCTTTATTGTTTTTGTAATTTTGTGTGCTGTGTTTTGTTTGAGTGCGGTATGTTATTTTGTGTGTTGTGTCTTATTGTAATAACGCTGCCACCGGGTACAAATCCATTTGCAGTAAAAATAAATAAAAAATAATCATGAACAACAGTCTTCCGCGTTTCAAAACAGCATGTATTCCCGCCCAACAGAATTTGCTCTCCCTCCCTAGCCACTGGCGCATTGCCTTCTGTAATGCCTCGTCATTGTCGTTAAGGTGTCGTCGCAGGCTTTCTTGAAGAATAAGACATGTGGAAATCTGATGGTACGTTCGGTAGGGTGGATGCGGTAACACTGTCCATCCAAGATGTGACATGGTCTCTGTGACGACCACAACGGGCTGCCGCCTAACGCTGTCACAGACGAGGAACATAAGAGACACTTTACTTGTCAGACGGACTTGGCGAAGGCAAGTGTTTCAATACAGCGGTCGGAGTTCACTGTTGTTCCTCCAGGCAAGAAGTTCACAAGTGAAACCATTTGACGGTTTGTTATGAAATGTTCCTCTACTGTTTCAGTTGCTTTAATCCAGCTCAAACCCCACCCCCACCCCCCCACCCCCGGGTCGAAAATACTGGCATCCACAACAGCCCTACCATAGACTTTATGCAAACGTTCGTCAACGCACAGTGGCTTCTCAACACGAGCAACAAAGAGTCTTTCTATCACTGGTCGTTGTTGCCTTCATATGCCAATTTCTGCCGTTTTAAAAACCAACTCTCCTGCTGTCATCTTTTGAGTGAAACATTTGCGACTAACAGAATACGACTGAAAATGTTCGGCTTTCCTTAAGTAGTCTTTATGCCCATTACAAAGAATGTAAAGAGATAAAAATAGGAAGCATTACCTTCTGACTGCCTCTGGTATCAATGGTACAAACAAAATCTAAATAAAGTCATAAATAACTAGAAAATATGTAAAAATTTATGCGTATATTTGGGAAAAATAACATAACAGAAAAGACTTCCGCGATGGGCAACAATCACGAAATACTCATACATTGCTTGCTGCAGTATTGTTCTTGAATTTTACAGTTCTTTTAACAAGGTGAATTCCTCAACAGACATTATTCGGGTCGTTAGATTTAAGAGAACGCATAGGGCGCAGCATTCCTGATACAAGATAATATATGGGACAGAGCAGTGTACATAAGATGTTTGTGAAAATGAAGAGAAGAGGTATCTGGAGCAGCGTCATTGTGACGGAATAATATTTAAATGGATTTTAAATGTGTACTATGATATGAACTGGATTCACGTGGCTGAGGTTCAGTATCAGGCCCGTGTAAACATGACAATGAGAAACGGCTTATAAGTAGATGAGTAAACACAAGCTTCACAAGAACAATGCCCCATGTACTATAATCACACGCACGTACACATACATGCATGCGTAGGTGCATACACTATATACATATACGAATATTAATTTATCTGACAACTGTCACTAGTCACGTCTCTTCGGCTCGCGTAACTGATAAAACTCTGACGAGCCAAACGTGTCCGATGTGTGCTGGGATCCAAAGGCAGATATTTCCATCGCCTTCTTTTAAACATGGCGAGCAAAAACCTAATATAAACCGCAACAGCTACGCTGTATTACCCGGTGGACCCCGACTCACGACAAATTGGAACACCGGCGAACACTGCTCTGCCTGTCCATACAGGAAGCTAATACGAGTCGTCAGATAAAATAATGACCCTGTATTTACACAACATACATTACAATCATACACACATTACATGCGTACGTGCACGCATATACAGACCTGCCTACATTATATACACGCATCCATTAAATATATATATATATATTTCCTCCGTACAAATATGCACGCCTACGTAGACTATATATAGCAATACATGCATACATTACATATACACGCTCAATGCATATATAATGCTTACTTACATTACATATATTGCACGCAAAGATACATTGCGTACGTATACACATACATGCACTCATATATATACAAACACGTGTAATTCATACATGCATATATACATATACAACACGCATACAAATATACCTACACGTGCTTAAAATACGAAATACAATACACAGTACGTATTATATACATAACATATAAAATACCCACATATACTACCGCGCTTATACATTGCATACACATATGTACATGCGTGCATACATTACATACGTACTTATATACATTACGTATGTAATTTACTGTCATATCAGATGCATCTCCTCTATGTCTGGACAGGTGTATTTGTCGCATTTACATTTACGGCACTAACTAGCATCATTAGCCACATTTACACGGTGAGACGTCACCGCATTACACATGTTTACACACACCCGACAGGTGTCGAAACCAGACAGCACGAAACTGAAATATCTAGCAGTGACAGACTGCAACACATAACGCCTGATTTCCCTACGCAGTGTACGCCTGACGTAACTCGAAACACAGTATTCAAGTTCTGTACTGAATGCGTCTGTTAGCGGCGAAAGGGTGGGTGAGGGATACTGAAGGAGTACTACAAGGCACACCCTGTAACAAAGCGGTTAGTGGTCTGTGTATCATGCCTTCAGCGTAAGGTAAACTGGTATTCAGAGTGTGGTACTCCTGTTTGTGACACCGCCAATTAAGGGAATATGGTGCCACCATCGTCAGAATCTGCTCTGAAAGAGACGCAGCAATTTCCTCCCAAACGTTGGTAGCAGCCACGAAAAACGACGGTGTCACAAAAAATATCAAAAGTGGCTCTTCTTTAAGCAATTATTGCATAGCCAGCTCGATAAGAAATCCACTCCATTACGCAACTTCACAAAACAGAAGAGACTGGAGTCTATCCTCAGCCAATTCTACACAGCACACACTTCCACATCCTACGTCTTCATATCCATTTTAATATTATACTCCCAACTAAATAACTACATGCACCAGAACTTTTCTTGACAAGCTAACAGTCAAGCAGCCAATAAAGAATGTCTTTGTCTTATGCGGAACCCGAAATGAGATTACGGTGTTAACCAGGACCCGCCAATGGTCCCTACAGTAAGCCGAATAAATCCAATTCTCACCTTCCCTCCGTATCCTTTCAGATCAGTTTTAATATTATCCTCATATTTAGTAATAACTCTTGGAATTAAACTCTTCTCTAAACAAAAAATTGCAGAAAATTTTTCTCTCGCCCATGCCTGCTACACGTCCATTCCAAATAATTTACCTTAACTCATTTATCATAATTACATTTATAACCCTTGATAAATATCTGGGAAAGAGCTCTGATATTTACATATACATCTTACATGTGTCACTGGAATATGCTGTTAAGGAACACAAAACCTCATACGTCTACGTTTACAAAATATCTCCTCAATTGTAGCAACAATGTAAATAAAGATTTCTACAACATTTATAAGTTTGTAACTCTTCTACATACACTAATGTAAATGTAATATTGTCTCTGTACTTAATTAACCACCATGCCAGGAAGGAATATGCGGGAGTGGAGTACAGCTCCACTCATACTTAACCTCGGACTTAGATAGAGGCAAAGATTTCATGGCACCCATTAAATAACTGGCTGGGTGCGCCCCAGAGCCGTTCACGAGGTTTTGGTGGCCAGAAAAAATTTCTCGCTCTCCAGGGATTTGGAATGCGAAAATTGTCAATATTCTAAACAATCAGCCCCAATTAGAACTCACGACGCCTAATTTCCGGTTGCCTGCATTTCCACACCGAGAAGGCTTATATTTTATTGTTAACTGTAATTAATTTTTGTGAAAATTTCACTCCTTAATTACAGATTCGCCGATCCCAGTGGCCGCGCGGTCTAAGGCGTAGGTCTGCGGCCGAGCGCTTGCTGGGATCGTGGGTTCGAATCCCACCGGGGACATGGATGTTTGTCTTGTACAGTGTTTGTGTTGTTAGGTACAGGTCTCTGCGACGGGCCGATCCCTCGTCAAGAGGAGTCCTACCGACTGTGGTGTGTGTTTGAGTGTGATCAAGTGAAAATAAAACCCCCCTACACCTGCTGTGAACAAGTAGGTAGAAGAGGGAAGGATTACGAAACAAAACAGTAATTACAGATTCTGGGGACGTTAAAAATATGCGGTGAAATCTCAAAGGTTCGTATAAGTACTGTCATTGACACGATGTGTATTTATGTTTATTGACTATATCCGTGTAAAATTTTACATGCCCGGTTTCAATAGCTCATTAATAACCGCCATCAAAGCGAAAGTTAAATAAAATTTGTCTTGGTACACGTAAAAAATATGACCTCAGTAACAGCTCAACTTTCCCAACTTTTCTACCATTACACTGTATTTTAAGAATCTATGTGACCCTAGAGTACCTCCTCCTTCAGAATTTCGCGGGTCGGCCATGTTGTTACGTATTAAAAGTACAGCGCTGCGGCGACGTCAGGTGGTATAACATTCACACTAAGCTTTGCAAAAACCCGTCAACGTTTAACCCTTTAAAGACGAAGCATATCGGTTTTATATAAGGGCTCAGTGCGTACCGCGCTGTAAACACTCTCCACTTCGGTTATAAAAACCAGTCTCTTAACGTTTCATAAGGCAAAAGTTGCTATTTGTTCTGACATCCGTACAAAACACATAAACGCAATGTGGGCACCACGTAGAATTTTTTAATGTCAAACCTGGTGGTACGTAAAGTTACCGCTAGGCTTTAAACGGTTAAACCAACAGACGGCACACAGCATGATTGTATGAGACTACTTTACTTCCTTTTAACAATGGAACGTGCTGTAACAAGCGCATCGTGCCAAGACACGCGTCTCATACGCCTTTCCCATGACGTGTAGCTTGCCTTTTGCACCGATATGCGAACAAGCAAATCAGAGCTTCGACAGTTAACAGTTTCGCTAAACATAACTTCTGGTAAACTAAAACCTTGTTTGCGTCGAACCTATCAAGTGCAGATTTTCCACGCAACTTCCTGTAACGCACATGAAAATCTATGCCAGAGGTACACAATGAATATCCATCGAGATATAACTTGATTGCCCGAAGGCGTAGAATTTCATACAGTTAAGGACAACAGCTTAACGTCCGAGAAAAGATCCCTCGCTTTGATATTCTATTCAGGAATCACTGCAGCCTACATCGCTATTCAAACGTTGCCAAACTATACGCAGATAACAGAATACAGCGTCTATTTTCTTCATTATAGCTACGACAGTATGAAAGCATAATTACGGAAATGTCGTTTCGTTTCTCAGTCCTTCCCTCTTCTACCTACTCACAGCAGGTGTCGAGACTGTTTATTTTCACTTGATCACACTCAAACACACACCACAGTCGGTAGGACTCCTCTGGACGAGGGATCGGCCCGTCGCAGAGACCTGTACCTGACAAAAAAAGAACACTGTACAAGACAAACATCCATGCCCCCCGGTGGGATTTGAACCCACGATCCCAGCAAGCGCTCGGCCGCAGACCCACGCCTTAGACCGCGCGGCCACTGGGATCGGCACGGAAACAAGGAAGACTTCAGTTACGCCTGTTTATCTGATCAACAAGTCACATGGCTTAGGCCGTTTCGTCACTCTATCCATTAAAACCCACTCTAAATAACGTAAAGCAATCCACACTTCCATACCCCTCTCCCCTACATACACTTTCACATTAACCGGTTTAAAGCCCAATGGTGACTTAACCTTTTAAAGCCTAGCGGTAACTTTACGTACCGCCAGGTTTAACAGTAAAAAATTCTACGTGGTGCCCACATTGCGTTTATGTGTTTTGTACGGATCTCAGAACAAACAGCAACTTTTGCCTTATAAAACATTAAGAGACTGGTTTTTATAACCGAAGTGGAGAGTGTTTACAGCGCGGTACGCACTGAGTCTATATAAAACAGATACGCTTCGTCTTTAAAGGGTTAAACACCAGCTGTCATACTAAGACGCATTGTATTTTCCCACACAGTGTACAAGCGTATGTCGAACCACACTCACATTCCAATACCGAATATTCGCCTAAGAAGCATAACCAGCTGGCCTTTACCATTCACAAAGACCATGGCCGGCGGGAGTTACAACCGAACTTCTATACACGACTTAGCTTAATAACAGTCTCATAAGAATTAATCCCTTTAAGACGGCTTCGAAATAAAATGTGTTTATCTCAGCTTCTATTCGTGCTACACGTTCCACCGTCTGATTCACCTTTTTATTCAAATTCACGCTGATTAAACCCTAATAACGGAAAAAGAAACTAATCATGACGCTCCTAATTATAAGACAGTTCAGTAACACTAAATAAACCACAAAACAATTACTAATCTCTCACATATTTTCATT
Source organism: Coptotermes formosanus (assembly GCA_013340265.1). Classification (NCBI taxonomy): domain Eukaryota; kingdom Metazoa; phylum Arthropoda; class Insecta; order Blattodea; family Rhinotermitidae; genus Coptotermes; species Coptotermes formosanus. Next base: position 253,171 of record BLKM01000115.1, read on the forward strand.
TTGCGTTTTGAATAACATCAATTTTGTTGTCACGGATATCTGAAACACATGTTTATTTATCAGAATGCCCAGGTCTTTATAATTTTTGTTTAAATTGTTATAAAATATCAGCCTTGGACCTGAAGCAACATTACCATCGTTCATTCTTTTCGCTAACACATAACGCCCAGTGGTTACTTTATGTACCGCCAGGTTTAACATTCAGCAATTCTACGTTCTGCCCACACAGTGTATTTATGTGTTTTGTGTGGATCTCAGAACAAACAGCGATTATTTCCCTATACAGCATTAACTGATTGGTTTTTATAACCGAGACGGAGTGTTTACTGCGCGGTACGGACTGAATGTTGAACTATATCAAATAAAATTTCTTTAAATATAATTCATTTTGATTTTCGTGTTTAAAGGTTCAATCGATCGTGTTTTGTACAAATAATGAAATTTCATGTTACTTTATAAAATTACACAAGCACTTTATGGACACTGTGTCAGAGAGTGGACTATTGCACAATACGACTGTACATGGCGACAGAACCAAAACCGACCCACTGTGCTTACAAGTAAGCAGTACGTGATGCTACTGAAAGGTCTAGGTCGACGGACTCACAGAGGCAGTAGCATTTCAAATACTGCAACTTGCTCACAGACGCCTAAACTCAGTGACGTTCATCGCAGTGATCCTCAGTCACTACCGCTAGGTCTAAATCAGAACATAAGGGCGTAACCCCTGACACATCATTCCGTGTCACGAACTGTCACACATTTAAAACTACATTAATTCAGACATACTTCGGTCTTCTTAGCTGTGACATCTTACAGTCGAGTAATAACGTTTCGGTGCACAACATGCCTCCTTCTTCAAAGTAATCTGAAAACGTACGCGCCAGGTTCCTCAAAAACGTCGGTACTCAACTACCAGACTAAACGTTAGCATAACCCAGAACTGAACTGAACTGAACTCCATGGAGCAGAGGCCTTCTTGAGAAGCTAACAGTTTATCAGCTAGTCAAGAAATTCCCCGCATTTTATGGAACCCGAAGGTTCATTACCGCATTCACAAGAGCCCGCCACCTGTCCCTATCCTGAGCCAGATCAATCCAGTTCATGTCCTCCCATCCCACTTCCCGAATGTCCATCTTAATATTATCCTCCCATCTACGCCTGGGTCTCCCAAGTGGTCGCCTTCCCTCGGGTCTCCCCACCAAAATCCGGTATGCACCTCTCTCCTCCCCCATACGTGCCACATGCCCCGCCCATCTCAGTCTTCTCGATTTGATTACCCGAATAATATTTGGTGATGAGTACAGGTCACTAAGCTCCTCGTTATGTAGTCTTCTCCACTCCCCTGTCGCCTCGTCCCTCTTAGGCCCAAATATCCTCCTCAGCACCCTATTCTCGAACACCCTCAGTCTTTGTTCCTCCCTCAGTGTGAGAGACCAAGTTTCGCATCCATACAGAACAACAGGTAAAATTATAGTTCTGTATACCCTAATCTTTGTGTTTTTGGATAGCAACCTGGAAGACAAAAGATTCTGCACCGAATGATAGCAAGCATTCCCCGACTTCAATCTGCTCTTAATTTCTTCATGAATGGAGTTTCGATTCGTTAGGGTTGCTCCCAAATATTTGAATTCTTCCACCCTTTCAAAGGATTTATTATCTATATTTATGTTGTGATTGTGTCCTGCATTCTGATTTCGAGACATGACCATGTACTTAGTTTTCTCAGCATTTACTTCTAGACCAATCTCCTTACTAGCAATAATTAAATCTTCTGCATTTTTCTTTATGCTATGTACGCTTCCGCCCAATATATTAACATCATCAGCATAAACCAGAAGTTGATGTGTACCATTCAATTTCAAGCCCTCCTGGTTTGCCTGAACCCTCCTAATGGCATATTCTAAAGCAAAGTTGAAAAGCAATGGCGACAGAGCATCTCCTTGTTTCAAGCCATTCTTAATAGGGAACGTGTCAGACAGATGTTTGCCTACCCGAACTCTGCTATATGTTTCACTTAGGCACATTTTTATTAACCTTACTAGTTTCATGGGGATACCGAACTCAATGAGAATATTATACAAGACCTCCCTCCTAACTGAATCATAGGCTTTCTTGAAGTCTATAAATAGCTGATGAACTGCCTCATTGTATTCCCATTTTTTCTCAAGTATTTGACGAATGCTGAATATATGATCAGTGGTTGACCTGTTACGTCGAAATCCACACTGATGATCCCCAATAATTTCCTCTGCATATGGAGTTAACCTTGACAAAAGGATGTTGGATAGAATTTTGTACGTAGTCGACAAAAGTGATATGCCTCGATAATTATTGCAATCTGTCTTATCACCCTTCTTATAAATAGGCACAATGACCGACTCCTTCCATTCCTCAGGCAATTCCTCCTTATTCCAAATAGAAATAATAAGTTTATGGATTTCAGACCGAATAATCCTACCCCCTGCTTTAATCAATTCTGCTGGAATCTGATCAATACCTGGTGATTTGTGGCTTTTTAGTTTCCCAATAGCCATCTCAACCTCAATGGCACTGGGCTCAGGCACTAGTGGCTCTGCTGTGTGTACTTCAATCTGCCTAACATCATTAACCCCGTGTATATTCAACAGCTGGGAGAAATGATTCCTCCACCTAGCCAAAATACTGTGGGAGTCTGCAACCAGGTCACCCTTCTCATCCTTTACTACATTACTTCTAGGCTGGTACCCCCTCTTAAACTCATTGATACCCCTATACAAGTCTCTTATATTCTTCTTCTTACTGTTTGTTTCAATTTCATTAATTTTAGCTTTCAGATATTCCTTCTTTTTGTGCCTGAAATGTCTACTAGCTTCACGTCTTACGTTGTGCAGATTATCTCCATTATTTTGGTTTGGATTCTGTAACCACTGAATTTTAGCCTGCTTCCTTTTATCTAAAAATTCTGCACATTCTGCATCAAACCATGGTTTATGCTGCTTCCGTTCGTGTAGACCTAGACTCTCTTGAGCCGAGATTTTGATATTCTCTTTAATGTTTTCCCAAGCCCTATTCATGTCCTCACTAACATTTAAGTTTTCCAGAGCTGCAAACCTGTTTGAGATCTTAAGCTGATACTGTTTCCTAGCCTCTAGTTCACTTAGCTTCTTGAGAGCATAACCCAGAACAATAAAATATGGATTCCCACCGCCTTTTTAACCTGAGCTACCACACAACGTGAACAGTTGGAAATAGTGTTGAATAAACCAGGAATCAAGTAAGGCATCTGAATACGGCTCACAGTTCATCTTGATTCAATAAAAACAATATATACGAAATTAAATTAACTTTTACACTTCCACACGCCGAAATATATCCGTTTCAAATACAGAGTATTACGCCAATAGCTTTGTTTCATTTCCTGTTATTGTTACCAATTTCACAGAGTTGTTTTCTCTTTGTTGTCCCACTGATACAGCGGAATTACATTTTGCCCCCATTAATATGTTTTGTACATACATCTTATTTGATTTTCGTTTAGTTTACATTTCAATTTGTATAGCTTTAGCTGTCCTATTTCATCCTACAGGGATAGGCATCAACTGTTTATACATTTATACACTGTAGCGAAAACAGAATGGAAAACATGCTTAAACCTTTTCGACCTTGCGAAAGAGAAATATCACGCATTAATAACAGCCATATTTGCCTTGAATCATATTCAGCAACTTCCGTGCCAATTCAAGTCTCCGCCTTTTCTTTGTCAACGCAGTTCCTTGTCTGCCATTTATTCCGGGGAAATTACATGAGAGTTACCATGGATACACAGACAAAAGAATGAAAATTTCCCTAATAAATTTCGAGATAGGATCGACATAAACAAAGCTGTTTGTTACATCACTCAGTGACAGAAATTCAAAAGTAACATATTGATACTACTAAGGACAGAGCATTACTTCAGATGGTGGGAGGGGGGGGGGGGATTGTTTGTAAGGAGGTGTGAGAAATGATCTACTTCACGAAATCGAACTACGTGTGATGGGTTTTATGGGGTAACCATATGAATGAGGACGTCCTATGGGACATAAAGGAAGTGACTGTGGGCTTCAAGAAGCACTGGAACGAAAATTTTACTGCAGAGACAAATGTCACGGATATCAGTCAAGACCGTCGGCGTCTTCGATAGTAGTGAGGGACGCACTAAACACGTGCTGCCCATTTGAAGGCCACTTCCGGTCATGCAGTGGCCATCACTCCTCCGTATTCGTGAGGTGCCTTGGTTCGAATCTACGATCAAGAGAAGCTATGTTGTTCGCATATGCTGTCATGTTCATCGCTTCACTGAATTAAATATTGTCTTCTCGATTTACCACTCACTTTGTCTACTGAAATTTCAATTGAAAACGCAAGAGAAAATATCTGAGAACCCCCACGTCTACTTGCTAGTTTCCACTGATACCCTTGCATCCAGTCACTGTCACACAATTTGGCCCTTACGGCCGCTTCAGTCACACGATTTCAGTCAATATTCACGGTATGTAAACTTTTCAACTAAGGCCAGTGCTGCAATACCGACTGTTAAATGTCACTGCCCGTTACTGCTTTCGTTCTTAGTTACCATCAATGATGAACCCTTTAAAGACGAAGCGTATCTGTTTTATATAAGGACTCAGTGCGTACCGCGCTGTAAACACTCTCCACTTCGGTTATAAAAACAAATCTCTTAATGTTTTATAAGGTAAAAGTTGCTGTTTGTTCTGAGATCCGTACAAAACACATAAACGCAATGTGGGCACCACGTAGAATTTTTTAATGTTAAACCTGGTGGTACGTAAAGTTACCGCTAGGTTTTAAAAGGTTAATATCGGAAACTGGAGCCCGCGGCTCCGCATAGGCTCCAATTAGACCACAATTCCCGAACATTGTATTCTCTGACCTGCGGACAACTCTGTGAAATACAACACTAAATGAATTTGTATTCTTTATAACGCACAGTCCATAAATCCCTGTTAAGGCACTAACATAAGGACACAACATAAAGCCTATGTACTTAATCAACAGGCTGCAGTTAATATCAAGGTTAAAATGAAATATCACAATTACAATTAATCAATTCAGATCAGAGAAACTTATTACTTACCGTTGAATTGCACAATACAAAACTACGGGCCGCTATACGTTCACATTTAATAACACTGGACATTATTTTCACGTTGTTTTCACCGTGCATTTTCACATAACACTAATAAATCACCAACACAATGCACTATATTATGATAAAGTCATTTACTATTTATTTATATTACCCCGACATGTTTCGGTGTTTATCAACACCATCTTCAGGGGGATGTCCGTGTACTTTTAAGGCCCTCGTCACTTTGGATAGATGTCTGTAGATGATATTAAATAATAAAATTGTTAAAATCGTATGTCACATACATAACACTTCAACACAGTCAACTCAACCATGCAGAACGCAACAGGAACATAGCACAGACCTTTACATCAATACACCCACAGCCTGTATGAATTTACATAGCTTGAGACCCATAACAGACGGCTGTACAGGGGCCTACTTACATAACAGTGTACTGAAAAGTGTGAACAGTGAATTGTGGAACAGTCATCGAACCTTAGCACTGCCAATGTGTTATCATTTTACCATTTTACTATTATTTTATCTCTTAACCGAAAACTTGTTGAAGTGTTATGTATGTGACATACGATTTTAACAGTTTTATTATTTAATATCATCTACAGACATCTATCCAAAGTGACGAGGGCCTTAAAAGTACACGGACATCCCCCTGAAGATGGTGTTGATAAACACCGAAACATGTCGGGGTATATAAATAACTAGTAAATGGCTTTATCGTAATATAGTGCATTGTGTTGGTTATTTATTAGTGTAACACTGGACGTGTTCTTGGCTGAAATGGACGGCTATAAACTTTATGAGAGACTCCTAATCGCGTTTTTGCGTGTCTGAAATACAGCTCGAGAGAGAACAATTTCAAACATTCTGTGCTGGTCACCGGAAAAACCAATTGCGGCAATCAAACTGCCCTCTTTCTCGCCAGTGTTTAAATAAGAACATTTCTGCCTTAGTGCTGTTTGTGCCAAGGACGGTAATTTGCAGCTTTATGTACCGGTATTGGGGAATAAACGGCATAACCGCACTTGCTGCAGCAAGTGGCTGTGTCGCTATAGCCATTGGAAATGCTGAGCTCGAATGAAATTAACGACGCTTTTGGAAATGAACCAAATGTGACTCAAATTAGGGTCACCATTTAAGGCTTACCGGTGGTGTAAACAGTAGCTAGATCAATAGTTTTACTTCACTGACTTTCAGTGGCTAAACACAAGGGGGAAGAAATGTCTAGGCTGCTTAAGCGCGGTGCATTTTTTAACCGAGTGACAGTTTTATAAGGACCTTGTTGCATTGAGGTTGCGGCTAAAGTGCGTGTTATTCGCTGGTATTTACTTAAAACAAATTGTACTTGCAAGTACGAACCGCTCTTCCTTTGTAACACTTTCACTAATCTATGCTTATGTCAATCAAACTTGCACTGCCTCAGTGTGGGCTGTGCTTTTACTGTAATTTCAACAACAGAAGGTGTGTGCAGCAAGCAGACCCTCCTCTTGACAATACATACTGTATCACATACTGTTCTTTTACCACTTTCAATGTTCGGGTGACGATACAGCCATTCCCGAACGTATGCAATTTCAAGTTACGAAATTTCAGACTTAGGCAATTCTTAAAAAATCAAAGAGCTGAAGTAACATTTTTGAAAGCGCCATAAACTTTTCCTCGCGGTCATTAAAATTCAGTTAGGCAAACGTAATGGAAGAATACTGCTGGGCGACAACACAGGCGACAGGTCAGTCATGCTGTGGCCGATCAAATTCCAGTGTGTTGGAGTTTGGAATTCAACTGGACTCCCTTGTACATACATACCACCATCAATTCACGTATTCGTTCGTTCGTTCATTCATTCATTCATTCATTCATTCATTCATTGCGTATTCTGTCTTGCGACACGTCCACAGCCTCTTCCAAAGCGAACTTTTCAGGGACGACGACCTAGTACTTCCTCTTTCAAATTCAAAATTTTGCCAAATGTATGCGTAATTCCGACTTGAGTAAAAGTGGACTTGCGCCGCATCTTCCGGAATGCGACTAATGCGTAAGTCGGCGAGTGTCTGTACTCGTACACGCGAAGCCCTTCAAAAAAAGACCTGCAGGTACTGACATGTTACTGCTGACCGGACACGTGCCCGCCAGTAGGATTCTTACCTTCAGTAACTCAGCACATCCCTCGGTGCTGAAGGCATCGTTAAACAATTCACAAAATAGAAAAAAACCGTACGTTATTCCTTGCCTGCAGGTTCGTTGGCTGCAAGGAAATAAAATCTCGCTATATCCAAGATATTACGTCGTTGTGACTGATAAACACTTATAGACGTTTCAGAGAAGCCCAGTACCTCCATCTTCAGGGTAAATTTGTCTTTTCTTGAACAGTTTGACCCTGAATATAAATATATTAATATCCTCCGAAATGTCTATATATATTTACCAGTCGACATGGAGTAACATCCCAGAAGACCCGAATCATCGCCACCGCTGTAACAAATCCAAATATCGCAGCCTTGCCCATCAAAAACACCTGCACCTGCTGGCTCTCTGTGTGTAGTCACAGTGGCGCCTTCAAGTAGCACAGTACTTAACCCGCGAGATCTGCAGGATGTCTGGCCCACACAACGTACGTGCAGAATTCCTATGCAGCAAGATCATGGATCCACGCTGTTCCTAGATGTTATGCAGCACAGCATCACACCACTGTCACGTCCGACTAAGCCGCAATCAGACGCGAGGAACCCGAAATCAGCTCAGTAATTAGCGCTAATGAAACTGCTCGACATGCCGTTAAGTGACACTGGCAGTATATTAAGATAAACCGGCACGCCTACTTGCTCTGTATTCGATACGAAAACACGTAAAAGACATACAATTTAAAGCTTTCACTGCGACCGAAGCCAATAAGATGTTCTCGCGCTGTCAGCCTCGTCAGGTGGTTGGATGGTGAGTGAACCGACGTTTCGTGGACCATCTCTGTCCTCGTCACCAGGAAACTGACTGCCTCCGAAATCTGTCCGCGTCACACGATATGCCTGTCCATTATAGCTGGTGGCGTGACGACGGGGGGGTTGTTGGGCGGAGTCAAGTACGACTCGTAACACATCCCGAGTTCTTCTGCGTTAGATTTTAGATTTCCACACCATTACAATATTTAACAGACCAAATACTTGAACCTTTGAGCAGTGGATCGAAATGCAAACAAGAATAACGGTGCAACCGATAACAATTTTTTTCCCTCTCGTTTTTGAGACCGGGCCTTACTAGGCATTGAGCCAAACAACTGCATTCAATTAACCATTTAAAGAGGAAGCGTAGGTTTTATACTAGGACTCAGTGCGTACCGCGCTGTAAACACTCTCCACCTCGGTTATAAAAACCAATCTCTTAATGTCTGATAAGGCAAAAGTTGCTGTTTGTTCTGAGATCCGTACAAAACACATAAACGCAATGTGGGCACCACGTAGAATTTTTTAATGTTAAACCTGGCGGTACGTAAAGTTACCGCTAGGCTTTAAAAGGTTAAAGTCTTCTTTCTTTTGTTGTCTTCTATTACCAGTTAATTCCATCACATTGGACCTGTTCAGTCCAACACTAGGCTTTGTTTACGTTATTATGGTGCGGTGAATCTCTTCCTGTGGGACTGAATCATCTAACTAGTTCATTAACCACCCCCTGATTATAGATACATAAATGTGGAGCAGTGTTAGAAAGAAAAATGATAAGGTAAATGCTACGTACTTGAAGAAACCCTGTCTCAGTGCCACACATTCCACGTGCACTGCCCTAAAAGCGAAAACCTGCCTCCACAGCAAGAAGGCGGCGACTAATCGAGCTGAGCTGTGGCTAGTGGCGGCAAGTAATGCATGCTTATGGAACGACACAAAAGACACGCACAGCCAGGTACAGTGCTGCAACTTTGGTACACCAGGAAAACAAAGTCTGACATTAATATGTATGTCAGGTACTCCCAAGCACGTCTTTACATCGTGTTCTCCATACTTGAGGGATACGGCGCCGCGACATTAGCTGATTGGAGTCCGACGTTTCGAGACACCTTGGCGGTCTCGTCTTCAACGACCGAAAGTCCAATAAAGAATACTACTGTCTCGAAACGTCGGGCACCAATCACCTGTTCACACGATGCCATATCCCAGAAGTATGGAGACATTAACCGTATTGCTGCGAATGCCTAAAAACTCGCAAATATTTAGAATTTGTTACAAAACGTTTCGATATAAGTAGGTTTAACTGTACACTATAATCTCTAGGCAACGGTGCCACATGCGTAATATCACTGACGTGTGTCTGGACTCTATCCATCGTCACTGATTACACAAACACAACTGTAGTGCATCTGAAGACGAAATCAGTGTGCTTTTGAAACGTCGTGCCTGTGTAATCAGTGAGGTTGGTAAAAGTTCAAATATGGACCCGTAATAATATCTCGCATGAGTAGCTTTGTCTTGGTACAGTGCAGGATCGCTTCCTTCCGAATCCCTTCGATTTTCAAATTCATCATTCATAATTATCCTCCTATTATACCTGAAGTATCAAAAGCAGATGATAAAATGTCTAAATAGAGCAAGACAACTTCATCATTGGCACACATCCAAACATAACTTCCTGCTACAGAAACTCGATAAAATTTAACTTCGTTAAATCTAGTAACAACTCACAACTACGTTCTTATCTGTCTACAGTATAACGTAGAATACTCAGACAGCGCGATGTTCAGTTAAGTGTACTTAACTTAAGACTAACTAATATCCAGTTACTTGACCTCAAAAGTCATTCAGGCATGCAATTTGGAAAGGGAAAAATATGCTTCGAAGAAGCTTACGTGTTCCAGTGTAGCAGAAACCGGTAAGCCAAGTGCAGGGAACGCGCTCCGTGTGCAGTGATGCCCACATGTAGGGAAAACTCAAAGCATCTTGCCGCCAGGATTAATACGATAACCTATCTCTCCCGTCATACACTTCGAAGAGTTTCCACTTTATTTTCCGATTCCATTCCGCCGCTACTGAAAAGATGCATATAAACTACGCTGGTTACATTTTTACAGCAAATCTCCTTTGAGTTTCCTTTCATGTCGAACTTTCTACCCACACCACTGTACGAATTTTTTTGAATGCTCAATAACAAAAGTTTAAGACATGTCACTGAGCCCTGACATGCGATCGACGGCGGAGGGAATAAAAAATCTCCCCCCCCCCTCCCGCTCTCTAAAAGGCATCAATTGTGGTAACTGCAAATTCATCAACCCCACTGCCATCTACCGATTACCGATCGGCAGACCGCTCTATCCACCCTTTCACATTCCGGCTCTGTCTCTGACACTGCAGCACCTTTATCCATCTAACTCTTGTTCGTCCTTGTTTGCGCTTTCCTGGTGAGACATACGTGGTAGCAGGATAATATTAAAAACGAATGTACTTGGTACGGGAAACAGTTGTCCTACATAGCAGGAAGCAAGATATTGTGCTTTTCCCTGTTTCCTGAGACGCGCTCTGAAGAACGTGACTTTCGCTGCAGTACAAAACTACAGCTGAATCCTAACAGACAGCAAAGGCAGTGATTAATTACAAAGTTCCTAATGGCGGCATTTTGTGAACATTTTGGTGAATATCTTCCGTACATAAAAACAGATAAATTATGTACTTTGTTTAACCCTTTAGAGACGAAGCGTATCTGCTTTATACAAGGACTCAGTGCGTACCGCGCTGTAAACACTCTCCACTTTGGTTATAAAAACAAATCTCTTAATGTTTTATAAGGCAAAAGTTGCTGTTTGTTCTGAGATCCGTACAAAACACATAAAACACTCTCCACTTCGGTTATAAAAACCAGTCTCTTAATGTTTTATAAGGCAAAAGTTGCTGTTTGTTCCGAGATCCGTACAAAACACATAAACGCAATGTGGGCACCACGTAGAATTTTTTAATGTTAAACCTGGTGGTATGTAAAGTTACCGCTAGGCTTTAAATGGCTAAAGAATATCGGTCAGGAGCATTGGTCGACCAGCAATTGCACACCGAAATACTGGAAGAAAGACCGGTCTTATTTTTAAGTTACTCCACGAAAACTCCCATGTGGATTCGAACTCGGCCCTGAGCTTTAAGCGCCCACTACAAACAGCCTTACCAACGGCGCACACTTACTTTCTTTTCGGCAAAACCTGCACCGAAGGTTGGATCTAATTTCCTCTGGGACATAAGACAGAGCAGCCTGGTAGAAATGAACGGCAGTTCCCGAAGATCCTGAGCTGTAATGTGAAACAGACGTAAATAAATGGTGGGGTACACGGCGTCACATGCCAGAAGTCACAACCACCGCCTCTGCAAACTCATATCTCACAATATCATTGTTTCTGTACAGTGCATTACCTTCCGTTATTGAACCCGGTACCGCCTATGGCAAGGGCACGTCGGATGTGACAGCACACAGCTCTTTCTTTTAAACGTCATGATTAATCACGGAGCTAACTCCAAGGAGTCAATCCGTCAACCAAAACACGGTTTATCGGGCTACCATGAGAAGGCCTCTTCACGGCCGGTCTTAGGCAGATTGGACCGATTTGAAGTAATCGGGCCCCGCACTCACCGGGGTTTCGAAAAAATTTTAAAAATGATAAAAAATGAACAATTACAATTTTTCATCCTAATTTACGTTAACCTTTCAAAGCCTAGCGATAACTTTACGTACTACCCGGTTTAACATTAAAAAATTCTACGTGGTGCCCACATTGCGTTTATGTGTTTTGTACGGATCTCAGAACAAACAACAACTTTTGCCTTATAAAACATTAAGAGATTGATTTTTATAACCGAAGTGGAGAGTGTTTACAGCGCGGTACGCACTGAGTCCTCATATAAAACACAGAGATTGGTTTTTATAACCGAAGTGGAGAGTGTTTAGTGCCCGGTACGCACTGAGTCCTTATATAAAACAGATACGCTTCGTATTTAAAGGTTTAATACACCAAAACGTTAGCCCTTTTTTTGTTCTGCACAATAACTTTTAGGGGCCCGCCACAACGATGCCATCTGGCCACGAGTTTGCTAAGGCCGACATTGGTCTGTTTCCTCTTCAGATCACAGTTTGTCGACAACCTTCCTATAGATGGCACATGACTATCTAGACAGCCAAGCTCCAAGACACGTCACAGACAGACGGACAGACAAAGCGCTTCATTATCACCGTCTATGCTTTGGTTTGATCCCAATCACTTCATATCGTTGCTCGTTATCTTATTTGACATTTTCACCCTCAATGGCCACATGTACTAAACATTATTGTACAGACGTACATAGACTATATGACGTCACACTTTCTTGCGACATCGGAAATCCGTACTCTAAACTTCTCACATGTTACCAGATCTTCGAAGGAACACTGGTACATATGGTGGTGTAGCGACAGTATGTGCAGGCGAAGATACGAAGACAGGCCCACATCAGTAATGATTTCGTTACTTCTCTATCCGTTATAAACACTCTACCATTTTGAAAACATCCTTTACTTCAACGTCGTGACTCTTTAGTCATTCTGTCCAGTTTGATGTGGTATCTACTGCTAGGGCAGTGGTAATTATGTATACCGCTAACTTTCCCGTTAACCTTTTAAAACCCAGCGGTAACTTTACATACGACCAGGTTTAACATTAAAAAATTCTACGTGGTGCCCACATTGCGTTTATGTGTTTTGTACGGATCTCAGAACAAACAGCAACTTTTGCCTTATAAAACATTAAGAGACTGGTTTTTATAACCGAAGTGGAGAGTGTTTACAGCGCGGTACGCACTGAGTCCTTATATAAAACAGACACGTTTCGTCTTTAAAGGGTTAAGTAACACCACAATTTCCCAGCATAATGTATCTATGGCATCACCATCGATCTGACAACAAATAGCAACTGCCTCCCAACGTAATTATACCAACAGATCTGCACTGAATTTATACGCTTTGCACTGTGATTCTGTCTCGATGTTGATATCAACAGACGGCGAAAGTGTGCCTCAGTTGGCATTGTTGGTGACGTGTCGGGGAAACCTGCTGCCTACATTTTAGGGTCGAAACGAAAAGTTTTAGAATAGAGTTCGGCATTACCGGCAGAAAGTCACAGAGACGTAAATAGTTACATAGTATATGCTGCGAATGGTTGGCTTATTTGTGAAGTGTGAAAAGTAAAGGACGTGAAACGAAGTGTCAGTCACCTAGTTTCAAGTACTGTACGGGTGTTTGTGCGGAAAAAACAGAAAACCCTCGAAATGCGAGTCAGGACAACCGCCTGCCGGGTTGGAAAGCAAAGGCCTCGAAAAAAAAAAAAAGACGAAAGGAATGCAGTTCATGGTTTATTAATTCTTACTCCTGTAGCAGCTGGCTCTGTTATTGGCCCTCTAAAGCCCAGTGGTTATTTTATGTACCGCCACGTTTAACATTCAACAATTCTACGTTCTGCCCATACAGTGTATTTACGTGTTTTGTGTGGATCTCAGAACAAACAGCGATTATTTCCCTATACAGCATTAACTGATTGGTTTTTATAACCGAGACGGAGTGTGTTTACTGCGCGGTACGGACTAGATCTTTAAACGTAATTCAGGTTAGTTTTCGTCTTTAGTAGGTTGGATAGGCGACCGACGACAAGGGTTGGATTTTCTACAAGGACAAACGCTTCATTCTTCTCTCCAGCAACTCCAGCCGGTTTTGAAGTCTACATAGCCCCTTTATCAAACTGATTCCTGCGATCATTCTCCAACAGGTACGAACGACCCGTGTAGGACGCTATCAGTTTTCAAGTACTCTTGCCCTTTGACATTCACCATCTCTATACACTTCTTTTATGTGGTGCTCAACATTGGGAAATTTACCCTTCTATCGTTAAGATTCGCATAATGGAGCACTACAGTATGAAGTGCATTTCAGGATCCCACAAGCTGCCGAACTGTATAAATTACACAACGCTGGAAGAGGGCCTGAGTATGCAGTCCCGTGTAACAGAAGCAGTGTCACTTTTTGTAACGTAGGACGCAGAACTAAATGCAAAACGAGGACAGAAATGCGTGCGGAAGAACTGTATCCGGCTATAAAGGTGAAAATGCGTTGTAAGATTACTTGTGACGCACAGAACTGCTATCTGTTTCCGAGGCGTGAGTCTACTTTAAAACCAGGGGGCGAACCCTACGCACTGGCCGCCTTTTCCCCCCCCCCCCCCCCCCCAGAAAATATTCCTGGTACTCATTTCTGTTAGACGTTGAGTCGACCCCAGGGTCATAGTGCGACCGAAAGGATTATGTCAATGAAAAATTCCAATGGCACAATCGGGAATCGAACCCGTGACCTTCCGGTTTGTAGTGCAGCGCCTCAACCAACTGCACCACCGCATGCCCCAATACTGAAACGGATCATAAGTAAATACAATTTTAAAGGTGTAGAATGGATTGATCTGACTCAGGATATATATTCCTACAGGATTCTTACAAACAAAGTCATAAATCTCAGGATTCCATGACAGGTAGACGACTATGTGAAGCCCTGCGCGAATGTTACCAGCCTTAAGACGAATTGTGCGCAAGGGAATTAGCAAACAGAAGTTACGAAGACGTTCCAGAGTGAAGGAAAATTTACTGCCTTGCAATTTCCTGACTGACTGCGTAAACACCAACTATTAGAAGAACGCTCCGAACCACTGATTAACTAAATTAAAAAATATCAGTTTCAAACTGCAACCCACACATAAGCCCTTAAAGACGAGGGCGGTAGGTCCAGGGATCCTCAACGACTGACGATAAAAGCGGTGTTTTCTTTAGAAACGTCGGAAATAAGTAACTTTAATACCCAACGCAGTACTCAGAGTGACATCCCAGAAGACCTAAACCTTCAGTATCAGCGCTGTGTAAACTTCAATGCTCGCATTAACTTCTTTGTGTACTCACCATATGCATGCGCACAGTTATAATGTTTACGGCGCAATGTGTTGCTTGGGACAAAGAAAGTAATTAACGAATACGCCGATATTCTTTAGCTGATGAGCTCTATCCAGCACATTGTGTTAAATGTTTATACCTCCCTTCACACGCGGCAGTACTTTCTGAGAAGCCAATCAGCGTTCAGCTGGTAGAAGCATCCTCGCTTTATAGAGCCCGGTGTTTCAGTAATGCTTCTGCAACAGCCTGTCGCTGAACAACACCCCCAGCCATAAAAATGCAGGGGTCACAATCATAATAAACACATTTTAAAACAAAACGGCCTAAATAACGGGCGCTAGGTCGCTGTGGCGACTAAATTTGATAGGGTCGCTAATAAGGCTTGTGGGTCCTTGGTATGGAACTTGATTCATGTCATCATTCTGGTGCCCAGAATTTTGTGGTGGTCCCGAGACTTTTGGAAATGTTGTTGTTTTCGGTATCTTAACCTTTTAAAGCCTAGCGGTAACTTTACGTACCACAAGGTTTAACATTAAAAAATTCTACGTGGTGCCCACATTGCGTTTATGTGTTTTGTACGGATCTCAGAACAAACAGCAACTTTTGCCTTATAAAACATTAAGAGATTGGTTTTTATAACCGAAGTGGAGAGTGCTTACAGCGCGGGACGCACTGAGTCCTTATATAAAACAGATACGCTTCGTCTTTAAAGGGTTAATATTATCCTCCCATCTACGACCATACCTTTTGAGAATTTAATAATGCCAGATTTTTCGGCCAATAGGCTTATTTTGTAATATATTTTTCACCTTCCACGTGCGTGCCAAATGTCCCGCCAATCTTGTCCTCAATTATTTAATGACCTTAATAGCAGCTGAAATAGACTAAACATTATTAAGTTGCCTATTACGTACTTCACCAGTTTCCTGTCCGTCCGTGTGTGGCACAACACCCACACCGCACACTCATCTCTATTCCCAACACAACAAAAGCACAACATCAGAACTCCATCCGCCGACTGCAGTACACTCTTCTGAAGCCAAAGTACAGCAACAGTTCTCTTTCCGTCAAAGCGTTAATAATTTCTTTTCTGTATTCAAGTGCACTGCCACACTTGAGTAGCCAATTCTCCATTCAACTCGTCGTCTTATTCTTCTCCTTCTTCTCCTCCTCCTCCTCCTTTTCCTCCTCCTCCTTCTCCTTCTTGTTCTCCTCCTCCTCCTCTTTCTTGTTCTCCTCCTCCTCCTTCTTGTTCTCCTCCTCCTCCTCCTCCTTCTTGTTCTCCTTCTCCTCCTCTTTCTTGTTCTCCTCCTCCTCCTCCTTCTTGTTCTCCTCCTTCTCCTTCTTGTTCTCCTCCTCCTCCTTGATCTCCTCCTCCTCCTTCTTGTTCTCCTCCTCCTTCTTGTTCTCCTCCTCCTCTTTCTTGTTCTCCTCCTCCTCTTTCTTGTTCTCCTCCTCCTCCTCCTCCTTCTTGTTCTCCTCCTCCTTCTCCTTCTTGTTCTCCTCCTCCTCCTCCTTCTTGTTCTCCTCCTTCTCCTCCTTGTTCTCCTCTTCCTCCTCCTCCTTCTTCTTGGTCTCCTTCTCCTCCTGCTCCTCTATATTCGTATTCTTTCCACGCCTCCACTCTTGTGTGGGTCGACAAATATCGTGTACGTTCTAACACACCACCACCCCCCATTCTCTTCCATGCTCTTCCGTCCTTCTACAACATATCTTTCCTAACTTGTTTATATCTTGATAAGGCCATTCACTTGGACATGTCCATTTGTTTCATGCCTGGAACATTTATTTTTCTTTTTTTTTTTGCGATTATCTTTCCTTTCATTCTTTAAACGCTCTCATATCATCACATTCTGTTATTTTTCTATTTATCGACCTTTAAATTTTCCTTATACTTTCAGTTTCTCATTCACCCTCTTCTGGTTTCCCTTCCGTATTTGTTCAAAATTCCATCTCTGTTCTTGTTGGCCTGCGCCCATCTTTCTGTTTCATACCTTAACACAGGCACGCTGTAACTTCCTGACATAAAATTTATGTCCACTATAATTACATTTTCAATACGTGTTACTCTGCAACTTCTACACATAAAACATAAATGCAAACCGCTGGTGCGTTCATGCAGAAGTACGTACGAACTTACTTGAACAGCCTTGCTACTTTAAGAAACAGCGCCTCTTCCCTTCGGCATGCACACAACCACGATTACCATTTCTTACAGACTTCTTATCGTCAGTTCGCAAGAACTGTAGCAAGGCAATATTACGTATCATAAACATATCCCGCCTCCCCGTCTTGCACTTCTATAATTCCCGAATATTACGCGTCATTATCTTTAACTTAAATGAACACAACTTCAGCGTTTTGACTTTCAAATGCCCCCCACATACCTAAAAAAATAAAAAATTACGTTTTGTTTATTCACAGTAAGATGTTTATAAATACCAGAAAATGAATCCGGAGACAAAGTTTGCCCCTAATGCTCAGTTCTTAATTAAATCGTGACAGCAGGACCTATAATTAAACAATATCATGAAATTTGTTATTCAAATTTCTTGTTTCATAGCTGCCAAACTTCTGGATTAAAAATGCAACTGTGAAGTTTGTTTTACAAACGACAGAATTATGCTTCGGCGTTTCACATTAAATGTTAATTAGACGTTCATTATTATAAGCTCCCTTTAATATATTCCTTAAAATTTGTGTTTAAATAAGACAAATGAACCCTGTACTTTCGTTTGCATCAAAAATGTTGTAATTACAAAGATAAGTAAATCAACTGCACGTTTCAGCTAAAATGTTTTTTAACAGGAGAAACGCCTTAGTCTTATTGTGTAAGAAAACTTCTGTAAACTTAAAATATATTCCTTTCCTCAAAGAAAGTAAACTAAATGAGAAAGCGTTCCAATCATATAATCAAAACAAAGTGCTGAAGATTTATTGAAATTTCTGTAATAATTACTTGCAAACTGTACACGAAATTATCCATTTCAAGAAGGCATGTGGCCACCTCATGTTTCATTTTGATAAATGTCACCGAGAGGAGTTCGGTGCACAGAAAGAGGTTAACTTTCTCCGTCGTACAGCTGGTTGCTCCCCCAGCCAATACCAGGAGAAAGCACTGGGTAGAGTTTCAGACATTCGTATTTGCAAGACTAGGGGTTGAATTTATAACTACGGATGTTCCCTGTTAGGTCCGCCGTACGAAACAAGAAACAGAAAAGTTACATAATACACACACACACATAAATATACATTTACAGCATTCATACGTATACATAGCGATAGATCATAAATCACGCATCATGCCAAATGTTTTCTCTCCTTTGTTCAAAGAAAGTATAATGGCAGCAAATCTATCCAAGGCGGAAGTGTTAGCTCAACGCCAACGCGATGGCGCTACGCTGCTACACGCGGATCAACTGCAGAAGAATCTTAGAAGGCAGAATCCACAGTCGTCTTGAAATATTCAGTCAACTGGTAGAAGATAAATCTGTCGTTATAGCGAAACTGGAAGTGTTTCTGATCGCTCCCAAAGCGGCCGATCGCAAGGCGTAACCGATGAAGATGTATCGACGGCAGTTCGGCCCGGCTTGTTAAGACAGTTAGACAGACTTGTACCAGGCATGTTCTCGGACTGAATCACGTGCATCTACTTTAGGGTCTGCACGGTGACACTCTTCATCAAGAACAACTCAGTGGAGGTTTCTTCAAGATGATAATCGATGGATCTTTTTCACTGATGTATTTTATTCAAGTGGTCGCATAACTGTCGCTATTGGTCAGATATTAACTGACGTAAACACCGGCCATTGGTCAGACACTAAGCTACACACCTGCCGCTATTGGTCATACATTGACTTTTAGTGTAAAGAAAATACTCAAGTTGAAGACGATTCTTGTATTGCGTCTGTTTCTTAATCCTTCCATCTTCTACATACTTGTTCACAGCCAGGTGTCGTAGGTTTTTGTAATTTCATTTGATCACACTCAAGCACACATCACAGTCGATAGGACTCCTCTGGACGAGGGATCGGCCCCTCGCATAGACCTCTACCTGACAACACAAACACTGTACAAGACAAACATCCATACGCCCGGTGGGATTCGAACCCACGATCCCAGAGAGCGCTCGGCCGCAGACCTACGCCTTAGACCGCGCGGCCACTGGGATCGGCCTTGTATTGCGTCACTGTCTGAAATCTGGCGACAACAAGCAATCGCTGGCTATTACTTTGAAAAAAAACATCACTGATGAAACGTAACTGCACTGTCATAACTCTTCTAAACAGATGTTTTTCTCATGCTCTACTACACCTAAACGGCAGTAGGTTCTTTATACAAGCAGGGACACCGTCACATTTTTGGCTAATTGTGCTCAATTCTCTTAACATATATTTTCAGAACAAATGAACTGTTATGTCAAATGAACACAGAAGTCATTAGACCTCAAGTCCCTCTATTTCCACTTCCGGGACAATTTTGATTCACCGTTTACTACAAACATCCAAGAAACCTTTCAGCCACCTTTCCATAAACAGGGATACGCCTAAGTCTAATACCTACTCCTACTAATACTGGTTATGTATTCCTTTGCATGTGTACAATGCTTATTTATAGGCATAATATCTGAACAATGCAGTCTGATAGTTGCCACACGTTCTACAAGTACAGGCTTACTTAACCTTTTAAAGCCTAGCGGTAACTTTACGTACCACCAGGTTTAACATTAAAAAATTCTACGTGGTGCCCACATTGCCTTTATGTGTTTGGTACGGATCTCAGAACAAACAGCAACTTTTGCCTTATAAAATATTAAGAGATTGGTTTTTATAACCGAAGTGGAGAGTGTTTACAGCGCGGTACGCACTGAGTCCTTATATAAAACAGATACGCTTCGTCTTTAATGGGTTAAAACCGTTATAACCTGAGGAATCAAATGACCGAAAATCTGTATCTAATTTCAGGACTACGCACACCACCCTGTAAATGTCTTCATCGTCATGTTGCCAGCTTAACCGGGAAATTCACGTCGGTCATCTGGCGAGGCGTCGGTTACAGACAGTGCAGCAGATGTAAAGTTTTTTTACAGCTTCAATGAAAAGTTGAAAATAATTGCTTTGGTGACAGATGCCATTAACACATTACGCCGACCGAGCAAAACCTCCTGAGATTAAAATTATTTGAATTTCTCAGTCATTGCTTTTTCTAGAGCGATTCTTTCTTTGAAACATATTCTTCATCCAGCCCTTAACCGTCACCTCCATCTATTAAATTTACATATATTCAACGACTCGCAAAATTAATTCTTTCGTAAAGGTTTTCCAAGTACACTCCCACAAATGTCCCGGAAATAAGTCCCACAGATATATAATGAGACCCGCCAAGCCTATACTTTTAACATTCCCTCAATTACGAACAATGACTTTGACAACGTAAAAAATTCTCTCTACTAATATCCATTCTAAAATGCATATGAAGCTTAAGTGCTTCTTTGTTCTGCACTTAGAGTTTGAAACAGCCAGCAGGAAAGTGCAGGCTGCACGTTTCATTCCGGAACTAACAAAGTTAAAATGCTCGCGCCTTGGAATGTTTATCAGTCTGTGGGTATCAGCAATCGTTTGGTGTTGAACATCTCAGTTTATTAACTTCAGTTTAAAAAGATATTATGAATATTATTTACAGAATTGATCAAGAAAATGATGAAATATCTTTCCTCTTGGTTGCAATCTTGCAGTCTCCCAGCTACCAGACTAAACTCGCCACTGGACGCTTCTCTGAAACAGGTAGGTTCACTGCACATTGTAAGAATTTTTCTTTAAAGATCCACTTTAATATTATCCACCCATCTACACTTATGTGTCCCAAGAAAATCTCTTTATTTTAGATTTTAAAATTGGAAATATTATGAACTTCTTTCCCCTTTCATAAGCGTTACGTGCTGCGTTTTGCGCATCGTTCTTCGTTTACTTGATCGTCTTAGCAGTCTTTGCTGAAAATTACACATAATGAAGCAGAAGTTCTCCACCCTTCTCTCCCGTCTCCCAAGTTGCGTGCATTTCAGAACAAAGTCCTGAACGACATAACTTAACCGACAGGCGGTAGGGTATCCAAATACGACCATTTGTATCTAAGTACTAGCCATGGCCATTCGGTTCGTAATATCCGGATGAACGAACACAAAAGCAAACTATTCATAACCCTGGATTTTAATTTAGGCCCTTAGACACAAAACTCCTAACCCTGAGCCAAATTTCACTGTCTTATTCTGAATTTCGTAACATTGACGTAGTAATGAGTGATGTCACTCGATTTATTTCGCTAGTTTACACGTTCCACAAAGCAACCAATCTATTTTGATTTATTTTATTTACACTATGCCTTTCGGGAAAAATAATTTTTACCAGGTTTCCACAAATATCCATCGAAGATTCCCGATATTCTATTTAAATCAAACAATATTTCTTCTAAATTCAGAATATATTTACAACACGTAGCTAACCACATAAAAATGTTGAACTACAGTTCAGCTCACATTTGGATTCCTTCCACATTCCTTCCAATTCTTTATTCACCATAATCCAGTCACTAGACAGTACATAATATACCCTCGATTTAGGCCTACTGCAAACGTAGTTAAATCTACAATACCCATGATGTCACTCTATGGTAGTCGCACGAACCATTAACCTTTCAAAGCCCAGTGGTTACTATATGTACCGCCAGGTTTAACATTCACAGATTCTACGTTCTGCCCACACAGTGTGTTTATGTGTTTTGTGTGGATCTCAGAACAAACAGCGATTATTTCCCTATACAACATTAACTGACTGGTTTTTATAACCGAGACGGAGTATGTTTACTGCGCGGTACGGACTGGATCTTTATAGATAATTCAGGTTAATTTTAGAGTTTGCAACCTGCACCGCGGCCGTGTGTCCGTCTTGCATAAGAACAGTCTGCCTGTCCACCCACACGTCGTTCGTGTATCCGTCCACAACATCATTCCGTCGCGCTTCCTGACATCCGTACGCCTCTCTGCCGCACCACCGTTACAGCGTCTGCATGCTTGCCTGCCAGAACTTAACCCCACTGTGAGTTACAGAGAATTGTGCTGACACGCCACAATGCGCCGTCACTTCACTTGACGCAGCATATACTAGCTTAGCAAGGACAGTCCCTGCTCCTTAGACTTCGGGTTAGCTGGAGATGTAAGACATTTGTGTTGATGGCCAGAGAGGGTCGTGACGAAGACCGTGCGAACTGACACTGTTACTATTAAGCCTAGTACACTATTATCATCATCATCATCATCATCATCATCATCATCCCCTTTATGCAGGGTATTCACACTTATGTACCTGAAACAAACCACGTTTCTAGTGTACACAGTGCCGCAGCTATCCCGCGCGTACTGTTAATGGTGCATATAGCGCTGTCTGCAATATTAAACCCTTTTGTGCTTCTACATTAGCACTTCCCGCAGTGTGTGTGCTGTGCCCAGTACAGCTGTTTTCTGCAGTTCCTTGATATCGTGCTTTCCCGTTACGCTGCTCAAGTATTTTCTGAAGGATTTTGAAATGGTTCCAGTTGCCCCTATTATTACTGGCGTCACCTCTGTTTTTTACATTCCACATGCGCTGTATTTCTGTTATAAGGTCTTTATATTTTAGAATCCTCTCGGCTTCTTTCTTTATCACATTTCTGTCCCCCGGGATTGCTACATCAATTAGCACACACGTTCCTTTTTCATTATCCCGGATTATGATGTCCGGTTTACTGTTGGTGACGGTTCTGTCGGTTTGCACGTGTTGATTCCACAATACGGTTACCTTGCCCACTTGACGTGTTTCTACTGATTTCAGTATATGTTCATACCAGCGTTTACTGCCTAATTTTACCCCCAGTACCTTACATATGTTGAAGTGCAGTTCAGCACACACTCTATCATGTCGCGTGATGTGTTGTTCTTTTGCCAGTACTGGGCACGCTGACACAATGCGCTCTGCTGTCTCCTCAAATTGGTGACACAATCTGCAGTTGCTATCTGTTTCTGTGTGCAATATTTTTTTTGCACGGTATTTTGTTTGCAGTGCTTGGTCCTGTGCTGCCACTATTTGACGTTCTGTTTCTGCTATTATTATTATTATTATTATTATTATTATTATTATTATTATTATTATTATNTTTCTGCTATTATTATTATTATTATTATTATTATTATTATTATTATTATTATTATTATAGCTGATTTTCAATTGGCACATGGGACCGTGAAGGAATATTAATTTGTTACACAGTCTCACATCACCGTGTATTTTTACACAATCCCATAATTAAACGTAGAACCACACTTTATTGGAGAGCAACTCCTCCTGTCTACAATACGCTGTCTACATGTTTCGGCCCCTCCTGAGCCATTGCCAAAGATCATAACTTAGTCACAAGAAAAAATTACCAACATCTGTGTGGGTGTCTACCAGTTATGGGTTGCTGCTCAGTCGAGTGTTTGTTTGTTTGTTTGTTTGTTTGTTTGTTTGTTTGATTACTAGCACTCTTTTTTAGTGTCTCTACTTAATCGGTACGTTGACACCCTGCTACTTAGTAATATTGTCAAAAATAAACCCAGTTGCTAGCAATTTTTTTCAACGGCGCAACAGCCCCCAGTGGGCCACGGCCTCCTCATTATCGACGCTTCACAATCACACTCAGACACATACAAAATCCGTAGGACCCCTCTGGACGAGTGATCAGCCCGACGCAGAGACCTCTAACTGATAACACACAACACTCACAAGCGACAGACATCCAAGCCCCCGCCGCGATTCCAACCCGCAATCCCAGCAAGCGAACGGCCGCAGACCCACGCCTTGGACCGCGCGACCACCGGGATCGGCAGTTGCTAGCAATACTGACCCAAAGTAAAACAAAAGTACTGTACATAAATGACGACTGAATTAAGTAAAATCTAATGGAATTTAACAGAGAGTTCCATCTTCCGAGCTGACGGCGCATCAAGCAAAAGCGCACGTCTGACAGAAGGGCCGACATAAAACACAGTCGAGTCTCTGACAGTCTGAGTACGAACTCGAATAACTCTACTATCCTAAAGGAAGGGGACAAGTTTTGAACGACATAAAATATTTCACCGAGAGGAAGCCTTTTCTCCTCTACTGTACGCAGTTTAAGCAGCTGTAATGTATAAACGTAATGTACAGAAATCAAAAAGAGTACAACAGGCAGGTGAAAACTTCAGCTGGATGCATTCCAGCCCGAAGGATTAAGCAGAATAAATATGATTCCAGACAACATGGGCGAACTCAAAGTTTTTGCCTAGTTAGGGTAAAATATGTCAATAAAAACATACAGTTGGGAACTAAAAACGATGCCAACTATAACAATATACTCTATTCAGAGGTGTAAATTTAATGCTACCCAAAATGGTTATGTGTATCAACCTGTGTACTCACGCTAACTTCACAGTTTTCCATAGGTCTACACAGCTAGCAACACCACGAAGATTCATACCACATTCATTGCAGCCCCAAATTAAATGGTCAGCGGAAGCTCTTTGCCTCGCGGTTAATATGCCGGAGCGTGGAGCTGATCACTCATAGCTTTGGTGCTGAGTTTAGCAATGCGTACAGCTGTACGTCCAACTGCCCCTACCCTACAGACCATCACGTCGTGCTGCTTAATTAATTTCAGGGACAGTGTTACGTTTCTGTCTATGCCGTAACTTGCAAGGGGCGGGTCCCACCGACTGCTTGAGGGCCAAGGAATGGTAGCGCAGTAATAACGTTACTACACACAGAAGCTACTGACTGGGTTGCCTGCAAATACTGTATGAAGGAGGAAAGGATCCGAATGTCAAAATTGTTAATTTTGTCAGAATCTTAAGAATGTCACACTGAAACCTTCAGAGCGCCATTTATTTGTGGACTTACAACACTACGAATTTATGACACTTGTTAGACCAGCGTTATATTCTGGAAAGATAACACGGACGAAAACGAGTGATGACAGAACATTTTGATCACAGAAGAAAAAATGCGTTTCATGTGGAAGACAGAGAGAAAAACGGTATATCGGTACACAAAACAAAAAAAAATGAAGAAATTTAGAGACAACCACACATTTCTAACAAACGTGACTTAAAAAATGCACAGACAAGGCGCTGAATACATTCACATTTTCACATTTGACAGTGTTCCACAAGATTGCAAACAAACGGTACACTCCGTACGGTAGTACACAGATTTCAGCAGAACGTGCTTCACTTACAAAATGTCATACAGTTTCACTGTACACGCGTAACTGTGGGGTCCATAACAAATGGACGGCTTTCTCTACGCTGATTGCCACAAAACTCACAAACGTTCAACAGCACTATGTGAAAATCCGTTACACCGAATTTTACCCAAATCAGACAATAAGTCTGAGCAGCACGGATAGAAATTCGTTTACGGCCCTGAATAAAGTATGGGTTTCACTGCTTCTGTTCAAAGAAGACTAAAAATTGCTCAATAATTTTTTTACACCTCCTGCACCGAATGCTTTCAAAATCAAATCGCACAATATTCAGCCCACCAAAATGCACTCTACTGTTTTTGTATTATTCACACCGTGCATAATTATTAATTAAGTAAAAATTCATACCACCTAATGCACCGTTTAATGTGTCCCATGTCCGTGCACTATATTATACGAAAACACTAATCACCAAAAAATGCACAAAGAGAGTTTTATCATCAATCGTAACACACTCCTACATGTTTCGACCCTGCTGGGTCATCCTCAGGGAGAACTTTTCGTTACCGTTACACTAAGGTTGCACTTTACAGTTGAGTGAGAATGTGCTGTTGAATGTGTGCTGCGTTGTTTTCGGAGGCGTGAACTTTCTGTGGAGGCGTGAACTGTCTGCGGTTACGGCCTGCAGGCCCGGACCGCAGACAGTTCACGCCTCCAAAAACAACGCAGTACACAGTCAACAGCACATTCTCACTCAACTGTAAAGTGCAACCTTAGTGTAACGATAACAAAAAAGTCCTCCATGAAGATGACCCAGCAGGGTCGAAACATGTAGAAGTGTGTTACGATTAACGATAAAACTCTCTTTGCGCATTTGTTGGTGATTAATGTTTTGTAATGCACTGTTGTTATTCAAAATGCTCTTACATTGCGAAACTCCGTTCCTATGTACATTCCAATCCCTGTTGGGATCAACCTCAAGGATAGTTTAAAAAAATAAACTATACAAAAACAGAAGGGCAATATCTTGTTACAAAATGTGCACAAAACACGTTGGTTCATAGGCAGTTCAAATGTACATGTCTGCTTTTTACTGTTTTTTAGGAGCCGGATGTTTCTGTGTGCACGGTAGGCACAGTACAGCACTCTATCGTACATCAGATGTTCTGTATTACAATAACTTGTTAATGAATCCAGCATGTTTCGATCCCTCATGGGATAATCATCAGGGATTCGTATCCAAATAACATTTCACAAAGCGAACCAGCAATTTTAATGTGTTCCATGTCCGTGCATTGTATCATACAAAATAATAACACCAACTAATGCATCAAATTACATATAATCTTTATTCGTAAAAGTCTCCTACATGTTTCGAACCTGCTGGGTCATCTTCAGGGAGAATAATATTGATACACTACAGTTGCGTTTATATAGTTAAGTGTGAATGTGCCTAGGTTTCATCCTCCGTTTGAGAGGTACGGTGTACTGTCCGCGCGCGGAAAGTACATGATACCAGTATCGAAACCATTCTCCCTGAAGATGGCCCAGCAGGGTCGAAACATGTAGGAGACTTTCACAAATACAGATTATATACATTTTTGGTGCATTAGTTGGTGTTTATTATGTCGTATGAACCAGCAATGTTATTGGACTGAATACTGCGTCACTTGATTATCGACAATTCACGGTACGAACAACATAAAGTTTTCCAAATCGTATGGAAAAATGTATAAAATACGGGCAAACTGTTACTCACGCCTTGAAGTAAATACAGCGCACACTCAGAAGCACCTCACTGAGACCTATATCGAATTTGTCGATAAGTACATAAATTAAACCTTTAAAGACGGAGTATGTCTGTTTTATATAAGGACTCAGTGCGTACCTCGCTGTAAACACTCTCCACTTCGGTTATATAAACCAGTCTCTTAATGTTTTATAAGGCAAAAGTTGCTGTTTGTTCTGAGATCCGTACAAAACACATAAACGCAATGTGGGCACCACGTAGAATTTTTTAATGTTAAACCTGGTGGTACGTAAAGTTACCGCTAGGCTTTAAACGGTTAAGGGCAGGACTTTATTTAGGCCCTTACGTAAAGTATGTCTGTCACTGACCCGATTTTCACGAAACTCTCGTTTGTTAGATAATATCTTGTAAGAATATCCTATACCGAATTTCATGAAAATAGGTTAAAGAATTCAATTTATAATTAAAAACCAACTAAATTCACATCTCCAGTATATGAACTGCTGTTGACAGTATATAAACTGCTGTTGACAGTATATGAACTGCTGTTGACAGTATATGAACTGCTGTTGACAGTATATGAACTGCTGTTGACAGTATATAAACTGCTGTTGACAGTATATGAACTGCTGTTGACAGTATATAAACTGCTGTTGACAGTAGGCCACAGGCAGAACGAGACAGAGAGACAGACGTTTGTCTCCACATAAGGGGTTTCTTTTACTTCGCATACAAGGCTTACCGACTGTAGAATAATTGTAAAATTTATGGGAGAAAAGCTACAGGTACAAATTTTATAAAGGCCACGGCTTAGAAAATTCCGCGGGGTCTATACGTTCATGGCCGTCGTCTTGAAAATACGGCTACACGTTACGCCTCAATATGGCATTTCGGGTATCGCCATGTTGCCCACTCTGTAACACGGCCGAAGGTAACTAAAGACGCTCGAGTTAAGTAAGTGGACAAATCGTTTACAATGGCTCACGGCTTAACAAATCATTTGGTTGTCACAGGAACAACACTGCTGTACACGTAGCAAGGTGTCGGTGGTAATATTAGGAATGTTCCTGCAATTTGCACTACTCTACGTATTTATATATTTCTGTTTCTTAGCAGGTTGTAAATTTCAATACAATTTTATTTTGCATGTATTAGGACAAATCTCCCATAATTTATAAAATACTCCTAGCCCTTCACGGTTACACCTTCAAAGCACAGCGATGATTCGTTTCGTAGTCCTTCCCTCTTCTACCTGCTCACAGCAGGCGTCGAGGCTGTTTATTTTCACTTGATCACACTCAGACACACACCACAATCGGTAGGACTCCTCTGGACGAGGGATCGGCCCGTCGCATAGACCTCTACCTGACAACACAAACACTCACAAGAGACAAAAAAAAATCCATGCCCCCGGTGGGATTCGAACCCACGATCCCAGCAAGCGCTCGGCCGCAGACCTACGCCTTAGACCGCGCGGCCACTGGGATCGGCACAGTGGTAATTAAAGTACTGTAGTCTTTACCTTCACAAAACTCCGCACTTTCTCCCCAGAGATTATTACTGAGGTTTTCAAGTTTGGCACAATAAACAGGCGTTATATCCTTACACAATATTAACCAATCAGTCTTTGTAACCAAAGACGCAGCGTGTTTTCTGTTAAGCAAGAACTGTATATTTAAATATTATTCAGACAAATTCTTTGCTTCGAAGAATTAAAGTGATACCTGTGCCTATGTGTGTGTCCAACCACACCTGCAGAGGTTAAGGTGTTAAGTTCTCTTTCAACTGCTAACTCCTAGTGCAAAACAAAATTAAACGAAATTTGTAAAACAATTTTTATGTATACTTTTCCAATACAATAAATACAAACTTTCCACCTACCTCTTTTCAGCATTCCCTTCGTCATACGATGAATTCACTATGTTCAGATTTCTTACACTGGATTGGAAAAGCAGTTAATTTTTAACGGGCGACATTTTTCTAAACCACCATAAATTCTGTTATCAACACGTGTAATCACTTTGAAATTATAAGACTGAAACAAGTAAATGTATATGCAGCTCTACATACCAAATCAGAGTAATTTTAATTTAAAACTTTAAGCTCTTAACCACCCACTACAGTCCATCTCCACTGTCAATACACACGTAAATTTGCACTAAAATCACAACATCTACATAAAGCTTGTAATGCTGGCACAGCAGGCTCTTAACACGATTTGACCGCGTGTTTTTGGATAGGGTCTAAGTTCTCAGACTTGTACGTCCGTCGTTTGAAGCGAGTAGGGACGTAGTAGCGGTAAGCGGGCGACCGGTTCGTTTATGTTAGAGACCATGCCACGCGCTTCCAGGCAGCGGCACGAGGATGTGAAGGGGTGCGGCTGAAGGGGTAGCGGGTGGAACCGTCCTTGCTTCTGCGCACACATCTGTATACCTCACAATACTTACTGTCAAAAACAAGGTATTCCAAGCAGAACCCAAAGCTTGGTTTCCTAGACTATAAGTACCAATCACACCTTCTATTAGTAATGGATCCAACAGTTAGTTGTTGTTCGTAACTTCTTATTTAATGGAAGATCCTCTACGCTTTACATCTGTCAAACTTAAGGTCGACGTTTTTGCTTGTTGCCATTTTTGTAATCATTAACCGTACAAATTGCTTCATACAGCACGCAGAGATATGTTTACCTTCGATTTCCGCACCAAATATCACAATTCTTATTACTGCCAGAACACCGAAAGTTACGAAAAAATATTGACAAAATATTGACAACATCTTACATTGTACCAAAATACTTAAACTGCGCTAGAACGGATCCAGTCTAGGAAGCCTGCGTGTCAGGCGTTTGCTTTTCTCTGTTTCCCTCTTTCAGGAAATTCTTATTTACAGTTTCCGTGTGCCCTCCAAACACGTAACTCTCCTACAAAGTTTCGTGGATATCGGTCAAAAGGTTTAAAATTTGTAGAAAATAAGAAATTTACGTATAAGGTAACACTGTGATGTGTTCGCGTAGTGTTCGTACCTCCTCGGCTATTCGAACAGCCTGATACCATTTCACTGGAACAGGGCGCGTTCATGGCGATTTAATGTCACCGGCAACAATAAAAGGTACTTATGTCTTCATGTAAAGTGCCCGTTACTTTCACCCGATATTAACCAAATTTGGTTTTTCGCGACAGTTTTTGCCGCTCCCAGTGTCCGCGTGGACTAAGGCGTAGGTCTGCGGACGAGCGCTTGCTGGGATCGTGGGTTCGAATCCCACCGGGGGCACGGATGTTTGTCTCTTGTACAGTGTTTGTGTTATCAGGTAGAGATCTCTGCGACGGGCCGATCCCTCGTCCAGAGGAGTCCTACCGACTGTGGTGTGTGTCTGAGTGTGATCAAGTGGAAATAAACACCCTCCACACCTATTGTGAGTAGGTAGAAGAGGGAAGGGCTACGAAACGAAACGACAGTTTTTCATAGAAGTCCCCAACATCAAATTTCATGGAAATTCGTCAAGTGGCAGCCGCGCTGATGCATGCAGACAGACGGACGTATGGACGCGAACGCAACAGGCGCTATTCGCGACTACGCAAAAGCACGTAAGAGGTAAACACACAGATGGCACTGTGATCTCACACGTGTGCCTTATTTCATTTGTCGGAAGGGATGCAGAAAAAAATGTGTTTAGGTGCCCATGCAGAACTGCAGACATAGAAAAGAGATGATGTAATAGATGTTGAACATAAAAGCTTTGTTTGTTTATACTTAACAACTCCGTTGGCGTATATTCCAGTCTCACAAAAAAAGAATCAAGTCACAACCAACTTTATTTATCTCTTTAATTCGAGATTTCGAGCGACCGGTTTCGGCCTAGTAGGCCACCATAAGGCTCTTCTAAAAAAACACGAAATGTTAAAACTCTACCCTTCAGAAGGGGACGGCCTTCCTCTTTCACAATGGGGTTAAAATTATACAGCCTTGTGTACACACAGCATAAAAGCACGTATAAAATATATAGAGGTGTAGCACACGAAGAGGTGCCTCAAACTTCGACCATAAGATAGACATATACACAACACAGCTTGTCAGTGCTGGCACCTGCTGTCAATATTTATAAGGGAACTTCCATCCGTGTTCTTGTGTGCTGTAGCTGATGTTAGCAAGAAGTAAATACATGGTCGACGTTTGATAAAGCGCTTCATATCTTACACCTCTATATATTTCATACATACTTTCTGTTATATATATACACACACACACACACACACACACACACACACACACACACACACAGAAGCCTGTATAATTTTAACCCCATTGTGAAAGAGGAAGGCGTTCCGCTTCTGAAGAGTACAGTTTCAGCATTTCATGTTTTTTTAGAAGCGCCTGATGTAGCCTACTGGCCGAAACCGGTCGCTCGAAATCTGTAAATAAAGAGATAAATAGAGCTGGCTGTGACTGGTTCGTTTTTTCTTTGTGACATATAAGCTTTGTTTTGTAACAAATGATATTTGGAAATTGATACATTTTAGGATATGGTGTACCGTAGCCTGGTAGTTACACAGAATCTAACCTGCAGATTACTCAGGCAGTCATCTGCAGGGTACAATGCACGGCGTCATTCTGAACGAGATATCTGTGCTCATTCACCGCCCTGGACACAGCAATTCTCACAGTGTTGTTTAGTTTTCGTTTATATTAATGTGCGTTGCGATACTGCTACACAGTTCGCTTTTATCCTACTGAAAACTTCAAAACTGAAAAGTATAAACATTATACCTGTTAAGCCAACCACGCAAATGTAAAATTAATACAATGGCTTCAGGTTGGTTCTATAATGAAGGGAAGAAAAAAACTGTAACCCATCAGAGAGGCAGATCTCTAACAGAGTTTCAGAGTTTCCTTTCTTATACACGTAGTGCATATGCCTATTCTTAGCAGCATTTGTTACTCTGGTGTCATGTTACCGAGCCTGCGAAATTTATTTATCAAAAAGAATCTCCTGAATAGGAACAACGAATGTCAGATGCTTTATAAATAGAAGAATGCTCTTGACACACAAGTGCACGCGCTTTGTTGGAATCTTGGAGTATTAATTCCGTGTACACAATACCCAAAAAATGAGTTCCGAACTTACACAAAGAATTTCGCCACCTCGTTATCATTCCTAATTATATTTAGGCAAATATACGCTGTTAATGGTGAGAATAATGCAAAATATAAATATAAGGTGTGACCGAAATGCAGAGTATTTATTTCCCAAGTAGCTGGTCCATAGAGTTACCATTCTGGTTTCAGTTTAAAGCGCTAGTCACCCAACTCCCTTCTCTAATTAACCCTCACAATTCTTTACCCCCAACGTCTGGAGTTTCAGACACACGGGTTCTTTTTAACTTCGCAGAAAAACGTAACATAGGCAGTCCAGACGAAAGATGGACACTGCAATTGCAGCAGCTGCAAACGGGGGGTTCGTCTGCTCAAACCGCGTTCCCGAGCACAAGGAGGGGGAGGAAGAAGAAAACAGGCGCTAGTAGAGGAGGAAGAATAAGAAGAACGGCGTCTCAGCTATCTCTCATTTAAACTTTGAGCTGGAAATTGAAAACAGCAACTCTAGGGTTTGTAGCTGCAATTTCAAACTAATTTTCTAGTGGTTTCGACGGGCCCAGACGTACCGAATCACGAAAGTTCCAAGGAGGATTCAGCATGACGAGCAGATAACCACAGCCTATATTACTGTAATTACTTTCTCCCTCAGCTGCAGGCCAAAAGCTGAAACTGTACGTACACGCTTCTTGATTTTATTCCTCCAGGTGGTTACAAAACGGTATTCCTCTATCCCACAAGGTATGCAGTGGAATGAATTGGTGGAGTTCAAGCAGTACTGTTCGTTACGGACAGACCGAATTGTACGAAAAGAGGTAGTTTCCCTCGTCTCAAAGTATTTTTGTGACGACCAATTCCTGCAATTGTGTATACACCTATACAGGGTGTACAGTAAAATGGGCAAAGATGCCCCACTGGCCAATGATTCCCCATCATCATTTACTTCGAAACCTTAGCCTTAGGAAGCTGCACAAATTATGCAGCCAGAAGGTCTTCCAGTGGCGAGTCTGGGTATGTGAAAGTCACAGTTGTTGTGTTGTTCTCTACGCCCTGACATTGTTTTCTAAAGTAAGTAACATGGTTTTTAACCTTCTATATTTCAGGGAGCCATTCTTTAATAATTTTCTGTTTCTTTATGCGTACAGCAATTTTACCAACAGTTTGCGCGAAGGAAGAGTGGACTTTTCTCTACCGCTTTATAGAGTTACAAACTTTCGCAAGCCACGCCATAGTTATGTGATCAGCCAGGGCATCTTTGCTCCACGTTTGGGTACAGTCTCGCCACTGAAAGATGGTTAAAGACGTCCCGCTGATATTTTAGCCCACTTTGTTGACCTATGTTTAGACATCGAATTGTATACTGTGTTGTCATTGATATGTTAATGAAAGACGATAAAACTGTCGCCTACCTACTACAATATATTTTATTTACCCCAATTACATGTTAAAGAACGTATTAAAATGGCACGCCTTCGCTCCTGCATCCGTCCGTTCCCCAGCAACCATCCAGGTTTCTCAGGGTAAAAAAGAGAAGCAAAAGTAGCTAAGCCAGGGCCATCAGGGGCAAGAATAAGTCTGCACTGAGAGTTCTCACTGGCTCGCCAGTCATTCAGAAGAAACTGAAAGTCAAGCACACGAAGAACGATTTCGAGAAAACGGTTCACAATTCGAGCTCGAGCAATTCTGATAAAAATGGTGACACTGACTGCTGTAAATACTGTACGGAATGCTGCTGTGTAACAAAAGAGGAATACGACTGGATAAAATGTTCATTCTGTGAAAAGTGGCTATTTGAAAACTGCACAATTTTGTCCAAAATCTGCATCGATTGTGGATGTCCTAAGAATCTTAAAAAACGTAAGAAATCTACAAAGAAGTCAGAACGAGTCTCATAGCGACACAGAACGTATTTTATTTTATTTTATTACAATTTTGTTTACTTCAAATTTATTATTTTGTATCGCATTACATGTGGGGCAGCTTTCACCACGCATATGCCAAAGACGCCACGTTTGCATACCTTTGTCATTTTTATTGCTGTCAATAAACTAATTAAAATTTGCTATAAAGGTACTGACCGTTTTGTAGCAGAGGCCCCACTGTCCCTGTTGCACACCAGACATTACTTCTGTTGCTACACGTAATTGTCAAAATCTGTCAGAATAAAGAGTGGGGCACCGTTGCCCAGTTTACTCTATATTAATTTCAGGCCGTTTTTAAGTGTGTATTTGTGTCATTAGACTGTGAATGTACATTATGTAACTCTGACACGGTTCTGGTGACCACGTATTTATACCGGTGCCATGTCAGTGTTCCAAACTGTGACATCTGAACGGTAAAAGTATAAAGTCGCTGCTTTAAAGGGAGATGGAAAATCGGTATCTCTAAATTCAAAACAGGGGGACGTACAAGTTATCAGATGCGATTTAAAGTTTTAATTGGCAAATGTAAAATTTTAAATCTCTGTTGTCGTTGTGATAAACAATTTACATAACTTTATTACACACAGCAATAATTCGCAGTGAACGCTTCCTATCGTCTAAATCTTTAAGGCACGGTAGTAGCAACCTATGCCAACTAACAACACTAACACCTTCACTGCCTCCACAGAGTGTGTTCGTGTATTTTCCATGATTATCACAACAAAAAGCCATTACATATTATCAGTCCTACGCAACATAAACCGGTTAGTGTTCGTAACGGTGAAAAAGCGTGCTTGCTGTGAGGTGGGAAATGGATTTTTGTATATTATTTAGATACACCGTTGGCTTAAAAATAGTGTGACTGAATAGTTACGTACTTCAGTCGGCACAGTGATATTTATAAACCAACTACAAAATTTATAGCCAGCTACATGTTTCGGTTCTTTAGTCAGCCATTATCAGACTGATACGAAGTGTATTAGGAAAACGGTAATGTCTGTAACAACGTTACCTTTTAAAAAGTAATGACGCTGCATTTAGTATACATTTTAAAAAAGTAATGCTGTTTCCTTTAGCATACTCTCCCCTAATACAATTTGAATTAGCTGGATGATGCTTCAGGAAAGAGCCGAAATATGTAGCTATATATATTTAGTTAATTAATTAATTAATTAATTAATACATACTGTTGTGCCGACTAAGAATTGTTAGCACCTATTTATCATTTACTCGGCGCAATTGCATGTAGACTTACAAATTAAAAATTCAAATAAATACAGTCTATTTAATAGCACTGTTAAGGGAAGGAGCGAGAACACATACGCTGTGGTACAAATATATTGCTTTGTTTCGGAAATTGTAACTTGTGTTGTCTTAGCACCGTGCTGGGAGATCCCACCATCGCCATTAGCAAACAAACGTGTGATGACAGTTCTTGGTTCCCAAGTATTAAAAGAATGATGAGTCTCGGGGCTTGGAGACCGCTAGCTTGACGATGTACCGCCATCTTATAAACACCGCCATTTCAGACGAAACCCGCTGCCCCCCGTTTTTAGGGTAGAAACAAGACAGGAGTAAAACATTTCTCCAAAACGACACCTGTCTACCGAAGTACAAGCCTTCAGTTCCCTGAGTAGTGCAAACTTTAAAGACACTATTATGTAGTAAATTTTAATACCTGGAGTTACTAAAAGAGAATAATCAACAGAGTAAAGTGTTTTCATTCCTGAATGTGATGTGGAACTTTTTAATTAAAGAATAAAAAGCCATATTAATTAATGTTTTACAACCACTAAATTTCCAGACTGATTTTTGGACTACCTGAACGTGAAGATAAAGGCAATATGATCCCCCGAAACGTCGCAAGCTACAGGCCGAACGATACAGCGTCACATCCCAGAACACTTTATTTTTCAGCAATACAGCTGTGAGGAGGGAACTGCGGTGGCGCAGTTGGTTGAGGCACTGTGCTACAAACCGGCAGGTCGCGGGTTCGATTCCCGATGGTGTCAGAGGAATTTTTCATTGGCATAATCCTGTCGGTCGCACTGGGGTCGACTCAGCCTCTAACGGAAATGAGTACCAGGAATATTTCGTGGGGGGTAAACGCGGCCGGTGCGTAGGGCTGACAACCTACCACCTTCATGTGCCGATTGTCTAGAAATCTGGGAGCCTCAACCTCCTGGAACCCTAAGGGCCTGTCCAGGCCTGTAATGGGACTGCTTTACATTTTTTTTTAATACAGCTGTGAGAATCTCATATCTCGCAATATAGTAACTAATACAATTTTCCAAAAGTTTCTTGTAACATGGTTTACCGTGCCTTCTAAACATGTTCAAATATTAAAACCTATGATTATGGAAAGCAATTATACTCTATGTAGCGACAACAAAACTAAGGTTCGTCTCGTTTCCGTCATTCTATAAACGACGTTTCGGGATTTCGTTTGTTTCTTATATACTACACAGTGAGGCTTTGCAGCGTTTCAATCCGCTCTTTGTATGTGCGGCGACGAATTATGTTAGACGTTAAGTCACGTTTCAGCGTGCTGAGGGGAGATGTTTGTACATACAAGAGAAAGTAGCAGGAGTATGAAGAAAACCACGGCCGGACTAAGGGACAGGCCAACCGGGCATTTGCCCGGAGGCGCCAAACTGCAAGGGGCACCACGTCGTCAGTGGCATAATTGGCAATTTGGTGCTGGGAAACCAAGTTAACCACAGGCGAAATATTTCTCCGAAATTTCTCTGCAATTTCGCCATGCGCGCTCAAACAGTTTGTCCAGTCCTGTTCTAGGCAGAGAAAGTTTAAAGAATTTAATGTGTTCCATGTCCGTGCACTATATTATACAAAAACACTAATCACCAACAAATGCACAAAGAGAGTTTTATCATAAATCGTAACACACTCGTACATGTTTCGACGCTGCTGGGTCATCTTCAGGGAGAACTTTCCGTTACCGTTACACTAGGGTTGCACTTTACAGTTCAGTGAGAATGTGCTGTTGACTGTGTACTGGAGGCGTGNAGTTTGTAAGATGTCCACTGAATGCCAGCGCGCAAGAACACTCAAATAAAGCAATACATAACGTACAAAAACATAAATCAATATCTGTCCAAACACGACTAAATGCTATTTATTACATAGAACTACATGTTTCGACCTGTCTGAGGTAGCAGTGTCGTTGAACAGAATAAATAGAATTTAGTTCTGTTTGGACAGATATTGTGCCAGTAACAACAAACGGGGATGGCGTTCTTCGAAACAATATACTCGTATATCCAAAAAACACTAATCACCAACAAATGCACAAAGAGAGTTTCATCATCAATCGTAACACACTCCTACATGTTTCGACCCTGCTGGGTTATCTTCAGGGAGGACTTTCCGTTACCGTTGCACTAGGGTTGCACTTATAGTTGAGTGAGAATGTGCTGTTGACTGTGTACTGGAGGCGTGAACTCTCTGTGGTTACGGCCTGCAGGCCCGGACCGCAGACAGTTCACGCCTCCAAAAACAACGCAGTACACAGTCAACAGCACATTCTCACTCAACTGTAAAGTGCAACCTTAGTGGAACGGTAACGGAAAGTTCTCCCTGAAGATGACCCAGCAGCGTCGAAACATGCAGGAGTGTTTTACGAATGGTGATAAAGTTTAAATAATGTTGGTTTGAAATTGTGCCAAATTATTAACCTGCCGGGGTGCCCATATATCTCGGGCCAGTACTGGAGAAAATTACACACAGGACAGCTTAATTTGGACAGTACTCTTGACCGTAAAGTACGTCTACAGTATCAGGCTCATTAAATTAGGGCAGAAAAGATGCGGTTTTGTGGTTCTTATTTAACGATGCTGTGCCTGTCATATACCACACAGCGTCGGCATTCCGCTGTAGGTAATGAGGAAACTCATAAAACCCGCACGGCACCCAGTTTCCCGGCCGACATTCGAACTCAGCACTTTCCGAAGAGAAGTTACTGCTACACAAAACTAATCTGTCGATAAGATGGGTTGGACATGTGGAAAGCACTGGAGAGATGAGAAATATTTACAAGATCACGATCGGAATGTGGCGGCACGCGGTAGCGCGCAATTGGTTAAGGTACTGCGCTACAAGCTGGCAGGTCGCGGGAATGTTTCATTGGCATAATCCTGCCGGCCGCACTATGGCCCTGGGGTCGACTCAGCCTCTAAGAGAAATGAATACCAGCAATATTTCCTGGGGGCCGGGGCCGCGCGTAAACGTGGCCGGTGCGAATGGCTGACAACCTTACCACCTTCATGTACCGCTTGTCTAAAAATCTGGGCGCCTCAACCTCCTGGAACCCTGTGGGCCTGTCCAGGGCTGTAATGGGACTGCTTTACCTTTACGATCGGAAAGTCTGAAGAAAAGAGCCACTTGATAGACCTAGACGTAAACGGTAGTATAGGCTTAATACTAAAACTGATCGTTAAGTAACAGGGTGGGCGGGGGGTGGACTATACGTATGTCGTTCACGGTGTGGTCCAATGAAGAGGTCCCTTGAGCATAATGACACTTAAGTCCAAGGGACGAAGGGGGTGTAAATGGGTCGTGTCTTCACTAGTTTAGTTTCTACTGGTTTCTCAACAACTCTGTGGAGTTAGGCTCCTCCTGTCAGCAAAGAAACAAACACAGCTCCTACGGGTTCAATCCAGCCATCTGCGCCCACCCTATCCCTTTGACACAAGAATACCACCCCCTCCGTCAACACCAGCAACAAACTGAGAATGAAAAGACGGTTACAGAGAAGGGTAGAGAGGGGAGAGAGATATACCGATGAATAGCCACAATACAAGCGACAGCGGGTAGGGGTTCTTCAAGGCACTCAAGAGGGCGGTAACTGTTAGGCAGAAGCGTGGGGGATTGGCAATGTCCGTTCTTTGTGTGACCTATTTTAATTAGTTGGTCAGTCTGCTCGTTCGTTTGTTAGTCAAGTCGGTTAATCAGTTGATGTCAGAAGGTTCCAGCACTGGATCGATGAGCGAAAGTACACAAATTCCACGTGCTGTCCTCTCGTTTGTTACTTTCACAGGCACAAAAATTTTAGTGTGACTGGAAAGATGGCTGAGGATGACGCGCCAAAAAGAATCTTGCGCTGTCATTCAAGGATTCAAAAACATATTGAACGCCTAAAACCATAAATGTGACCTCCAAGATAAAAAGGTAAAGCGATCCCTGTGCATTCCTAGACACGCCCTGAGGGTTTCAGGAGGTTGAGGCTCCCAGGTGGTAAGGTTGTCACCCCTACGCACCGGCCGCCTTCACCCCGCCGCCCCCCCCCCCTAGGAAATGTCCCTGTACTCAGTACACGTTGAGTCGACCCCAGGGCCATAGTGCGGCCGGAAGTCAATGAAAAATCCCAATCACACCGTCGGGAATCGAACCAGCTACCTTCCGGCTTGTAGCGTAGTGCCTCAGCCAACTGCGCCACCGCGTATCCCGTGATCTCCCAAATATAAAGCAGGAATCGTGACCAATGAATGGTGAAATTTCAATATCTCTAACCCTCAGTAACAGGTAAGTGTTTTGCAAGTTCTGCATTCGAAGCAAGTTCTACCAGACGATGTGAACAAAACAAAACACCAGTCAACTCACAACATCTGTTTAAGACACAAATAAGCACCACTCACTACGAATCAAATGTACCAAACTGATTGCAAACAACGGACAAAGCCCAAAATACTTGCCTGATTACGACGTACGGCACCAAACACAGTCGCCAACTTAACTTTTGACATTTTATGACACTTGTATTTGTTGTTGCCTTACGATATCATCAAGGGACAATTGGCTGTGCACGCCTAAAGTTGACAGAAATTCTGCTGGAACGTAGATATTGCATTAACACGAATAAAATCTTAAACCACGATATTAAAAGACAGGGGAAAAATGTATTGTGTGCACTACCAAACGCGTGAGTGTACATCAGCATCACTACCTACCTAACTAACTAACTAACTAACTAACTAACTCACTCCATGGAGCAGAGGTCGTCTTGATAAGTTACAATTTCTCAGTTAGTCAAGAAATTCCCCTCACTTTATGGAACCCGGAGGTTCATTACCGCATTCACAACAGCCCGCCAGCTGTTCCTATCCCGAGCCAGCTCAATACAGTCCATGCCCCATCCCACTTCTTGAAGATCCATTTTAATATTATCCTCCCATCTACGCCTGGGTCTCCCAAGTGATCGCCTTCCCTCAGATCTCCCCACCAAAATCCTGTATGCACGTCTCTTTTCCCCCACACGTGCTACATGCCCCGCCCAACTCATTCTTCTCGAGTTGCTTACCCGAATAATATTTGGTGATGAGTACAGGTACAGAAGTATCATTTCACCACACAATCATCATGACTTTCAACACGATCTGCCCATCGGGCTACGAGTTGCTGTTTGGACAATCAGCAGTACCAACAACAAAACAATATTGTAACAACATATTTCCGGGTACTTGTTGACTCGCCCATGTGTTTACCAATTTACATGTCCTCACATACCAGAAGTGGGCAATATTCGTTTACATTTTTTTTTTTCAGTGACGCTCCAACCCGATGCCGGCTTATGGCTTCCCCTTACGCGGCTTCACGATCACACTCAGACACACCACACTCAGTAAGACTCCTCTGGATGAGTGATCAGCTCAACGCAGAGATACCTACCTGACAACAAACAACACTCACAAGAGGCAGACATCCATACCCCCAGTGGGATTCGAACCCGCAATCACAGCAAGCGAACGGTCACAGACCCACTCCTTAGACAACGCGGCCACTGGGATCGGCTACTCGTTTACATGCTTATAATTGCAAATAAAAGTCACGTAAGCCCGCTGTCACTACAAATTTACCATTCATGTAAATGTTGCTATCTACTTGCGTACACGAACACAGTAACTTACTGACGTGAGGTGCCCAGTTTATAAACAGATTGGGCCATTCGCGACCGACCTGCATTGACACATTTGTTGTGCTGCCGGGAAGGCAAAAGAGTTCCCTCAATAAATTTCGAACGATGGTGCGCATCTCTGCAATATGGAGCCTGGTACTCTGAATCATCCGTGGAAAATGGATGTTGCATGTTATCAACAGAATTAACGCCGCCGCTGGGTGCAGTCTAATGCTATTGCGAGATACCGTATCTTGTTTAGCGCTTCAGAAATTCGTGCCAGATTCGTGGTTCATGAAAGCAGATGGCGAAATTTGGAGTACAACAACATTCATTTTGCTGTCAGATCAATATGCTAATATGTATATACATATATACATGTTCCAGGGGTAAACAAAGCCCGGTCCGCGGAAAATAACGTCCTGACTGCTCTTAAGTTAGCGGCACGCGGTGACACCGTTAGTTGAAGCTCTGCGCTGTAAGCCGGAAGGCATCGGGTTCGATTTCCGATGAGGTCAATGAAATTCTTCATTGACTTAATCCTTCCGGCCGCACTTTGGCCCTGGGGTCGACTCAGCCTCTACCAGAAAAGAGTACCAGAGATATCGCCTGGGGGATTAAGGCGGCCGGTGCGTAGGGCTGACAACCTTACAACCTTCATGTGCCGGCTGTCTAGAAATTCTGGAAGCCTCAACTTCTTGGAACCCTAACGGCCTGTCCAGGCCTGTATGGTGATGTCTTTGACCTACTCTATGTTCTCTATTTACACCTATTTTACCGCTTTACCCCATGAATAAATTGAACAGGGGGCTGGCTGACATCGACAGCCGGGTTGGACGCTCTGAAGAAGGAAAAGTCTCCTTGCCTCTTCCAGATATCGAACCATGATCTCCCCGCAAGTCCATCCTGTAGCTCACTTAGCCGTAACGTAAAGACAAATGCATGGAAAAGAAAAATGATGTTTCCTACGCAGTCCGTGTGATTAACCTTTTAAAGCCTAGCGGTAACTTTACGTACCACCAGGTTTAACATTAAAAAATTCTACGTGGTGCCCACATTGCGTTTATGTGTTTTGTACGGATCTCAGAACAAACAGCAACTTTTGCCTTATAAAACATTAGGAGATTGGTTTTTATAACCGAAGTGGAGACTGTTTACAGCGCGGTACGCACTGAGTCCTTACGTAAAACAAACATGTTTCGTCTTCAAAGGGTTAATATAGTCACGTGTGACGTAAATACCGAGGTCATTAGCGTCGAGAAGTATGACGATCAGTCACAAAAGAACTATAAAATATCCGGAAGGAAGCACTAGTGACCTAATTTCAGTCTATACCTGAATTTGCCTGGTGTGACTAAGGAAAATCAAGAAACGGATGTCAGAATGACCAGTTTCAGAGCCGAATGTTAAATCAGGACCTCCAGTTGCAACCCCGTGACTTTTAAGTTCCGTCGTTTTAGTGTAATTAACTAATTCCAGAGAGCAAACCTATTGAATTCTTAAGCATCATTACCGTGGTGGAAACGGCTAGACAATTTCCACGTCCCGAAGCAGATAAATCCAGTCTAGACACTCCTCTCACAACCATTTTAATAATATCCTCCCACGCACTTCTACATCTTCCACCTAAACCGCTCTACGAATTTCTGCCCTCTCCCCTGCCTGACAAAACCCCCGCTCACACCTTCAGTTGTTGCAAGCCCGCTGTCAACTGCTGCGTACCACCCGCACAACCACACTTAGCACCTCTTTTTCGCCGCACAGCGTATTGCTGTACGTTCCTGTACAGCATTCACTGACGGGTCTGTAAAACCGACATGCTCTGCATTCTCTGAGAGGTAGGCACTGAAGTACAATTTAAATGACAGTCTGTCTTCCAGGGGTTGGTTATTGGTCACGTTCGCAAAATTGCTAAAAGCGACTGTTAGTTTTGTCATGTCTGACCGTCCGTCCGTCGGTCTGTCCGTCTCTCTCTCTCTCTCTCTCTCTCCTACTGGACGGATTTTCATGAAATTTGATATTTGCGGATTTTTCGAAAATCTGTCGAGAAAATTCAAGTTTGGTTAAAATCTGACAAGAATAACGGGTACTTTACTTGAAGATCTACGCAGATTTATGGTAATATCTTGCTTAATTCTCCTTAGAATAAGAACTATTTCATACAAAGTTTTAGAGAAAATCAAAACACATTTTATGTTCAATAACTTTTTTCCCGAAAATCGTGCCCTTTATAAGATAAGTTGGAAAAATATGGTACAACCAGACAGGCCACAGATGACAATATAATACGGCGCATGCGCTTTCCCTGCCGGATAACTAAACCTACAGACACGCACTCAGAATATCTAACACTTATTGCTTTTCCACGGCAACAATCGTTATGCACAGACGCCTGAATGTTACATGTATACGTACGTTTCCTGTCTTGTTAAACTCTAATTTCTTCTACGTAAACCCAGAGACAGGAATTAAACATTTACAAATTTACGTTGCCAGAGGTATGTGCTCGGTACCGCTTGCTTCTCTACCGGCCAAAATAAATGTCCATCCCTGGTACAGAGTCACCACTAAAACAGACACGTTCTAAATTCAGCTTCGCAATATTGAGTAACTTCATTACAAAACACGTGCAAAACAATTCGGAAACATCTGAATCTATTATCATTATCAATTTTTGTTCCCATTTCCATGACAACAGTAATTCCACTGTAGCCACTTTGTGAGGTACGCATATGTTCTGTCAAATCAAATTCTACCGTTGGATTTAAAAGCATCTTATTGTTTCCAAACAACAACACATACCTGACCCAAATGTATAACTTCTGTAGGCCCTGTTCCCATTTTTACCCTGCAACAAAATGAATAATGAAACCACACAAATTTTCAAATAGTGGCAGGCCAGTGCCTGGCATTAAAATGTAATTACGCCTGCATATCAACCTTTTAAAGCCTAGCGGTAATTTTACGTACTACCCGGTTTAACATTAAAAAATTCTACGTGGTGCCCACATTGCGTTTATGTGTTTTGTACGGATCTCAGAACAAACGGCAACTTTTGCCTTATAAAACAATAAGAGATTGGTTTTTATAACCGAAGCGGACAGTGTTTACTGTGCGGTACGGCTGAGTCCTTACATAAAACAGATACGTTCCGTCTTTAAAGAGTTAACAG
Source organism: Coptotermes formosanus (assembly GCA_013340265.1). Classification (NCBI taxonomy): domain Eukaryota; kingdom Metazoa; phylum Arthropoda; class Insecta; order Blattodea; family Rhinotermitidae; genus Coptotermes; species Coptotermes formosanus. The sequence goes on from BLKM01000115.1 coordinate 297,309, forward strand.
AACTTCGTAAAAAAATACAATTTAAATACCCGTGACATTTGGCTGATACATCCATAATTGACCGCCTTTCTATTACTATAGCCTTATATTACAGCGTGGTTTTAAACACATAATATTAAATGGCTGCACTTCTTAACGGAATGCTATACTACTACACTTCTTGAACCGTAACTAATATTTCGTGTTAGATTTCAATACAAGCACACTTCTGCAACACGAAAGACACAGCCTCAACACTTCCGCTTAATAAGTCAAGAGGAACAGCTGCAAAGGATAACTCTGTGGGCAATTCGTAATGGCGGACAATGTATCAGCTATATTCCCCAGATTCCTCACTGTTTCCCTGTTAATCGCCTCTCCGGCATTGCCCCACACCAATCGCCGTACCCTGAACTCTACGACAGCCCTGACGAAGTGGCACATTATCACACCTTCGGGCTTAACTCCTGATCCGGCAGTTTGCTTGTCGCAAAGCAGCGACTTCAGTTACCAGTGATGCGTTTCTCGTCAGCATACATCCCAAACAACTGAATGTTATATCGGCCATCTACAACGACTTTAACCGTTCACTGCCAAGTACAGCCAGTTTTTAACATTAAAAATTCTACGTTCTGCCCACACAGTGTGTTTATGTGTTTTGTGTGGATCTCAGAACAAACAGCGATTACTTCCCTATACAGCATTAACTGACTGGTTTTTATAGCCGAGACGAAGTGTGTTTACTGCACGGTACGGACTGGGTCTTTAAATGTCACGTTCTGCCCACACAGAGTGTTTATGTGTTTTGTGTGGATCTCAGAACAAACAACGATTATTTCCCTATACAGCATTAACTGACTGGTTTTTATAGCCGAGACGAAGTGTGTTTACTGCGCGGTACGGACTGGGTCTTTAAATGCTACGTTCTGCCCACAAAGTACATTTATGTGTTTTGTGTGGATCTCAGAACAAACAGCGATTATTTCCCTATACAGCATTAACTGACTGGTTTTTATAGCCGAGACGGAGTGTGTTTACTGCGCGGTACGGACTGGGTCTTTAAATGCTACGTTCTGCCCACAAAGTACATTTATGTGTTTTGTGTGGATCTCAGAACAAACAACGATTATTTCCCTATACAGCATTAACTGACTGGTTTTTATAGCCGAGACGGAGTGTGTTTACTGCGCGGTACGGACTGGGTCTTTAAATGCCACGTTCTGCCCACACAGTGTGTTTATGTGTTTTGTGTGGATCTCAGAACAAACAACGATTTTTTCCCTATACAGCATTAACCGGCTGGTGGTTAATTTGCACGACCTTCCCATTTTTTCTCAACTCCATTTCCTTTTTCCAAATTTAATCGAAATTCGAAGGTGAACCTGGAAATATTTGGGAGAAATCGGGCTCGCACTGTCGCATTTGAGGCGACAGACTGATGCAAACAAAAACACGGGAACGATGGGCCTCCTAGCAGGCAGCCACACCACGGAACCAAAGTTTACGAAGACGTAGTCCTCACAAGTCATCCACGAAGTTCGGTAATATTTAATATGAAGCATATTTTACCCAGGATACCAACCCACTCTGTATTCCATCTGTTCGTCTGTGTCCCAATAGTCATCTGGAGAACCCGGCAAAACCAGCCACTGAATAATTGCAGCAGTGGGAATGCGAAATATCGCCTAGAAGTAGCATCGCCGTGAAGTCAGGCAACTTCTCCGTCACGTCTGTGAAGCGGTGAAGCATAAACGGACCTTATAAGGCGATACGAGCTGCGCCGTTCTTTCATGTATTCAAGCGCAAGTAAAAGTATCGGTCCCTGTGATTTTAATTAAGCAGAAGTAGTGAAGACGTGTGGGGGAGTACAAGTCTATCTCCAGGCATTCACAAGCTATACGCTTAACCTTGCAAACCCTAGCGGTAACTGTACATATGACCAGGTTTAACATTAAAAAATTCCACGTGGTGCCCACATTGCGTTTATGTGTTTTGTACGGATCTCAGAACAAACAGAAACTTTTGCCTTATAAAACAATAAGAGACTGGTTTTTATAACCGAAGTTCAGTGTGTACAGCGCGGTACGCACTGAGTCCTTATATAAAACAGACACGCTTCGTCTTTAACCTTTTAAAGCCTAGCGGTAACTTTACGTACGACCAGGTTTAACATTAACAAATTCTACGTGGTGCCCACATTGCGTTTACGTGTTTTGTACGGATCTCAGAACAAACAGCAACTTTTGCCTTATCAAACATTAAGAGACTGGTTTTTATAACCGAAGTGGAGAGTGTTTACAGCGCGATACGCACTGAGTCCTTATATAAAACATTATTACATGCCGTCTTTAAAGGGTTAAAGGCAACAATGAGCCCGCGGAGAAGTCGTACAGCTCATTTTCATATAGAGTGTATTTGTGCCTCTACAGAGGTTCTGATTTCATGTACAATTTACGAAGGACGCACATATACTGCGTACATTAAATTTGTCGGATATAATCTTTAATGTCTTGTCGTCATGTTCGCAGTACTTGTCTGCTTAGGTTTGTGTTCTATCAGCGTGCAAAACTAGCCGCAGTGCTTCTTCAGTTATAATCACAAAACAGAAAAATTTCGCATGGCCGCCAAAATATTTTACACTGTAATGTACTTTAAAACAGCTGTATCTTTTCCAAGCATCTGTTATAAAAAATTGTTTAATAAGCCTCAAGCACGTCGCATTGACTTTGCTTTCATCTCACAACTTTGCGCTTAACCCGTCTTCTCACAACTAATTACAGGAAGCTAAAATTTACAACGTTAGAGTGGCCTCCAATGCCATAAGAGTGCATCGAAGTTTTGTGAAAACTGGGACAGATGCGGATATATTGAATAAACAGCCGCAGACCGCTGAAAAGTTGTAACGTCCAGGTCCAGGGTTCAGCGAAGGACTCCCCACTGTAAAAACTTGAGGTGTTACTTTGGTACAATTCGCAAATCTGTACCAACGTATGTACGTATGTAATGAGCAATTAAACAACCGCAGGCGCAGGCCTTGACTTTTGCACATAAGGATTTCTTGAACAGACTTTGCTCGATGTGGTGTTCGCCAAAACGACAGGCCGTAAGACCAAAGGCGCATTTCGACTGACGACCACATGAGACAGATGTACTCTTTATGACAGAAAAAAAAAACAAATATTAAACCTTTAAAGACGAAACGTATCTGTTTTATATAAGGACTCAGTGCGTACCGCGCTGTAAACACTCTCCACTTCGGTTATAAAAACCAGTCTCTTAATGTTTTATAAGGCAAAAGTTGCTGTTTGTTCTGAGATCCGTACAAAACACAAACGCAATGTGGGCACCACGTAGAATCTTTTAATGTTAAACCTGGTGGTATGTAAAGTTACCGCTAGGCTTTAAAAGGTTAACCCTTTAAAGACGAAGCGTATCTGTTTTATATAAGGACTCAGTGCGTACCGCGCTGTAAACACTCTCCACTTCGGTTATAAAAACCAATCTCTTAATGTTTTATAAGGCAAAAGTTTCTGTTTGTTCTGAGATCCGTACAAAACACATAAACGCAATGTGGGCACCACGCAGAATTTTTTAATGTTAAACCTGGTCGTATGTAAAGTTACCGCTAGGCTTTAAACGGTTAAAGTTACTCGAGCGACTACATCTAACACACTTATTTATCCCTGCACTCCCTTCTCCCTGGCTTCGTAAGATGAGCAGTTCAGTAATTGTCTGATCGCGACACCCGTTGTTTGACGACAACTGATCAGCATTGATGTACACACAAAACGGGAGCTCTACCCAACGGTGTTGCCTGCAGACGGTAAACACAATCTGTGTAACCAAACGGTGTATTTTAGGTTAAACAAACAGTGAATGGGAATAGAAATGACAGCGCGTATACTGCATTGGATTGCTCTATGAGATGGTATTACCACATTCCTCAGAACACAGAACGTTACTGTCTTGAGAAACAGCTGTCACGTGATTGTTTCAGGGTCGCAGGTACACATGACTGCAACAGACGTATTTCGTATGACGTAATATGCCCCACGACATTCCGCAACATGATGTAATATGCCCCCACGACATTCCGCAACATGACGTAATATGCCCCGCGACATTCCGCAACATGACGTAATATGCCCCGCGACATTCTGCAACATGACGTAATATGCCCCCGACATTCCGCAACATGACGTAATATGCCCCACGACATTCCGCAACATGACGTAATATGCCCCCACGATCTTCTACGGAGTTTACTAAGGTACTCTGCCATCTCTTTGTCTGTTTACTGCCTTAAGTAAAATTGGCTTCATTACAGGGCAGTAGCGCTGAAAATCTGAATTGCAAGAGAAACTTTAAGGAAAGTCTTCAACACAGAATTTAAAAACGCTGCCAAGGGAATTAACTAACTCCATGGAGCAGAGTCTTTCCTGAGAAGCTAACAGGTTCTCAGCTAGTCAAGAAATTCCCCCAGTTTTATGGAACCCGAAGGTTCATTGCCGAGTTCACAACAGCCTGCCACTGGTACCAATCATGAGCATCAGGAATCCATTCCACCCTCTCAGATCCAGTTTCTTTAAGATGCATTTGAATATTATTCTCCCGTCTACAGCTAGATATTTCAAGTTGTCTCTTTCCTTCATGTTTTCCAACAAAACTCTCTTAAGCATTTCTCTCCTCGTCATGCTTACTGCATGCCACACCCATCAATCCTTCTCATCTTGATAGCACTTGAAGAACATAGGTCACAAACCTTCTCATTACCGGGCTTTCTCTGGCCTCCTGTTATTTCCTCCCTCTCAGACCTACATATCAGCCCGCGATCACTGTCTCGTACATCCGCACAGCCTCATTTAAAGATGATGTCCCTGTGCATGCCATAAGACAGACAGGCGGGGAAGGCGTGTGGCTCCATTCATTCTAAACAAGGTACTCGACGGAGGCCAACTGCCAAGTTCATGTCTCAGTCGCTTTACCCCCAGGGAGAAACCCCGCGACTTTACGGCCGCTTCAATCGCAGGGAAGCAGAGCAGGCTGGGTAAGTCCCAAGGCCGGTATGAAAGTTTTATTGTTAACAGTAAAATTTCTCACTCCTACCGCAAAGGGAACACCGGATCTTCCAGCCCTTCGTTTAGTCGCTAATAATTAACTAAATACAAATAAATAAACGAAGCTTGAAAACGTTGAAGGTACAGTGTTAAATACTGTGTTACCCTTCGTTAAGTAAGTAGGCTGCCCCCGAGATACCGCATACCAGGATCCGTTACACTTATACAAACATATTACAAGCAATTGCCTGCATTTTAACTGTTTAACTTTTTCACATCTTTCTACTGTATGCAAAGGTTGCTAGGCTTTTTCCGTGCGGTGTTACATTGATTTGATTTCCTGATGATGATTCCTTGGGGATCGAAACGTGTAGTAATGTTCACTGTGATACTGTATTATAAATATCTAAGGCACAGTACCTACTGTGCGTTTTGTTGACCTGAGTGTTGTGAACTGGTTACGGACAGTGCACGGAATGTACAACATAAAGTGTTAAATAAATTACGAAACATCGTATAAAACCTGTTTAACAGGACAATAAACGCAGGATCATCTATACATGACGCTGTCTCAAAATAATTTCAGAATTATGTATTTCAAAGCAGTTCTACACTTGCCTTATTTCTGGAAAGACATAAACCTTAAAAATTTATAACATTCTAACGTGAAACAAAAAAATACAACACAGACCTACATACATACATATATATATAATAACACATTTCATGCAAAAATGTTCAAAATTTTACTCCCTACCTCACACAAAATAGTCGCAGTCTCCATTACAAGGACGTGTTGCTTGTACGAATAATTTATGTTTATTCCGAGAATCATAAGACACCCTAAAGACACTGACTCTGGAAAACGCAAGGTTTCCTGATGTTAAAGCGGGTGTTCTAAACAGTTACCAGTGAGCAATAAAGGGTTAATTATAGATGCATATTTCTGTTTCCCCCAAAATAACTTTTCAGCAATTCGATCGATTTCCATAAAACAGAGTAGGAATGCCATACCACTGTAGATAATCCAGATGCCTTGCATGTACAAGTACAGTCAATACCACCAAGCATTCCACTGTGCAGGACGCAGAAATTCTTATGACAGCCAGGACTCCGTTTTATACACAGTGCTGAAAATGCAAACCATGTAGCAAAATGCAAAACCTATTATGAAGCTTGGAAAGCGGGCTAGATATTCCATCACGCAAAGAAGGCAACGTGAAAAGTAAGCATATTCAAAATAAACAACGTCGTAGAGGGAGACTTCAACCGAAAATGGAAAATGAAACAAATCACACTGGAAGCCGGAAACGTGTCGATTTTAAGACAAATCTTTTCAGTCCTTACAGCTAGGCACCTAAAACATTCATACAAAGGGTTCAAACACTCTGCTGTTCATCGTATTCACTACTAGACTGAAGGTGGCGTACGCCGCAAACACAGATTTCTGCACTCATTACCAAGCATTAAACAGAATAACGAATCAAAGTAATGAACTCGGAAAGATGTGCGAAAACCAATGGACCATGGGCAGAAGGAAAATTTATAAAACAGCAAATGGAAATAGTGAACAAATTGTGCTTTGAAGAGTAAAATCTACTATCATTACAGTATATAAATATTCAGCACGTACCTCACAGAGAACACGATGTGCTTCATTGGAAAACCAATCGATTACCGCTGTATAGGGGAATAATTGCTATTTATTTTAAGAACTACACAGAATATATAAACACAATGTGTAGAACGTAGAATTTACTTTTAAACCTGACGGTACATATAGTAATGTGTAAGCTTTAAAGGGCTGAATAACCAACTTCTAGATGGGACAACAATATTAAAATATGCACTAGAACAGGAGATATACACCAGCTTGCAACTGATCAGAAGACGACACAAGAAGGGGCGTTCGTGAACTTCCCGGCTTGACGTCTGCTTCCGTTAAAACACAGTACCCATGCAGTTATCTTGTAAATGAACGCCCTGCAGCTTGTATTTGCGTATTTGACTTGTGCACTTGTTGTTCTCGTACACGGTCATGACGTCTGAACATAGCCCTGGTTTTGTGCAATCTCTTATGGGACTACGGATGGGGAATTATTGGAACTGAGATATGTAACAAAACAAATGGCGTTATACGGAGGCATGTTGGAAAACGGATGACTAAAGAAACAAAATTAAGAATCCACAATATCGCAGCCAAAGCGGCCTTGAATTTTGGTAGTGCAGCCCGAGTGCTGAAGGAAAGGCATGAACAGAGGCTGGAAGCAGCACAAATGAAATTTTTAAGACATTTATTAGGAATTACTGAGTTGGACAGGGAGAGAAATCAATCCGTCAGGGAGAAACTTGGAGAGCGGAACACTGTCTTGGAAATAAAACAATACCAGCGAGAGTGACTACAGCACGTAGAGAGAATGGACAGAGACAGGACACACAAACAGGCACTGGGATAGGCCGAACGGGAAGAGAAGCATAGGGCGCCCTAGGAAAAGATGGAAGGACCGGCTTCATCTCGAGGGATAAATAACAGGCACTGCGCCTCACACTTCACAGATCATGATGACGATGATGAGGAGGAGGAGGAGGATGAGGCTGATGATGATTAGGGGGAGGAGGGGAGGAGGAGGGGAGGATGATGATCATGATTAGGAGGAAGGGAGGAGGAGGGATGATGATGATTAGAAGGAGGGGGAGGAGGGGGGGGGGGGGGGGGGGGGGGGGGGAGGAGGAGGGGAGGAGGGCGAGGGGGAGGATGATGATCATGATGATTAGGAGGAGGACAGGATGAGGAGGAGGGGGAGGATGATGATGAGAAGGATGATAATGATGAATTATTAAAACTGCACAACAAACACACGCACACACACACACCTAATATCTATCGAATTCTGACTATCGTAACACAAAATGAGCTGTCATGGTAACGGGTAGACTGATCGGTCTATAGAGAAAACTACGGCACCAGTAACTGATTTAATTTGCTGTTACTGTTACTGTTACTGCTATTACTGCCACTCCAGGCCTACTGTTTACTGTCTACGTTAATTTTTGTCGCTTCAATATTCATAAAGAACCCGTATCCAGTTTTACGACGGTCAGACGGGTACACGGCACATCGTAATAAAAACTGCGCTGGAGACGTCGGGTTTCGTTAAGAACCTCACACCAGTATATAAATAAATTAACTCCACTGAGCAGAGTCCATCTTGAGAAGCTAAGAGCTCATCAGCTTGTCTCGATATTCCCCGCATTTCACGCAAACCAAAGGTTCAGCACCGCATTCACAATAGCCCGGACAAGTGCAAAGAACTGGTGTGATTCACACAATGCACAATTGCTCATTCTATGTCTTTAGGATGCATTTTATTATTATCCTCCCATCTACAGCTAGGTTTCCCAACCAGTATTACCTTCTTCTTTTCTTTCCGCCAAAGGCATTGCATGCATTTGTTTCATCGCCCAATGCCTTCCACATACCTCGCCCTTACCATCCACCTATCGCCCAATGCCTTCCACATACCTCGCCCTTACCATCCACCTATCGCCCAATGCCTTCCACATACCTCGCCCTTACCACCCACCTATAGCCCAACGTCTTTCACATACCTCGCCCTTACCATCCACCTATCGCCCAATGCCTTCCACATACCTCGCCCTTACCACCCACCTACCGCCCAACGTCTTCCACATACCTCGCCCTTACCATCCACCTATCGCCCAACGTCTTCCATATACCTCGCCCTTACCATCCACCTATCGCCCAATGCCTTCCATATGCCTCGCCCTTACCACCCACCTATCGCCCAACGCCTTTCACATACCTCGCCCTTACCACCCACCTATCGCCCAACGTCTTTCACATACCTCGCCCTTACCACCCACCTATCGCCCAATGTCTTTCACATACCTCGCCCTTACCACCCACCTATCGCCCAATGCCTTCCACATGCCTCGCCCTTACCATCCACCTATCGCCCAATGCCTTCCACATGCCTCGCCCGTACCATCCACCTACACCGAATAATCCTAATAATTTTGTATAGCTCACTCCGTGCATGATCATTATTCCAATACAAACACTAATGTAAAGACATTAAAAGTAGTTTATTGGTTGGACAAGTGCTTGTATCTGAATCCTACTAACATTTGGCGAAGCGTGTGCCTACAAATCACGATGCAACCGGCAATTCAGTTTTCTCCCAACATACAGTTGCTTCTTGCCTCTTAGGTTCAAATGCTCTCCTCTGCATGCTGACACACCCAGTCCGTGTCCTTCCCTTCGTGTCAGAAACTGAATTCCATATTTGTACACTGCTGTAACTGTGTTAACCCTTCCATAAAACTGCTCACCTGCGTTCCGTAACACTTATTTTTATGAAGGGAAAAGATAATCATGAAATATCTCACTTTTTTCCAGCATACTGGCTTGGAATGAAATGTACACTGATAAATCGACGTTCGTACGAAACCACGACAGAAGATTACACTGAACCTGTCGCAAAATAGAAAGAATGGGTGTAAGAGTAGGCGGCATATGCCTAATGCGTGCTGTATTCACTGACAGAGAACGTAGTTACTCTGCGTGTGTGTCAGATGGTGTTAATCATCAGCAGGTATTTATGAAGGCAGGAAACAAAATACCTGTATAAATACGCACGATTCAATCGCCGAAACGCGATCAGGGTCTGCATAAGAATCAGGCGCCTTGCTGCTATGCTAACTAGCACAATGTGTTCTGGTGTGTGTTCTACCTCACATCACACTTGCTGTTCTGTTTTGTATAAAACATGAGTATCCTAACGTTAGGAATACAAACACCCCCTGCAGCCCCCTACCCCTCAAACGCACACACTTTCTATGTGGCGTCCTACTTCTCAAATTAATTCATTTTTTCGACCACAGATTCCATTCCTTTCTCTGTACATTCATTTCTCATCCCATTTTAATGTAAGATTTATGAAGCAACATTTCCTACTAACACAATGTTACCCCTTCTTAAAGCCTTTACATCTTCCATTTTTAACAATATCTGCTTCAAATAACCTCCGCTTAGAAGATAAACCTACCACATTCCGCAGAAAGGAAAATGTCATATAAAACCCAGTACCTCGTAAGCTATAAATCATGACCTCAAAATAAATGGTTCACACTTGAAAATACCAAAAACATCCGTGACAAAAAGTTCCATTCTTCTATCGTTTTTCTATCAACTTTCCCATGTAACAATTCTGTCCTAATGACTGAAAAAAGAGTAACATATAACCTCCTAAAACTCACAAATAGTAAGAAACAAAGCATACAGACAACAAACCGTGCATGCGCTTATGTTTTCAGTCAAGAAATGTCTATCTCGTAACATCTACTTTAACACATTTGTTTAAAATCAAACCTTTAACCCTTTAAAGACGAAGCGTATCTGTTTTATATAAGGACTCAGAGCGTAGCGCGCTGTAAACACTCGCCACTTCGGTTATAAAAACCAGTCTCTTAGTGTTTTATAAGGCAAACGTTGCTGTTTGTTCTGAGATCCGTACAAAACACATAAACGCAATGTGGGCACCACGTAGAATTTTTTAATGTTAAACCTGGTGGTACGTAAAGTTACCGCTACGCTTTAAAAGGTTAAAGAACAGTGGCTATTTAACATACTAGTTTCTACACCTTTTTAAAAGTCTTGCATTTTACCGATGGAGTTTATACCTTGTTAACCGAAGAAACAGCATTATCCGACTGGTCTCTGCAGTGCACACTCACTGTCTTGGAAGGATAAACGACGTAAATGGTATTTATATGAATGTCAGAATTGGGGGGGGGGGGGGGTTAACACGGTGAAGTGGGAGATGTACAGATAAGTAAAGGGAAAGACCACTTTGGAGACTTGGGCTCAAATTTAACTATAATGTTAAAACAGATGATAGAGACGTGTGTTAATATGGAGTGCATTCATGCAGCTTTGGATCAGCACAACTGGAAGATTACTGGAAAACACAATACAGAAGTTTTACATTGTTTTCAACGCGCATTTGCATTATACATGTAAAGTGCACTGCACTGCAAGCCGGGACCACAGACAGTTGACGCCTCCAAAACCAACGCAGTACACAGTCAACAGCACATTCTCGCTCAACTGTAAAATTGCAACCCTAGTGTAACGGTAACGGAAAGTTCTCCCTGAAGATGACCCAGCAGGGTCGAAACATGTAAGAGTGTCTTGCAATTGAAAAACCTCTTTGTGCATTTGTTGGTGATTAATATTTTTTGTATAATACAGTGCACGGACATGGAACATATTAAATAAAGACGGTTTACGCCACCTGAGAGTAAAGATGCGTGTTTACGGTAAGACGCCACTGCAACATTTGTATTTAAATCTGTGTTAATTCTAAGGATAGCTATTCCCATTGTGGTCCCATCTCACTATGAGATCGCGCTGTGCAAAGTTATAATTTGGTCGCATTCTTTCCTTGTGGAATGAAGCATCCTTCCTTTGTTAAGAAAATAATATTCCAGACTTGCAAATGGATTGCAGTTATTCTCCGTCTGCTTTTGTAGATGCTTTCTGTGCACCATGTACAATTATATATAACAGATGCTTTCCTACGAACGAAAAACGTTTTAAAGAAAGAAATCACGTTAACTTAGAGGAATATAAAGCTAGAGAGAGATACGTATCATAATAGAATACAACCGAAGTTATAACAAACACAAATGGCGGCAGGAGTGCCTTCGTTTTCTTGTCGGATTCAATGGTATGATGAATAACTGGCCTGTAATTAATGTAAATAGGAAATGTAAATGTACGTTTCAGTACGTCTACAGGATCACATAAAAATTACTTCTGGCAAGTGGCGCGCTGTGTGGTATGTTAGACGGGCAGCCGGGTTTCCCCTGAACACTGACAAGTAGGTACTAACGAGTCTGCAAAGCCACACTACCAAGAAAGGCTGTCTGCCCGTCACAGTCACCACCGTGAAAAGGTCAGACCCCGCACATAACCTAACAAGATAAAGTACTCTCCTATTGCGTGATGAGTCCCTTGTACGTACAACGTAACACTAGGCGCGTTCGCGTAACCACTGTTGCCGTGGAAAATAAACAAATATTGCACATTCAGAGTGTGTGTCTGTAGCCTTAGTTATTAAGCATGTAAAGTGCGTGCGCCGTATTATTTTGTCATTTGTGGCCTGTCCCGCTCTACCATATTTTTCCACATTATCTCACGATTTTCGGAAAAAAGCTATTGAACTTAAAATGTGTGTTTTGATTTTATATGCAACTTCTGTCTGAAACATTTCTCATTCTGAGAAGAAATGAATGAGATATTGTCATAAATGTACACCCGTCTTCCCGTAAAGTACCCGTTGTTCTTGTCAGATTTTAATGAAACTTGAATTTTCTCGATAGATTTTCGAAAAATCCTCAAATATCAAACTTCATGGATATCTGTCCAGAAGGCCAGCACTAAAACCTCGGATCTGAAACAACCAACAGATAAATTATTTTCCAGAACCCACTTCCACACACGTAAGTTCGTGCCCTCCCTCGTTGCGTTTCTTCTGTTACAAACAAATATACATTGACACAGAAACGAAGGTATGTAACCCTTTAAAGACGGAAGATAATCTGTTCTATATAAGGACTCAGTCCGTACCGCGCTGTAAACACTCTCCACTTCGGTTATAAAAACCAGTCTCTTAATGTTTCATAAGGCAAAAGTTGCTGTTTGTTCTGAGATCCGTACAAAACACATAAATGCAATGTGGGCACCACATAGAATATTTAATGTTAAACCAGGTAGTACGTGAAGTTACCGCTAGGCTTTAAAAGGTTAAAGACGAAGCGTGTCTGTTTTATATAAGGACTCAGTCCGTACCGCGCTGTAAACACTCTCCACTTTGGTTATAAAAACCAATCTCTTAATGTTTCATAAGGCAAAAGTTGCTGTTTGTTCTGAGATCCGTACAAAACACATAAACGCAATGTGGGCACCACGTAGAATTTTTTAATGTTAAACCTGGTAGTACGTAAAGTTACCGCTAGGCTTTAAAATGTTAAATAACATGACCTGCTGTTACCACGAACAAGGCAGTTAGCTATTGACACAACCTGTCTCCTTTCTTCCATTATACTTATGTAGCTTGTGACCTTAATATTTACGCACCAAAGGCAAAACAAACTATCCTCAGAAAAGGCGGCGAGTTTCGTTTTAAACCCCAGCATTCTAAAATAAATAAAACTACAGGCATGCAGTGACAACATGGTGGTTTCACTATTTTGTACAGCATCGTTACCAAAACACAGGCAACGAACAGGTCACTTGTAACGTACAAGAATTCAATTAATTTCTCTTCTCGCTTTTCTACAAAAATATTGTCTGCGCCCATTTTAATGTAGGTCTGGAACTGAGATTTGCACACCGCAACTCCAGTGTGACAGATGAAAAGCAGATTAAAGGAGAAAAATGTCGCTCAGAACCGGTAGCGGCACCAAATCCACCCGACCGCAGTCCGGGGAGCTTCACACCCTTTACCCTACACCGCAATGACATCGATAAATTTTATTAAACGCCATGAATCGAGGAGGGGTTGGGGGTGCAGAGTGGCTTCAACTATGGAAGCTTATATACGCCCCAGCACAGGAAGTACTGGATCTGGGCCCAGCACGGCAATAATAGCTGTGGGAAACTGGCAGGCACTTCATACGCCGCAGATCACCAAACTGCTAAACGCGACCCCACCTGCGCACGTGACATTTCCTAGGGTGTTCACCGTAAGAAACGCATACTTACTAACTAACTAAATAACTACATAACTAACTACCTAGCTAACTCACTAACTAACTAACTAACTAACTAACTAACTCCATGGAGCACAGGCCTTCTTGAGAAGCTAACAGTTTCTCAGCTAGTCAAGAAATTACCCGTATTTTATGGAACCCGGAGGTTCATTACCGCATTCGCAACAGCCCACCACCTGTCCCTATCCTGAGCCAGCTCAATCCAGTCCATGCCCCATCCCCCTTCTTGAAGATCCATTTTAATATTATCCCCATCTACGCCTGGGTCTTCCAAGTGGTCGCCTTCCCTCAGGTCTCCCCACCAAAATCCTGTATGAACCTCTCTTGCCCCATACGTCCTACATGCCCCTCCCATCTCATTCTTCTCGATTTGATTACCCGAATAATATTGGTGATGAGCACAGGTAATTAAGTTCCTCGTTATGTATTCTTCTCCACTCCCCTGTCGTCTCGTCCCCTCTTAGGCGCAAATATCCTCCTCAGCACCCTATTCTCGAACACCCTTAGTCTTTATTCCTCTCTCAGTGTGAGAGACCAAGTTTCACGCCCATACAAAACAACAGGTAAAACTACAGTGTAAGAAACCCATACAGGGGGAAAATGTGATAAATTTTGCAGACTTACCGCAGCTAAATTCCTGTAAACAAACGTTTTTCCGGACCCAGGCTTGAAATCCCCCACCAGGCAGGCTTCTGCGTCCTGGACTGCGACTTTCGGCCACTGTCCCGAATAATATGCTACATCACACCGTTTTATTTTTCATGTTGATTAAACCTTCTTAATGCTATAAGAATTACAGACAAAGGCCTACCGACAGGAATTTCTAATTCCACATTCTGAACAAGGCCTTCCCTCCACCTCCCTTCTCTATCCGCCACGTTTCATGTTATTATATTACATTCTAAAATATATTTCGCAAGGTTAACTTAATTCATTCAGTTTCCAGCATCCGTGTTTTATTTGACACCCTCCTCTCGTTTAGCAACAGCCGGACATCCGGCAATTTTATCTTTCTCTTTACTTCAGTCAATCTAACTGTCCCTAAAATAACTAAATCAGCGGCACCAATTGAACTTGAAGAAGAGTACAAACTGTGAAGCTCCTCCTCTTGTAATTTTCTCCATCCTCTATTACTTTTTTCCTGTTAGGTGAATCCTAATGCCTCCATGCCAACTTGAATTTTGCGTGACTTCAGTTTTCACAGCTGTGTTGCTGAAGCTTCGAGCCTTTTTAGACGTTTCGGCCTGTCAACTGGTAATACTCATAATTACCGACATTTCGAAGTATCGAATTGTCTTCCATCTTCATGGTAAAGCAGTCCTAGAACAGTGACTGCATAACCCTGAAGAAGAAAGCACTACAACCCTTCGAAACGCCTGCAATTATTTACCAGTCGACACGTCCCAAAATACGTGAAACTTACATTTAAACTAGCCGATCCCATCGGCCGCGTGGTCTAAGGCTTAGGTCTGCGGCCAAGCGCTTTCTGGGATCGTGGGTTCGAATCCCACGGGGGGCATGGATGTTTGTCTTGTACAGTGTTTGTGTTGTCAGGTAGAGGTCTCTGCGACGGGCCGATCCCTCGTCCAGAGGAGTCCTACCGACTGTGGTGTGTGTTTGAGTGTGATCAAGTGAAAATAAACTCGACACCTACTGTCAGTAGGTAGAAGAGGGAAGGACTGCGAAACGAAACTTTTAAACTATCTTACATTTTGGAAGAATGTATTAGTTTTAAGTTTGTACCAAGAATTTGTTTATTCTCATAAGATATCGATACGCAGAATGTTCGTTGCTCTCTGCGTTTATTTTACACCAGTTCTTAGTATCAAATCATCAGAGTTTTCTCTGTACTGTACAAATACGCAGCGTTAACATAAAGGCTGCCTGCCTTTCTCTAGTAGAAAGCTGCAGTTCACTGGCACGAAGTCTAGCGTATGAATACGTCTGCGGGTCTCTAACTCACCGCCTTCACTGGAAGCGGAAGCAACCAACGGTGAAGACACACTTACAGAATTTATATTGAAATACCATGCCTTCGTTACCGCATAACCTTCATTCCTACTTTTACGCTACAGTAGGCTGTGGAACGTCCATGGTATGTAGAAATACATAAGGATCAGGGTAAGAAATGACGAAGATCGATTTCACATGATCCGACGTGTGACTTCAGTTTGAACAGCCTTAATAATACCGAACCAATAAACAGTTCAACCTGCAACGCTGCCGGATTGTAACGCCTTTTATTAATGGAAAAAAACTACCGATGATTCGGACGAATGCGAGATTTGAGGTTCTCACAGCGGTGCTGATGAAGATTTGAATCTTCTAGAATACGACACCGTGTAGATTATACATACCCACTGATGTTTCGCAGACATTCCTGATTCTACTTTCAGGGTAAAAAGAGCAAGCAATACTTTCTGATCATGCTCTGAAAGCAACGAATATGAATATTAGTGCCTTCAGTATAAAGCATCGTGCAGTATTGCAGAGAGTAACCAACGTTTCGGAACAACGCAATGCTTCTTTCTTCAGGGTAGAACACGGTGAAGCCTTGTCGCCAGACAACAACGTGTTACATCATAGACGCGACGATACTGTGTGTCGATCACGCAAAGTACAGAATTACTAACACTCAGCAACCGGCAGCTTGTTTGGGAGCCACCTGCACACTGTGCTACAAAGTCACGTGACTTTCAGCTCCACACTTACATACGCGCCTCACACAGACGATACCAACTCAACTTCGAGGCAGAAACAAGGTTCGCCTTACTCAGGAAATGGAAGCGGGACATCACTTGCGAACCCGGCGGGACAACGCTTACATTCGTAAGAGTTTAGTGATAATGTGTGGCGATTCTTCAGATAACAAAAATGGCTTACATCTAGCGCTGAGAGTGTGTGTGACGTCAAACATGATGCACGTCTCACGTGACGTCATACAGTGGCGTCATCGCTGTTACATTTAACAGCAATAACCAACAATTTAGAGCTATGTTTAGCCATGCAAATTGGCTTCCAATACTTACATGGAAGCTGCTAGTAGCCCTTCGGCTATTCACAACGCCACAAAAACACCCAGCCTGTAGCAGCAGCAGCAGTACAGGTAGTAACTGTAGTACTGGTGGTGGTGGTGGTGGTGGTGGTGGTGGTGGTGGTGGTGGTGGTGGTGGTGGTAGTGGTGGTGGTGGTGGTAGTGGTGGCGGCGGCGGTGGTGGTGGTGGCCGCGCCGACGGCGGCGGCGGCGGTTGTGGTGGTGGTGGTTCTTATCTTCTTACTAGAGGCGTCTCAACAGAAAATAGTGAGGATAGTTGACATATTCCCCGTCTCCCAGCAACGGCCTTACAATCGTGCTTTGCGTATGCCCTGAGCGATAAAATGTGCCAGAGTGCGGTTTCTCTGTACTCCAGCGATCCCTTTACCTTGTTTTCCCCAGGCGCTGGGGTTTCCCCGAGCGGTTCTTCCCCGTATACTAACATGGGAGCAGTATGGGACAAGCCCGAGCAGGGTTTCCCGTTACACTACCAACCCCCCCATTTTGGGCCTTTCCCGTGTAACTGGCTTTCCTCGCGTCCTAGTAATGTCTCTAGTTTGGGTCTTTTCCAGGAGCACTTCCTTCGTGGCCTAATAGCCACTAATTTGAATTTTCTTTATTTCTAAGCGGCGTTTCGGAGATACAAGCAACGTCTCATGTTTCTGAGATACACAGCGTGATGGCAGGACGGACAGAAAGCGGACCGACGGACGGGCACTGTAAATTCCGCGAACAAGTTCTCCACGTGCAATGAGTTTCCCCACAATTCCAGTAACGGCGCTTCCTTTTGTTTTCGGCGTGTGTTCAGTTCTCAGAACACACACACAAAAAAAAACAGCACGTTTTCTTCATCCTAGCGACGGCGATATTTTTGGTTTCCCCCGAGCACTGCTGCAGTTTCGAGCCTATATAAGCTTCTTTATTGAGGTCACCTTCTTTTTCTTGTCTCGTAATCAGAAGTGATGTTTTATTAAGAAGAAACTCCCATGTGTTTACAGTCTAAACCAACAGGCTCACCAACCCCACAGCAATTTCTTCGAAATACGTTTTCTAAGACGCCCGGTGTTCTGCTGAAAGTGGAACTTCAAAAGTACAATTTACTAGTTATTAAATTATTCAATTTTCACTTCAACTCTGAACATGGAGTCAGTACGTTCCTCCGAATATTTGTTACCAACTTACAAAGCTACACTGTACTGCATCCCAGAATAAAAATTAGAAAAAATCTAATTTACATGAAGTTTGTGTGTGTGTGTGTGTGTGTGTGTGTGTGTGTGTGTGTGTGTGTGTCCATTACGTCACTTATCATACTCCGCTTCTGTACGAATTTCCTGAGCGTCTCTGCTAGCCCCTAAACACTTGTACTAGTAGACGATGTAAGAAAGAGCTGATGACCTGCTTAAATTAAGTAGGCATCAGCTAAGAACGGTATCTGCATTCCTCACGGGCCATGCTCGTGTAAGGAAGCACTTGAATATTATGGGCCTGTTTGATGGGGATCCTACCTGCAGATTTTGCAGGATGCAGACTGGAACAGAGCACCACATTATTTTTTGCTGCGAGGCGCGATATTGTCTTTGGGAAGCCGTTTGCTGAACCAGAAGATATAAGCACAGCTTCACTAAAGGACCTGTGTCTATTCGTAAGGGGCACAGCGTTATTTAACTTGTGCTGAATGGAGTGCTAACGGCTGCACAGTAAGCCTCAGGCTGCCGTGCATCCGCGGCATCTGCCGACGGGCCCTTTGGAGGAGGAGGAGGAAGAAGGAGGAGGAGGAGAAGCACGAAGAGGAGAAGAACGAGAAGGAGAAGCATGAGGAGGAGAACGAGGAGAAGCACGAGGAGGAGAACGAGGAGAAGCACGAGAAGTATGAGGAGGAGGAGAACGAGGAGAAGCATGAGGAGAACGAGGAGAAGCAAGAGGAGGAGAACGAGGAGAAGCATGAGGAGGAGAAGAACGAGGAGAAGCATGAGTAGAAGCATGAGGAGGAGGAGAAGAATATGTAATATGCTTATAAAAGCCCCGTGTTTTGTGAAACACGCAGGGCTCACTGCCTGCTCGTACGAAGCCTAACAATTCTTGACCCACTTAAATATGTTCCTGTCATACTGAACAAACGCGCTGGTGACTTTATATCTGGGACTGCTGGCAGCGCAAGAAATCAACGTCACATCTAAGAAAGTCTGGTGGCCAGCATTCCATGTAGAAGCCAGCGTTGTTAAATATTCCATTCATCTCAGTCTTCAAACACATGAAAACAGACAGTAGCGCAAGGCTTCCTACAGGCCAAGCAACAGCGATGTCTCGACATGATGCAAGACACTGCACAAACGCTGCAGTGGCGGCACATCCGTGCAGTCAGAAAATCAGTATGCTGCGTGCTTAACCTTTTAAAGCCTAGCGGTAACTTTATATACCACCAGGTTTAACATTAAAAAAATTCTACGTGGTGCCCACATTGCGTTTATGTGTTTTGTACGGATCTCAGAACAAACAGCAACTTTTGCCCTATAAAACATTAAGAGACCGGTTTTATAACCGAAGTGGAGAGTGTTTACAGCGCGGTAGGCACTGAGTCCTTATATAAAACAGATAAGCTTCGTCCTTAAAGGGTTAATTAGGTTAGTTCCCGTAAATGTGCGCTAACGGACTCTCCGAACTGCACATAAAATTCAGCACAGTGCAAAATTTAGAAGGAATATAATTTCCGGACACGCTTACTGTCATTCCGTTCAGATCTGTACTATCCCTTGGTGAGCACTTGCAAATTTTACGCTATTCATACCGCGCACATTCTCACAATTAATACATCAACCAACATACGCACTTAATAAAATACATTCAAGAAAAGCATAAAACCGCTACATGTTTCGGCGTCGGGCTGTCATTATCAGGGAGTTACTCAGAACAAAGTAGTACAAGGCTAACACCTTAATCTCGGTACTGTGTGGCAATACACGTATACAGATTAACGCCGCCCAGTTATGTGCTTTAAACAGACAAAAAATCAGTCCGTAGGTCCGGTTATTGCATCCGCTTACATGGCGACACGCTGTGGCATTCAGTGTTCCGTGCGGTTCCAGTATTGTACGGCTACACGTGTGGAGATTACAGTGTTCCAAAATGAGACGCCGTATAACTTCGTAGGTACATGCCAATGTTCCCTCTCACCCAGAAGATGGAGGAAAGAATTTGCCCCGAAACGTTGGTCCCCATCTGCCAATAATACGACGTCATATCCCAGATGACTAGTCGCTAAAGATTGGTTCAGGCCACTCCATTTGTTTACTTAAAATTTTCACCATGTTTATGGTCCATAACATGAGCCACGAAATCACTAATTGCAGTGCTGGCAAATGCCAAAAGCATTATGATACGCTGACATGAAAATTCCAACAGATCTCCAACTTTGATCTCCAAGCATGCACAAAACCACGTGTTGAGTGTCCGAGTGTGTTACAATTACAGTCCGTGTCATTCATCCGTTCTTTAAATCCCCCTGAAACTAATTTAGGAACGCCAGTAATGATAAACAAAGACACACCACAGCATATATATATATTTTTTTTGGTACAGTATTTACTCTAAGGTTGTGCCAATATACTACATGTTTCGGCTCGGCCGAGCCACCATCAGGTACATGCATAAATGTTAAAACTCAGATCCTTAACCACATTACATAAAATAGCGTAAAAATAGTACAAAAGCATTAGTGAAACTTTACCCGTTCACTGTCTTTAACTGTAAAATCAGTCCGAGTAAAACTGGTGTAACTTAACCCTACATTAATACAGTGATCGATCCAACATCCATCCTTATGTCGGGGTTTTTTTCCTCGTAGAATAACAGAACACATTTCAGAAGATAATTCTCATTTTGTCTTGACGGTGAGTCTCATTTTTCTTGAAGTAAGTAAGATGGAATCCAGTTTTTCTATGAGGGCGGCCCATAACTGTGAAGTAACTCAGTAGCGTGCTTCGGGAACTTCTGCTGACAGTGTAGGTGTTTATAGTTTTAAGTAAACTGGGCGACTTTGTAGAAACGTGTAGTATATTGGCACAACCTTATAGTAAATGATATAGTGTGCAAAATATATGATTGTGCTTATCATTACTGGCATCGGAATAACACATCGGGATGACCCAAATTAAGATTAATTTAGGAACATTTACACAACGTAATGTGCTCTATATCAGGCAATATACAGGCTGTATCAAACGTGCATGACAAAATATGCTTTATATCAGGCTATATACAGGGTGTTTCGAAACTACACGACATACCAGTCTTTGTACCAGGCTATATACAGGGTTTACCGAACGTGAAACAGTTTGTGCAAGCAGGGTACGCATCCAGAACTGTTTCCCAGGTTTCAAGAGAAACACGCCTACGAAATTAAATTCTCTAAGACGATCAGATGAGTCTATTGGGGGCCGAAGCCCACCTTTTCCACGGTCTCCGTTTACGTCGTCTGGAAATGACGCTAAAAATTCCGACTGCGACTTCAAATTAACGCGGCTGGCCGTGAGACATGATCACGTCAACTTCACTTGCCAGAAAGTTTCGAGTTCTACCATATATACATAGCCTACATATATATATATATATTTCATTTAACTTAAAAGTTCTTCAAAATTCAGACAACAATTGAAACTTAAGAACTTTTTACAATACTCGTTGGTCACTAAGCTTCAGTAAGTGTAATTTATTTGTAAGTAAGCAAATAACAAAAACAACCACAATTAATCCACACAATTTACATTCAGGTCTTAAATCCGTCGGTCAAATTTTATTTACAGACGGCGTCAAAGGATACGGCCCAGACGAAATCACTTTCACCACTACAGCTGTGCAGATGTATTTGTTACTGGCTCATTTAACACTATTTTAATTGCCAGTGAAATATAACGAATGGTAAAACTGGCATGTAAATGATAAACTGTAGACGTTGTACAAGGTAGAGTTTTAGCCTGAAGATACTACGGTCGGCTGGCAACATAAAAAGGATTGATGATTCAAGTATCTCCAAAAATGTACTGGATCTTTCTGAGGAAGAAGACCAGTGGGAAAACCTAGAGGAAGATGGACGATATTGTTTAGAGATATGCTGTAGATGTGCAACAGATACGGAATTGGAAGGCGGCAGCAGGAAAGAGAGGGTTGGAGGAAGGTGATCGGGGAGGCCATGGTCCGAAAATGGAGCCAAGCGCCACACGAGGAGAAGGAGGAGGAGGAGGAGGAGGAAGAGGAAGAGGAGGAGAACAGCAAGAGAACAAAAATGCCAAAAACAAGAAGATAGAAAAAAGGGGCCGTGGCCCATTTTATTTTACTACACCGGAATTAGTTTTGATTAACGTACTTGGAAGACATACGAAATATCTTAGGCAGATAATCATATCTGAAGGCCTACATCTGCATTCCAGACCTCCCAGATAAGCAGCAAACACGTTAACCACTCGGTCGCTGCGTTCCACGAAAGGAATTTATAGTCCCATTACATTCGGCGCTAACGTCAGACTTCAGGCCGATATTGAGACGCGTCATGTGTACGAAAATGTCATGGAGAAGGCTGTGGACAGATAAGGATAAGACACATCACGGGGATTATCAGCTGTCAGATGAATCAGTGGGATCAATAGACGCCTCCTTTGTATCTCGCTGGGGCCCACCCTGTCAATGCAACAAACAAAGCCCACAGGCTTTATCAATAATTTTTAATATTCGCTATCTGAAGTCCTCTGGTTTATCCAATACAACCAGTCATTCTCACCGAACCCAAATACCTTTGGACACTTAACACTGTGGAGTACTGAATCCACCTAAACAACACTTACAAAGTCAGTTGGCACCTCAAAGAAAACACTCCGCTTTCATTACACATATCAAGTACTTTACATTCTTTAGTGAAATAATCGCTGTTTTATACGGTAGGATGTTAAGTTGTCTTTGTCCCCGGCATGGGGGCACACAGAGGCAGAGGGCGCCAGCTCCATTCCTTCTTAGCATCAGTGTTAGATACATCGGTCGACTTCACGCCTCGGCCGTTTTACCCCCGGGGGAAGAGTCCATGTACAAAAGCGCATACTAAAAAGTATTTCAATCTATTTTAATGGGGCAAATTTTCTGAAAAACTGAGAATATCAGGACATTCAGAGATAGAACAGCAGCCTAATTCGTCAAAAAGCACTGACATTTCATCAAAATGGAGAGTTGGTAAGGACACAAGACACTGACACGTCACAAGGTAGTGCCTACAGTCCCAGCGCTTGGGTGGAGTAAAATCAGGACACATTGTTTGCGGTCGGGGTTCGAACGGAATGCAATTCAGGCGCCTTACGAGTGTTGAGCCCCACCGCAGTAGCCCATCAGGAAGACACAGTGCATGAATGGCGTCTTAGAAATGGGAACTTGAGAGGAGACTTCCGCAGTTTCTCGTTGACTTCTATATATCCTAGAGAATCACACAGAAATCTAAGCCATTTTCTGTCATCTCTCCAAAGCAGGGCTGTGGAGTCGGTACACAAAAGCTCCGATGCCGACTCCTCCATTTTTAAAACTTTCGACTCCGACTCCTTCATAAAAGCTCAATATGTATTAATAACGGTAAAACTATAAGATGTTTATAAACTATAAGAGTAGGTACATTTTTACCGACTCCGACTCCGACTCCACCTAAAAATTCCTTCTGACTCCGACTATGACTCCACCTAAAAATTCCTTCCGACTCCGACTATGAATCTACCTAAAAATTCCTTCCGACTCTGACTCCACCTAAAAATTCCTTCCGACTCCGACTATGACTCCACCTAAAAATTCCTTCCGACTCCGACTCCACAGCCCTGCTCCAAAGTAACGAGAAGTGTCAAACACATCGCAACTGCATCCGTCACCAGCCTCCAAACTCGTCTCTAATTACCATACCATTTTATTTAGAAAACGAATAAGTTATAAAGTTGATATCATAAATTAAAGGGAAACACTGTTATAAGAAATAATTCATTGTACGAATAATGGCTGTGCGCCAACGATACAGCGTCCCGTCACACACACAGGCATCCCCAGCCAACACACAGATACCGAGTAGGCCTAGAAATGAACAGTGCTAACTCTTTCGGTGGGTAAGAAATTCAAATTTCTGTTACGAGCAAAATACCTCGACTACGTTGCAGTTTTTCCATACTTTCGCCTTTAAAATGTCAGAGTTCACCTTGCTACAAGTGCACGTCCCTCCGTCCCTCTCTTCACAGTACGTCAATCACAACGAATTACGCTTATCGCATTTCCCTCCACATACCAGCAAGCCAGGGTAGCTCAGTCATTACAGTAACTAGGCTAAAAACGGTCGAGCAACAACATCAGTCCGTCTCCCGCAGGGGAATTTTTTTTTACTCCTGACGATTCAGCTCCAATCTGGCGCCCACCCAGCGTCCAATCAAACGGGCGAAGGAATCTCTTTCTTGGGAGGGGATGGGATGTGATGTGAAGCACTCATCTCCGTGTGGTGCCGAGGGTAAGAATGTGTGGAGCTACGCCTCCAATGTCACAGACGTATCTCTAAAAAAATACCTGGCTCCGATGTGTGCCTCAAACGCGGCAACTGACTTTCCTACATTCCCATCAGACGCCAGTACCTCAATGCTTAATTAACCTTTCAAAGCCTAGCGGTAACTTTACGTACCGCCAGGTTTAATATTAAAAAATTCTACGTGGTGCCCACATTGCGTTTATGTGTTTTGTACGGATCTCAGAACAAACAGCAACTTTTGCCTTATAAAACATTAAGAGACTGGTTTTTATAACCGAGGTGGAGAGTGTTTACAGCGCGGTACGCACTGAGTCCTTATATAAAACAGATACGCTTCGTCTTTAGAGGGTTAAGCAGACGGACAATTAGCTTTCACCTATATACTATAATGCAATCGATACACAGCAATCAAATAACAATAAAAAGAACTCCGTTTCTTGGTATACAGTGATACATATTGATAACCAACTGGTATACAAATGATAAACCACAACACTCATTTATCATTCGTGTAAGAGTTGGTTACCAACACATATCACTGTATATAAGCAGTACACGGTATGGACAATGTTAAATTCAGATTTGTGCTGTCTGGCAACAGGGTGATGAGGCGGGGTGGAACTCCATATTTAAGTGGGGAGACTGACAACAGCATGTAGCAAACTGCGTAACTGCTTCGCAACTACTTCATAATTTGTAGGTCGCGGTGGCGCAGTTGCGTGAGGCACTGTGCTACAAACCGGAAGGTCGCGGGTTCGATTCCCGATGGTGTCATTGGAATTTTTCAGTCGCACTGTGGGCCTGGGGTCGACTCAGCCTCTAACGGAAATGAGTACCAGGAATATTTCCTGGGGGCTAAAGGCGGCCGGTGCGTAGGGCTGACAACTTTACCACCTTCATGTGCCGACTGTCTAGAAATATGGGAGCCTCAACGTTCTGGAGTATCATACCTGGTAAGTCCACCTCAAGAAGAAGGAGACGGGTGCTGCACGTAATGCGCATGTTAGAAAACATAAATATATATATATATATATATATATAACGTTTTGGGTGGATAATCTGAAGGAAAGATACCACTTTCAAGACATAAACGGAAAGAATAATAATATTAGCATTGATCCTATGGGGGGGGGGGGGAGAAATATGAGATATCCTGGGCTTGATTTATTTTTCACAGAATATGAACCAATGCAGGGCTTTTGTGAAGACGGCAATGAACTTCAGAACTCCATAAAATGGGCGCAATTACTTTACTGGACAAAAAACTATTACCTTCCCAAGAAGGACTCCCCTCCATGCGGTTAGCCTGTTACTGTCAGAATACTCATGACAAGACATTTAATAACCCCAGATAAACACAGTGGAACCCGGTTATAACGACAACGGTTTATACGGCACCTCGTCTGTAGCATCACACATTCTGTGGTACCAGTTACTTCCTCGCTGTTAAGCATTATGTTACAGCATTCGATTAGAAAAACACTCGTTTATCGGAGTCCTCACATCGTCTAACTACTTGTTCACAGCAGGTGTAGAGGGTTTTTGTGATTTCACTTGATCACACTCAGACACACATCACAGTCGGTATGACTCCTCTGGACGAGGGATCGGCCCGTCGCAGAGACCTCTACCTGATATCACAAACACTGTACAAGAGACAAACATCCATGCCCCCGGTGGGATTCGAACCCACGATCCCAGCAGGCGCTCGGCCCCAGACCTACGCCTTAGACCGTGCGACCACTGGGACCGGCAACACTCCTTTATAACGACACAAAATATTCAGTCCCCTTGTTGACGTCATAACCGAGTTCAGAGATTGTCGTCATGATGAACACTGTGCTATACATCTCACACACATAACGCGTTGCTAATGACGCTGGAGTTCTAACCATTAATCGCATTAACAACAACACAAGTTACAATTCTATGCCATGCATCGAAACTTTTTACAGCCGAAACAGCAACGCAATAAATGTGCTTCACTTCCCGACACTCTGAACAGACCCACCCAGTGTGGCTATCGGACATGCCTTACATGCGCTGATAAGCTTCGACAAAGCGCCGGTATGCAGCAGCGTAAAAACACGACAAAATCTTGTGTCAACAATTTACATCTTCAAGTGAAGGTTATTCATCTGCGTTTCCTTACACACACAAGGAAGCTGCAACATGTCACTGTATTTGTCAGCCTGGATTCCAGTATGCAAGTGAGCGCGAACATCATCACAGCCCGTGGCCGCGAGAGAACTGTCAGCTGTCATCTCACAGGAAGAAGCCAATCCGCCGACATGAAAGCGCACTATTAACCTTTTAAAGCCTAGCGGTAACTTTACGTACCACCAAGTCCAACATTAAAAAATTCTACGTGGTGCCCACATTGCGTTTGTGTGTTGTGTACGGATCAAACACGGAATTTTGTGTTATAAAACATTAAGAGATTGGTTTTTATAACCGAAGTGTAGAGTGTTTACTGCGCGGTACGCACTGAGTCCTTATATAAAATAGATACGTTTCGCCTTTAAAGGGTTAAAGCCTAGCGGTAACTTTACGCAACACCAGGTTTAACATTAAAAAATTCAAAGTGGTGCCCACATTGCGTTTATGTGTTTTGTACGGATCTCAGAACAAACAGCAACTTTTGCCTTATAAAACATTAAGAGACTGGTTTTTATAACCGAAGTGGAGAGTGTTTACAGCGCGGTACGCACTGAATCCTTATATAAAATAGATACGTTTCGCCTTTAAAGGGTTAAAGCCTAGCGGTAACGTTACGCACCACCAGGTTTAACATTAAAAAATTCTACGTGGTGCCCACATTGCGTTTATGTGTTTTGTACGGATCTCAGAACAAACAGCAACTTTTGCCTTATAAAACATTAAGAGACTGGTTTTTATAACCGAAGTGGAGAGTGTTTACAGCGCGGTACGCACTGAGTCCTTATATAAAACAGATACGCTTCGTCTCTAAAGGGTTAAAGTATATGCCTAGTCAACGGCACAGAAGAAAACTCCTCTGTCGCACATCTCAAGAAAGCAATGTAAAGCACCATTAAAACACTTTATGTCCGACAGTGATGGCAAGACGAAAACCTTGAAGTGTGGGTGTTTTTTCCTTGCTTTTCTGCCCCATGAGAAAAGTCATACGCGGAGCCGTGACGTCTTTGCATGCGGTCTTGTTAACACAATCCTTATCTCTGAAGGACAGTAGCTTTTACATTGTGTGGGTAGTAATCGTGTCACAAACATGTTCAAATATTCAGTAATACTTGTCTCGGCAACACGTAGCAAAGTGCAGAAACACATTGTAACACGTAACTTGCATCCGCTTTATGATGTGTTACTGAGGTGTTTTTTTTAGTTCTGTAGTTCAGTGTCAGTTACGAAGATGTGCCGAAACGTCTTAATACAGCCCGTCTTACGACATATCTCAAATCATTATTATCTTATCAGATATACCAGGTAAACTTTCCTCATCGTATTCAGTGTTTCATCCATCATTTTGTGACGGACGGTCTACAAGATACGACCACGCTTAGCATTGTAATTAATTAATGGTGGTAATTCGTTAGTAGAGTACTCACATCGCATGTCTTATGAGCCACTATCACACCAAACGTGACGGCAGACCTGAAGCGTTTAAGAATTGGCAATATATAAAGATGGATAACTCAAATGGACACAGTGACGTTTACGAATTAAGCTCGGATATCCAGAACGGTACAAAGGAACACTCTAAACACGAAGAAAATTCTACGACAGAAGAGATGGGAAGTGCTGAAGGGGTGGGAGAAGTAACATCTAATAACAACGACAAAGAATATAAACCTTCAGAAAAATGGAGGATCATGAAAAACATAGTGGTGATTAGTTTGGCGTTTATGGTGCACTTCACGGCTTTCCAAGGCGCTGGGAATCTGCAGAGTTCTGTCAACGCCGATGAGGGCCTTGGAACGGTGTCGCTGGCAACCATATATTTTGCTCTGATTCTGTCCAACGTGTTCTTGCCTGTTGTCATGATAAGGTCAGTGACTCGCTACTGTCATTCTTATTCCTAGCAATGGTACGTACGTGCGTCAGGAACGAATAACCGCGCTCTATCTTAAAAGTTTTTTTTCTTTGGATTGCCCATCCCGTTGTATGTGTGTGTATATATATACTATTTCCAAACTCTACAAACACAAACCATTTCTGCTTCTTGATTTTATTGTCGTCTTACGACATGTTTCGGCCGTACAAGGCGACCATCATCAGGTAAGAATACACAACTGTAGAGGAAAACAAGTGTTAACACGGAGGCTCCGTGTTAACACTTTCTTTCCATTACAGTTGTGTGTTCTCACCTTATGACGGTCGCCTTGTACGGCCGAAACATGTCGTAAGATGACAATAAAATCAAGAAGCAGAAATGGTATAAATTATCAGAAACCAACTAATGTACTGTATTCACATTACACTGTTCATAAAAATTCTGCTACATGTTTCGAACCGTCGCAGGGTTCACCCTCAGGGAGTCACACAATCGCTAATCACACGCACTACCACCATACGGTTCGAAACATGTAGGAGCATTTTTTCTCTGAACAGTTTAATGTGAATAGGTGCATCAGTTGGTTTGTGATAACTTACATCTAACACAATGCACGGTGTGGATATAAAAAAGCAGAAATGGCGTTGTGTTTGCCTGCATAGTTTGCAACTAGTGGATCTTAACCTTTATCCTGCTAATGTGGAATATATGGTGAGCTGCTAATAATGCCAGCACCACTCGGCTACCAACTAGGTCCTTAAGGGCCTAGTTGGTAGCCGAGTGTGTGCAGACAGATATGACATAGGACGTCTTTCACGATTGATTCAGTGTTGAGACATTGTGCGGAGAGAGAGAGAGACAGAGAGACAGAGACAAAGAGGCTCCTTTCAGCGTTGCCAAATGTAGGTCACCAAATATTACACACTAGTGGTACTGGCATTATTAGCAGCTCATCATATATTCCACATTAGCAGGATAAAAGTAAGTTCTTCCGGTCGAAAAAAGGCTTCCAAATTCCCCTTCCCCAGCCTGTGTAGAATTCTTACCGGTCCATTTTTTAAATCTGTACCATGGAACATTTCCAGAAACCTAATTAGCCCTAAGTCATCCCGATGCAGACGCACGACCGCAGTATACATCATGCTGGTTACTGTCCACTCTCTGAGGTCCGGTCGATATACACAGGTTACGTTTCGAAACTTGTGTCTGTTGTCATGTCCAGGTGACTGGTTGTTGTCATAACGGGCCAGTGTGTCTGAGTGTTCATATGCGTATGTGTGTGTACATTACGGGAAAATTTCTAAACCGATCATATCTGTAACTTCCCATGCCGTCTGCAGCCAAAGTACAGCTATGTACACGCACGTATCGACCTTCCAGTACCATACATGTACACAAAACTTGACGTCTATTGCAAATAAACCCGCAACATGAGGTCTATAAACAACCAAGCACCTTACATGCTAGTGCCACATCCCTGAAGTCTCAATATCGACAATAGCGACGCTTGCCAACGGACGCGATCACCATACGTAACCTCTTCTACAGCTGTCCTCGTTTACACACAAGAACGACTTCCATGAGACTTCCACGCCAAAACTGCGTGTGCATTTCTCGTCTCCCAATGCAAAATATTCACCCAATATGATCAGTAATATTTACCCTCTGTTAGTCACACATAACCCCGTCACGTGATACCCTAAATTGCCCACAAACTATTTTCTTCAGCACTTTCTATTAACATACTTGCTACTTCTGTTGAAAGACGACTTCGAATTGTACAGAAGCCGACACAGCGCCAGAGTTACGATACGCGTGCCTTACCTCACCTGCATTTAAATGGCAGAGACACGCTGGTTATAAAGATCCGCAGAAATAATAACACGACATTATTATTTCTGTATTTGTTTCTATCAATTTTTCTAGATAACGGATCAGCAAATTCCCTTCCCGTAACTGCTATCAGTTGTACCTTACTTGATGCCTGAGTTCCAAAAAGTACTTTAAATATTCATGTCGTAACACCAATTACATTTGTTCTGTGTACCTATTTTCATCGGTTTCCTTATCTGGATATTACGAACAAGGGTAACGAACTCGGCTACACGAGGATAAGGGGAAAGACGAAAGCACGGAAAACTTCCAAACGACATACAGCGTCACATTAGCCAAAACGGCGCACATCAGAACAGCACTCATGCGCCAAACTGTTAGGTTCTTGGGCCGAGGAGACCGCAAAACCGGTGATATTGCTTCTCCGTTGCCTCGGTCTTTCATAAAACTTCATATAAACTGGCAGTGCGGTGACAAGCCTGCTCAGTAAGTGTTCTGCAGGTCCCAGGCTCTGCGCAACGCATGGCTGGGTCTGCTGTGACAAAGCTGTCTGTTCCGTCCTCAGTCCCGCTATGCAATGTTGGAAACAGACCTTCCGATATTTCGAGACCGCTTCCTTCCACATCCGTACCAATTCATCAGTCACATACACCTTTCCATTGCACGATACGTGGCCAGCGTACTTGATAACACGTTATTTAAAATGTGCAGAACGTATTAATCTAAAAACGTACGAGGTTTAGTATTACTACAGCTATCACCGGCCTCGTTCTACGTTGTTCCTAACACACCGTACTATTCACCCCAAACACTACACTCTTCACAATCACTGCGTCGTTAAATAAACGCATAATCACAAATTAATTGCACGAACTAATGAAATGTAACTTAAATCATTTCAACAAACTCATGAGATGTAGGCCCACCTTAAATGAATCCAACATATTTATGAGATGTAAATTAAATTAATCCAACCAATTAATGCGTTGTAACTTAAATTATTCCAACAAACTCTTGAGATGGAACTTAAATTAACACAAAAAACTCACGAGATGTAACGTAAGTTAATCCAACGAACTCATGAGATGTAACATAACGAGATGTAACTTCAGTTACTCCAACGAACTCGTGACATATAACTTAAATTAACCCACCAAACTCACGAGATGTAACTTAAGTTAATCCAACGAACTCACGAGATGTAACTTAAATTAAGCCAGCAAATTCACGAGATGTAACTTAAGTTAATCCAACGAACTCATGTGAAATAACTTAATATAAGCCGCCACACCTTCGTTCCACATTAGTTTCAGTTCACTGCTCGCCATCATCATTCCACTCGAGAGGTTCGCTTAAAAAGCATAATTAAATCAACACTTTACGCACAGTAGAGTCCTCTTGACCATGACAGTGACCGTGTTTCAGGTGGCTGGGATGCAAGTGGGCAGTGGCTGTATCTTTCATCGCCTACATGCCGTACATCGGAGCGCAGTTCTACCCCAAGTTCTACACCATGATACCCGCCGGACTCCTCGTGGGGTTTGGTGGTGGCCCCCTGTGGTGCGGCAAGTGCACGTACCTTAGCGTAGTGTCCGAGATCTACGCTGAACTCACGAACGTGCCTGCAGAAACGCTGGTCGTCCGATTCTTTGGCATATTCTTCATGATCTTCCAGTTCGCTCAAGTCTGGGGCAACCTCATTTCATCAACAGGTAAAACCCGTAATGCACCATACATGCACACGCAACATCATGCCCTAAACTCATATGTGTACAGTCTCCCCTCTGTTTAACCTTTTAAAGCCTAGCGGTAACTTTACGTACCACCAGGTTTAACATTAAAAAATTCTACGTGGTGCCCACATTGCGTTTATGTGTTTTGTACGGATCTCAGAACAAACAGCAACTTTTGCCTTATAAAACATTAAGAGACTGGTTTTTATAACCGAAGTGGAGAGTGTTTACAGCGCGGTACGCACCGAGTCCTTATATAAAACAGACGTTTCGTGTTTAAAGGGTTCATTAATCATCATACCATGACGGCATTTGAGGGTGCAGGTTTGACTCCAAGTATTCTTAACTTCAGAAACAGATGCAGACGGTCAGCCTCACGCCACTTTACGCCCGATACCCACCGAATATGACGCCGTGTGGTACCCAAAGCCCG
The DNA here is from genome assembly GCA_013340265.1 of Coptotermes formosanus. Lineage (NCBI taxonomy): Eukaryota > Metazoa > Arthropoda > Insecta > Blattodea > Rhinotermitidae > Coptotermes > Coptotermes formosanus. Next base: position 329,732 of record BLKM01000115.1, read on the forward strand.
GCTCCAAGAAGTGCAATTCTGTATCCGTCGGGACTCAAACCATGTGTCCCAGAACGTACAGTCCTGAAATACACTGAAATTCCTGCAAATTCCACACTACATAATACCTAAGTGTTTTGTCTGTTTTTCCTTGGCCCATTCCTGTAAAAGCTCGTTTAAAGACAAGGCGCTCACAGACTTGGGCAGTTCCAAGTTCCGCAATTGTAAAAAAGTAAAAAATTTTAAATAGTAACACTTTTAAAAGTTTTTCCTTGCTTCAATGAAAGCGCAATGAGACGAAGGTGGCGGTAGAATACTGCTGGGCGATAACAAAGGCAGCGGGCAGGTCATGCTGCGGCCGATCAGATTGCAGTGTGTTGGGGTTCGGACTTCAACTGCACTCCCCTGTATACAGGCCTACATACACAATTGACTGTACTTACAGCCTACTGCACTCCCCTGTATACAGGCCTACATACACAATTGACTGTACGTACAGCCTACTCAACTCCTACTTGCACCGGAAGGTAACACCTGCAACACCTGCACTGCCAGTTACTAATAACTAGATGACACCTGCGCTCTTCCGGGACATTACGCAGCGTTGGGCTCTAGTTCTGTACCGACGTTTCGGGACAACATAGCGGTCCCACCTTCAAGGGTCAAAAAGTCCAAGATGAAAGCTTTCTTCTTGGGACTCCTGACCCTTGAAGACGGGACCGATAGGCTGTCCCGAAACGTCGGCACAGAATTACTACTGTACGCTGCGTAATAATACCCCGGAGGAGCGCGGGTCTCATCTAGATGGCGGCGGACGTCTGAAATGACGCATACTAATAACTATATTTGTTTGCAGTGTTTTCGATGGGAGACTCAGAGAGGACGCTGTTCAGTAATGTTTCCGCAATTTGTGGGCGTAACTTCTGCCCTGGGAATGAAGCAAACGAGAATTCCAACATGCAGCGACCACCTGATGAACAGATTTATATGGTAGCGGGAATCTACCTCGCGTGCATGGCTAGCGCCTGCATCATCGTGGCTCTTGGAGTTGACAGTCTCAAAAGGTACACGTTTTAAAACTGGGAAAAAAAGTCTCTTCTAGGTTAAAGAACAGGGTTGGCCATAACGCGGCTGAAGCAACTTGCATGTAAAAAAAAATACTTAAATTTCTCACAAAAGTAGTCTCTGGAACAGACTGATAGCGCATTTAGTGGGTTTTCCAATGTGCAGTACTTAGTTATTTTTCTCAGAAAAAAGCTGGCTGTGTTCTCTCAGGCAGTAAGCAGTGTTGCCACCGTATATTTTGAACTGATGAATAAAGATATGGCTCCTAAGTTGCCGCTAAAATGCAGTTCCCGAAGTTCGTCTAAATGGCCACCAGAGTGTCGAATGACACAATAAGAGTTGGTAGGTAATTTAAGGGAGGTCGTAACCTATTTCAAGGTAACGTCTTACCCATCACCTGGGGCTCTAACGGCCCGTGAAAGGCGTAAGGAAGCTGCAGATCCATCGAAACAGAAGTGGCTACCTAGGGAATTGAAATCAAAAGCCTTACCAGTCGGTACGAATCAAAAAGAAGGAAATAAGCGGAAAAGAGCAGTACCTGAGAAGACGGCAGTTCTCAAAGATTCCTTTATATTGCAATTGGCCGTATATACGGAAGTATTACCATCCATAAAAGCATTACAGATAATGAACAGATAGGAACAGAGTAATAAGCTATTTAAAATTAAATGTTACATGAAGCACGATCGGTTTCAATCTCCAACGTTCTCTTCTGCAAAGTTATTTGTTTGTGAAGTTAATGGGTCCCAGCTCCTTGCATTAGATCATAAAAACAACTGAAAAATTACCAACAAAATGCACATTAAGTTTTATTTCTCTGTTTTATGCTAAATCACTGCTACATGTTTCGGCCCTTCTGGGCCATCCTCAGGGGGATCCTGAAGAAGTACACGATATCACCGCGGTAGAGGGCTGTCCTGTTGTAGCTGGGTTTTCAGTTCTCCATAGTTGTAACGTGTGTGTGTGTGTGTGCGTGCGTGCGTGTGTGTGCGTTCTTGGCTAGTTGAAGTCTCGGTCAGACTTCAACCAGCCAAGAACACAAACCAGCTACAATAGGACGACCATCTACCGCGGTGATATCGTGTACTTATTGAGAATCTCCCTGAGGATGGCCCAGAAGGGCCGAAACATGTAGGAGCTAATCAGCATAAAACAGAAATAAAACTTAATGTGCATTTTGTTGGTAATTTTTCCATTGTTTTTATTTCTTTTTGACTCCGACATCTTCTCCCATGTAGCGTTCTATAGGCCCAACAGTCGCATTTGCCTGTTTTTAATTCCACAGATACAAAGAAGGGATACGTGAAGGAAGTGGCAAAGGGCTCTCCGGTTTCCAGCTGCTCGCCATCACGCTGAAGCTGCTAAAGGAACGCAACCAGCTCTTGATCCTCCCGATTACAATGTTTCTGGGTGTGGAGCAAGCCTTCGTTGGCGCCGATTACACTGCGGTAACCGCCTCTTTCTAACGCTACACACTCGAGTCACGACAGCACGTTTAACAACTCCATGCTATAGAGTCCTTCTTCGTGTGGTTTAATTTTACGACGCTGTTTGTGACAGAGTCAATACGGCGTCGATGAGTAGGCTAACTAATGAATTTGGGAATATTTCCCAAAAAAAAATGGTAGACGCCTATAAAAGTACTATCCCGGTTTGTGTACAGGAACTAAGGAAAGCCGTGAAAACCACAGGATAACTGAACCGGTTCAGATTCAAGCCAGGCATCTCCCAAAAACAAGCCTAGAGCATTGCCACGACACCAACCTGTTCTGTCAGAATTTCTGGAAGCTGATAATCGGCCATGTATTTGAAATTCCCCACTTCCTATCGAACTCTTACCTTCATCGTTGTGTTCACAACGGCAGACCACTGGCCCCGAGAGTTCGTCATATGAAACCGATCCATATCCTTGCACACCAGTACCTTACGGCAATTTAAAGTCATCCTCCTGTACTAGTCCAAAGCTTTGGGTGTTTCCTTATCTTCAAATTTTCCCCACCATAACTCTGCGCACATTTTTCGTATCCCCAATGCGCGCTACGTGTACCCGTCTTCTTAGGTCCCTTGATTAAAACCCCGTGTCATGCTTTTCTTCAAGAGCAGCCTACAAATTCTAAAAGCCATCAGCAATAACCCAGCCAGTTACATCCCTTTTCTTAGAATTCTCTTAACCTTTTAAAGGCTAACGGTAACTTTACGTACCACCCGGTTTAACATTAAAAAATTCTACGTGGTGCCCACATTGCGTTTATGTGTTTTGTACGGATCTCAGAACAAACAGCAACTTTTGCCTTATAAAGCATTAAGAGACTGGTTTGTATAACCAAAGTGGAGAGTGTTTACAGCGCGGTACGCACTAAGTCCTTATACAAAACAGACACGCTTCGTCTTTAACCCTTTAAAGACGAAATGTAATCTGTTTATATAAGGACTCAGCTCGTACCGCGCTGTAAACACTCTCCACTTCGGTTATAAAAACCAATCAGTTAATTATGTATAAGGTAAACGTTGCTGTTTGTTCTGAGATCCATAGAAAACACATAAACATAATGTCAGTACAATGTAGAACTTTAGAATGTTAAACCAGGTGCTACGTAAAGTATCGGCTAGGCTTTATAAGGTTAAAGGGTTAATATAAACCCTCAGAGCCGTCCAGGGTGCACTGTCAAAGTAATTTCGGAGACTTAATGCGAGGAGTGATGGAAGACACACGAAGAGAGAATAGACAATCACCTCATACTCACACACTCATGTTACGTCCCCGCAAAAAAAAGTACGCACACAGATCTAGCCTATAAATAACTATCAAAGTTTGGTTTCTTGCAAAGCGGTGTGCTCGCCGTCTTGTTGCAGGCCTATGTCGCATGTGCGTGGGGCATATCCAACATCGGCTATGTGATGATCTGCTACGGAATAACCAACTCCATATCTGCCATCGGAACCGGCTCTCTCGTCAAACTGACCGGTCGAGTACCCATCGTCTGCTGCGCATTCCTGCTGCACTTGGGCATTCTCATCGGTCTCCTGACGTGGGCCCCAACACCGGACGATAAAATTCTGTTCTTTGTCATCACCGGGCTCTGGGGTATATGCGACGGAGTCTGGCTAGTACAGATCAATGGTAAACCAACAGTTCTTGAACATTTATCCGTATTCTTCAGGCAGATTCATTGCGCCCGGTTATAATAAACAGACCGAAAAGGCGTACTTTGTGCTGCAGAGCACACAGTTTGCACATTCACACTGGCATCTTGAATGCCCCTAGCCTTTTCGTACGGTTTTGATTAAGACGACAACAATATTACGTACTACTCTAAATACGATACGATACGATACGATACGATACGATACGATACAATACAATACAATACATTCAACCACTGTAACCAACACAGAATAAGGGGCCACACTTATTTTCAATGCAAGACTCAAATTTTTACAATTTGTCCCTCACTAATACTCCAAAAAATCATACTTTCGTGACAGTAGCCATATTTATGGTCAAATTCCAATGGTTCTCCTCCCACAAGTATAACGACGAAACTGAAAGAAAATGTCGATTTCACGCAGTATAGCCTACTGCATTTACAACAGAACAACTGTTAAAGTTTGCACATCTTTCGAACAGCTGTTACCGTATGTCACTTAAGGGTGCCGCTTTGAATGGCACTAGTGTCGCTTCCACCTCACAAGTTCGCCCGTTGTGCATGTTAGCTGCTATTACCAACTGTACGAAATTAAATACTACTAGTATGACGTGGCTTCAAGTGAAATGTTTCTGTAGACGGATTACGAGTACTTCCAGAGGCGCTGTATGGCAAACCTTTTATCCAAAAGGTTCCAAACTTAGCTACTGAAGAAAATGTTTTAGGCTGTCTGCCAGTTGTAACAAAAAACTGATTATATACGATGCGTACCATAGCTGCATTTTACTACGTACGTTACGTGCTCAGTAAATTTACAGTCATCAATTTATAAGCTCTAATTACCTTACAATAGGCCTACATTGTACCTAGATGTCTCCTTATTTATTGACATGTATCCTTTATTCAGCGACGCTGTCAGCACCTGAAACTAAGTCACCGTGTCAGATGACAGGATGGTCAGTGAACTAAAGAGACAACGGCGTGTGGGCTACCCAGTTACACGCACTTGTCTTGGAAGAAAACAATGATAAACCTTAGGGTCCGGGTTGAGGTTCGAACCCAGGACCTTTCGAATAAGAAGCAAGGGTACCAACCACTTCAGTTGCAATAAAAATGGAATCTTTATATGTAGCCCTATATATGGCGTCACCATTTCTTTTTACACCTCCTTGTTTCAGTTCCGTAACGAAGTCATTCTCTGTGTTTTCACAGCGTACTGTGGAATTCTCTTCCCGTCGAGGGAAGAAGCAGCTTATAGCAACTTCAGGCTGTGGGAGTCGCTGGGCTACATCATTGCCTACGCTTACAGCATGTACCTCTGTGCGACGGTGAAGATTTACATTCTGCTGGCATTCCTAGTCACTGGCATGGCCGGCTACCTCACGGTCGAGTGGAAAGAAAGGCAGAAGTTGCGCGAGAAGGCAGTGCAGTGATCCAACTGCCCGTGACAAGCGAGATGTGAAAATGGACACGAATTACGGTTCACTCATTACAAGAACATCACATCAGGCCCTGTCCTCTTGTCTCAGCTATACTTAACTCTACTATAAACGACGTTTCGGTACCTGGCTCTGCCTCCGTCATCATACATGTCTGAAGTGTTTTTTAATTTACCAACAATGTGAGTTCCTCAGACTAGGCAGAGTTTGTGATAAACAAGCAGGCAGGCCTATGGAGCATTGATGAAATGACATTGCCAGTCGACTATAAACCTGTCCCAGTGCCACTTTGTCCACCAAAAATCCAACAAGGACTGGCCTGGGCTCGAGAACGGGTCTACGCGGTCATCAAGTAGAACAGTAATATAGGCCCGTAACGTAGTCTGTTGGGTCCGTTAGACCAACCTAATTTATACTCCGGACGTCGATTAAATTAACCAATCAAAATAGGTTTTATACTATTACATGACGACAGAAGAACTCGCGTCCGAAACGTATCCAACAATATCCAACGTAATATTCCTAAAAATATGAACTATTTATTACTTTTTCTTCAAAAATTTCACTTTGAAATTTCCCATAGGACCCAAGTTTATGAAATAAATCAGTGAAAGTGTAGGATCCCGTATAGCTTAAGTCATTATACTGACCAGGCTACAGTTCGCACATCCTGGAAACCGGGATTCGACTTCCGGCAGGTGGAGAGGGTTTTCTCACTCCGCAGGAGTTCTGACGCGCATTCAGCATCCTGTCGAATGCGTACCCAGGGCTCCTCCAGAGGGTAAATCGGCCGGGACATCAAGGTCACAATTTACGTTCGTCCAGTGTCGAGGTGATGAACACGTGCAGTTACACCTCCATTCCCCAATCTTTTTACATGTTGGTGCTTCGTTAGGCACAGGGACTTTACCGTCTATCTAAACAACACGTTAAATACCTCTGAACCAACTGGGGAGACATGATGTAAGACACAAGTGAGTTATCGCACTCGAAGAATGAAAAACTAAAGATGCAAAAAACAACTATTAAAATACATGCAGAAAGACAGAAATGTTTTACGAATAACTGTACAAAGATGAATATATTAACAATTAAATCTGGATTTGGTACAGGTCCAGACAATCTGTGATGCTGGACGGAAAGAAATGCAGCAAAACAAAGCCAATCATCCTCTTTTATTTGTAAGTAGTTTTCCGAAATCTCCAGTTCTAGCTTCTTGTTCACAGGTGTCACTAGGATTCCCCTTACAGAACACCTCCAGTTACAACTGTTATAGAAAACGTCTTCCTACAAATCTCGGTCATCTTATCCCCCTTCGGTAGACAGTCACTGTGGTCCATTTAATCTGTCTCCTTTCCTCTCCATTTCTGGCGTAAACGAAATGGAAGCTGGTGGGTATTTGATCTGGGGATTCGGAAAAATTTAAGACACGATGTTTCACAACATATGAACCAATAATTCAGTACAGGCTGGAAGTTCTTAAAATGTGAACTTAGAAGAAAAAAAATAATGGTGACTACTTTCACTGAAATGTTTATAGCTCACAGAAGAACTAGCAGAAGAAATAGGCCATAGGCCGTAAGTCTGTAAGAACCACCTGAATGTTATCTTCCTGGCTAGTTCCCGGTCTTAGAGTGGTTGAGTTCCCTCTGATATGTCAAAGGCCAGTAGGTAATAACAAGCACGCCTGAATGTAACTCGAATTCGAAGTATTTAACAGCCTGTATGTATAAAGTATTAGCCTGCAAAGTATGCAAGAATCAAAACACGTGCGAGAGAGATTGGCACAGGGTTACCGCAGTAGTATTTCCTGTAGTTCTTATTTTGTCCACGGATTCCGATATTTAAGCACAGTAACTTTCTGCCAACGGAACCCACGTTCGCGCAGACGTTCACTGGTCAGAAATATAAACTTGGTCATTACTCGGCATTGTTGTTCAGACGTAGCACTTACAGCTCATGTCGCCATGTCTCGTTTGTGAAAAGGAGGAACACCACATGAAAGTGACGTCAGCTTTTTGCAGCTCATGTTACCCCAACACTTCACTCGCTTTCTGTGTCTACACGAACCATTACACGTCCATGAAACATGTTACCGCCAGGTCTAATTTGGTTCATAAAAGCCTCTACGTACTGTAATCTAAGTTTAACAGTCAACCAAACAGGATTAATTCGTAATTTATAAGACACCTGAAGTAACATGTGCAATTACTCACCACTACGCCACCATACCGTCACCACTCTCCTCCGCCTCACTCAAAGCTCCGCCTTCGTTTCCAGCTCAGAAACAGATGCTGCTACACGTTGGCAGAACTGGGTACGTCTTCACAGTATGGCCAACAGCGAAGTTAGACTGGTTAATGGTAGGACTAACATTGAATAAAACCTAAATTTTGCACTGTGTAACGCAGGCTTGATTTAGTGCAATATTTTATGACGGTCTGGTAAACTTGCACCTGAACAAGCCTCAAATGTAGCAACACATGAATGTTCGCACGTATGCCTACGTGGTAACCACACAGCGCAGTTGAACATGCACAATCTACTCATAACCCGAACAAAGTGAATAGCTAAGGAACAGCACTGTCTTCAGCATTCTTTAAAAACGCACTAAGTATATACCACAACTAACCACACACACAGCGCCTCAACACGTCTGCACTTACAACACTGCTGGCCTAGCAGAAGTTAACCGAACACGGCACACGCGCAGCCATTAACAACGGGCACCATCGACTGATTGCTAATATCGAAGGCTTATTATCGTTCGATAAAAGTGCACATAAAGTGCATGTTCAGGAATGTTCCCCGTCTTTGATCAACGATCGCGTTGTTCTTGCAGTGCTCCCTAACAGTGTTGAATAACAGCAAGCATCCTATAAACCATTAATGCATTTTTCTTCGGATCTTTTGGCATTTGGTATGTGAATGACGGCGAATACTTAACCTATAACAACTATTCCCATCTGGTATGAAATTTCCATTTGAATTTAATTTTTCAGTACTACACGATAGTATTAATAAGGATATGCCCCTGTGTTTAGAACTTGCTTTGGTTCAGCAAGACTGCTCCATGTTTCTTCAGTGCCCATGACAAGAATGTTGATCACCTGGTGAAGCTAATACAAGGGCATACGCGAAAAATATCAAACGTGAGTTTAGTCAGTCACTACACAACAATCGTAGACAGTTCTACAGCAAAAGCAATTCCAACTGCAGAACTGAGCGTGACTCATCGGTACTGATAACAACCGTTCCGACAAAACAGTCAGTCATACGGAGAAGTACCTTTTTTTGGGGGGGGGACGGGGAAGAAAGACTAGGGGGTTACAAAGTCCAATAAACTGCAGAGTAATTCCTCGGAAACCGTCTAGAAAGGACATGTGTCCAAAGCAAGGCAGATTATGAACGACGAAACAAGCGGAAAGCAACAATTCTTACATCAGATTGGCCTACGACATTTTCAGGCAGCTGAAAATTGATATCGCGGACTGCCATGTAACGTATGTGGTCTGACGGGTAGTAAACCGAGATTCGTGGTTCTCGTCTGGATGATCGTGTGGAAATTGCGTGAGTTCTCGAAAATGACGTACTTTAACGATTAATACAATAAACCGTATTAAAATACTGTTGTACAAACACACTTACTGAGGAAAGAAGCTGTGTTTTTCCCAAGGTGAAACTGGTACACTGAAGTTTTGGATTGGGGGGGGGGGGGGGGGGTGCACAAAATGATCACGTTGTTTCCGGGCCTTTAGACGGCACACTGATGCGTCGGTTTTCTACACTGAAAATATGCTACTGAAGCGATAGTTCCCACTCAACTGTACCCACCATGCCATACCATGTTGGCATCCGTGGTTGATTAAAAAAAAAAAGTATCATGAGTAACCGATGGACATAACTTAACATAAACATAAGGCAACAATTCTACAGAAATTAAATACAATATTGTTTAAAAGTCCTTAAATACGAAGCAACACGCCTGGTACTGGGCATTACCTGATTTTAGATATTAAAATATGCAGTGCGCCATTTTGACAAATTCAGACATACAGGTAATAATATAAAAGTACAACATTCTGGACCCATTGCGTGCAACATCACACCAGTGTATGTCCTCAATGTATTCTAAGCAGCAGGTATATAAGTGAGCTTTTGTCGTCTGGCCTATCTGAATATTCTAGGCATAAAGCAAAGTTAGTCACATCTTCTGCACAAACTTCAGACTTCCACTTCTGTAATACAATACCTGACACTCCCCATCCTTGATCATTCTTGCAGAAGTTACTATTGAACAACACATAACCAAGTTTCTGTACAGTAAGAAAAACATTTCTGAACATAAAACTCTTCAACAAACACGTATGAAGCACAACAGAGTCAAGCACACTTTCCAACGAAAGAATTTAAATGGAATGCAACATAAAAGCCAAACAGCTTGGCCTGCCTTGAACAGGAGGTGTGGAAAAATGTAGAGTGTTCTCAAATTTAACGTGTTCCATGTCCGTGCTCTGTATCATACGAAATAATAACACCAACTAACACACCAAAAATGTATATAATCTTTACTCGTAAAAGTCTCCTACATGTTTTGACCCTGCTGCGCCATCTTCAGGGAGAATAGTTTCTATACACTATGGTTGCATTTATACAGTTTATACAGTTATACAGTTTATACAGTTGCATTTATACAGTTAAGTGTGAATGTGCCCTAGGGCACGTAGTGTATAGAAACTATTCTCCCTGAAGATGGCCCAGCAGGATCGAAACATGTAGGACACTTTTACAAATAAAGATTATATACATTTTTGGTTCATCAGTTGGTGTTATTATTTCATAGAGTGTTCTATTTACACAGATGTTCTCATAATGGAATTTACAGATAAAATAACTTATTCTGAACCTATAATCAGAGCGTATTTATACAACTGACTGTAAAGGCATTCAGAAGTTCTAACACAGTAATTTCTAGAAGTAACTCTCTCAGTATCTACCTAAATACAACCCTGTGTATTTTACAGTTAAAATCAAAGACACACAGTAACCATGATCCAATTCTGAGATACCACAATACAATGGTATTAATGAAATAACGTGCATGGGCAAAGTTCAGTCTTGCTGCTATTTCCATTTAGAAGCAATGACCCTTTGGTCTGCACTTATTCAGTGTTTGAATATGCCAGTGAATGACAGTGTCTCTCCACATCATGACTTTGTATGTTACATGAGACATGCTCTGATAGAATAGAGAAAATCTGAACATGAAGAGACTTCTAAAGGATACCAGTAATATGGAAATCAACATGAAGGGATTATTCAAATCACAAACACTTTGCAGGACTTTTTCCTTCATCAACACAGTTAAGAAAATCACAATGTTCCGGAAGAAACTTCTTCCATCCTCAGGTGACAATCACATTTCAGAAGAAATGCTGTGATTATTTTCTTATCTGTGTTGACAATGGAAAAAGTCCTGCAAAGAGTTTGTGATTTGAGTGATGTTACGTCATTCTCAAGAACTAATATCTTGCAACTAACTAACTAACTAACTAACTAACTAACTAACTAACTAACTAACTAACTAACTAACTAACTCCATGAAGCAGAGGCCTTCTTGAGAAGCTATCAGTTTCCCAGTTAGTCAAGAAATTCCCCGCATTTTATGGAACCCGGAGGTTCATTACCGCATTCACAAGAACCCACCACATGTCCCTGTCCTGAGCCAGCTCAATCCAGTCCATGCCACCCCATCCCACTTCTTGAAGATCCATTTTAATATTATTTCTATTTCTATTTGGAAACTTAAAATCTTATTATTTCTATTTGGAATTTATTTATATTTCTATTTGGAATATGTTGCAACATGAAGGGATTATGCTAAAGATGATATATGAAAAAGGCAGTATAGTAACAAACACCTTACAAATCACAAATGTGACTGTTTTACATAAAAGTTTTTAAGCCAATGGTAGTGAATACAGTAAACCATTACATAATTCTGCTTAAGCAAGAGTATGCATGTACTTACAGTTTGGCTAAAATTGCTTTTTCTCTACACATGGCACCTTGGAAAGAGTACACCTGATACCAGTTGAAATTCTTCCAAGTTCATATACATATACACACCATATTTCCAGCCTCACAAGATGCACTCTTTACCTGGAAAAGTTCCCATAAATCACACTTTGTCTGAACACCAGAAGGTCAAATTTAAGGAGGAGTTTACAAAATTACTTGGCTAAACACAGGGTGCATCTTAGCACTTGCAGTATCTTAAGAAATGGGAAATATGGTATATTATTCCATATAAACATTTACTGTCCCAAGTTTAAAAATTTATACACTACTTGAGTACTGAAAAGCTCACATTTTTAAAAATTACTACAAAGTAGTAGCAGCAAAGCACATCACTATAACGACGGACAGCATTTCGAACATTATAGGTCATTAGGTCGTGTATTTTCGCTTCCACATACTTCACATTCAAACACCCTGAACAGTTTAAATGTAATAAGAACATTGCTATATCACACAAGTATCTGTTCGTAATAACTTTTTGAATGTTTTTGCCATACATATAAATAGTCATATATACATATTTTTCATGTTTTGAGAAGCCTGAACTTTCGTTGTGAAAGAAACTGCCAATTCTCTTGAAACAAAATGCAATTCCTTATTAAGATATAGCTTCATTGCAAGTGTAATAAAGTTCATAAAGAGGTGAGTAATCGGCTTTGATGCTTCTAATCTGGATGACAGCAAAGAGCAGAACAGTACAAATGATAACCACTTCAACATCCACTTAGATATATAACTAACTGCAAACTAAAACATGATGTGGTAAATATGTACTGCATTTACAAATTGTGAAATAATGTCATGGCATTGTTCTCCTCCTCTTTTAGGTCTCTGATGTAATCTCAGCACACTTCATACTAAGGGCTAAGAGCATCAGCAGGATTTTTGCAAGGTGGTACCCATTACATACATGGAAGGTCACAGACTTTTTAATGACCAGTACTGAACAAGATAGTAACACAGTCATCATTGGATTAAAATGCTTAATTAATCTTTAGGCCACAACTGCAAGGACTGTAAGAAATTTAGTCTTGTTTTGTAGATTTTTTTATTGTTTGACTTAACAAATGACTATGTCAAAATCCCAAGGCAGTGCAAATGCACCACCTTGCTCCTTGCTGCTGGCATCACTGCTAAGGACACTTTAAAATACAGAAAAATGCTTTATAGCATAAGAAATCACAATTACCTTAAACTGAATCCATCACAATACTGTAAATATTTTATCAAAATATTGTTAACTTGAGTGCTAAAAAAAATGTTACAAAGAATATTGTTTTCTGGGATGTGAGTCTGCTGTCTGGTACAAATTTAACAACATACTGCCCCGACCTGTAATGTGACTGGACACATGCATTATGCTGTCATACAGTCACACTGCCATTGCTTCAAGTCAACATATTTTGAGAGAATTAGGCCTGTGTTAGTGGTTTTACCATCCTCCTTCAATTACAAACCACGCTGCACAATCAGTACATTATTCCTCTGGAATGCTTTTCTGTAGTGATAAAAAATGACTAACAAAACTTCCTTGATATATAAAAATCTAGTACCATTAGACATTTTAGAGTTTATTCAGAACTAGAAGAATTCTGAAACACATAACATTCTTTGTGAGAATTTTGTTCTTCTGTGTAGGTCCTACCAACCCTTGAATATGAAGGCACGATGTTGCTTCAAAACAACGGGATATGTCATGTTACCCTCCGCACAGCACATCACAGAAGATCAAAATTCTCAGCATTAGCACTGTGAAAACTGTCAACTCCACACAACATCCTTCTTGCCTTCAATTGCATATACCATATTCATCACAATCCCACATACTCATTAAAATAATTGATCTCTAAACACATCAGCATATTACTAAACATAAAACATTTACCACAAAAACAAAGCACATTCTGTACGTGTGTTACTGTACGAAATAACTATTCATTTATTAATTAATTTCTTTATACTGTCTGTATCATTCATTCGAAATCCTATATATTCTATGTCATCAAATTACGTGAAAATCATTAATTTTTTACACTTTAAAAATGCAGTTGTGAAACGCGAACATGAACACTCAATCTCAACAAGTACAATACCTCACTGTCGCATTTGTCAGACATGGGAGCACAGGATCACACTGTAGGTAAAGCGACTGCATGATGGACATAACATGATCCTTACAGAACAATGAACACCTTGTACTCACACTCATTCGCCATGCTTGGACTTTATACCCACTGCTAGCTTTTCAAGCTCTTTCATATGTCATCTTTCATAACTAAAAATTGAAGAATGCATGAATTATACAGTGACTTTACTGTAAATTTTATAATTATGAACTGCAAATACTATTACTACTACTACTATGGTGGTAGTTATAGTAGTAGTAGTAGTAGTAGTAGTAGTAGCAGCAGCAGTAGTAGTAGTAGTGCTGCTACCACTACCTCCACTGCTGCCACCACTGCGCACATACGAGGGTCAACCAATGTTGGTTGACCCTCGTATGTGCCCAGTGCTGGCAGCAGCAGAAGCGGTAGTGAAGGCAGCAACAACACTACTGCTACTGCTGCTGCTGGTGCTGCTACTACTACTACATGTAATAGTACTCGTGGTGGTGGTAGTAGTAGTGTTCCCAGCACTACTGCCTCTGCTGCTGCCACCGCTATGCATATATGAGGGTCAACCAACATTCATTCAGTTGACCAATCAGATGAAAACTCTACCCATCAGACATTTTGTCATTACAGACCCTGCACCTATGCACACCATTTTAAACATTCCGCACATTCCTACTTGCCAACACGTGATATAAAAGACAAAATCCTGTCACATTACATGGCGTCATTAGTTCGACTCATACTCTTGTTACTTCACACTGCCATTCCAACTTTCTGCAAGTCAGGGTACGTGCATTTTAGTTGCATTTACTGCAGTCAATGTAAGGTTTTACTCACCACATTTAAAGAGGTGCTCGAAATGGTTCCCTCCGATTTTCTGACATGTCTCCCATCTAAAAACATGCTGTTCATTGCAAACTAAGGTTCTGCTGGTGACTGCTGAGACAGCACAGCACTTGCCCTCTGTGCAAGGATTATTGCTATACTCTGTCTCCTATACCAGGCGTCACAAGTAAAGGCTGCACACCTTCAGACCTGGCAAACGAGAAGGCCACAATCTGCTGTTTATTATTCTGTCACCAGAAACACCCTGTAAATAATGGACAGAACTGTCTGTGGTATGACAGCCACATCATCTTTCTGAAAAATGGCATACATTCTCTCTGTTTTATGAGAGGTTTACGAAAAACTGTGTCCGAAGATGTGTAACACATGGGTGTATGTTTAAAGCCATGGAGAAAAAGAATGGACTAGCATTACCTTAACACTTTAAAGACGAGGCGTATCTGTTTTATATAAGGACTCAGTGCGTACCGGACTGTAAACACTCTCCATCTCGGTTATAAAAACCAATCTCTTAATCCTTTATAACGCAAAAGTTCCTGTGTGTTCTGAGATCCACACAAAACACACAAACGCAATGTGGGCACCACGTAGAATTTTTTAATGTTAAACCTGGGCGTATGTAAAGTTACCGCTAGGCTTTAAAAGGTTAATTAAAGCAAGATTTTCTGCAGAGCATTACTGTTATTCTCACCACATACCGACCCAGAATGAAACCAAGCTACCACAATACCAGTTCACAAAATCCATCTCTTGTAGGAACTGCAGTTACAATATGTATCATACAGAAACATACAATCCTCCCATGGGATACTCAAATCATTGTAACTAACAATGCATACAGACCTCGCAAGCTCTCTCCAGTAACACACAAGTGGCTGGCTTGCTGCTGTGTCAGATACATTCTATACAATATGCCAACAAAAACTGACCAACAGTATGAGTCACATAAAATGTCACCGCATAATGTGTACACAAGAGTGTTTGACATCCATGGAGAAACAGACAATTCAATTAATTCAAAGCGTGACACTTGTCATGGACAAGCAGAGGAGTGGGTTTGCTCTGCCCTCATAATGAGCCGAGTTGCAGCATTTAAGACGTCAAACACCACTACTCTAAAGGGGCATTATCCTCAAACAACACATGTTAAACGCTAGTGATGAGATCCTTAACTCACAATTCTTCATGGCTTCTGTTATCCAAACATGACAAGTCCAGTTAATGAGTGAGCATTTAGATAAGCTTCTACCAAGTGAACCATGCTTCAGCTGTATACTTAGCCCAACATACTGTAAAATGTGACTTGCTAGTACTCTGCACGGACAGAAATTTGAAGCAGTAGAAGAATCTTTGCATACAAAGGGAGGTACATATCTTGGCTAGAACACACAGCAAAATAACACCATATACTGGCATTCAAAAGAACATTCACTCTGGATGTGATAATTCCAATAAGACAAAGATGAT
This sequence comes from Coptotermes formosanus, assembly GCA_013340265.1. Classification (NCBI taxonomy): domain Eukaryota; kingdom Metazoa; phylum Arthropoda; class Insecta; order Blattodea; family Rhinotermitidae; genus Coptotermes; species Coptotermes formosanus. The sequence goes on from BLKM01000115.1 coordinate 345,869, forward strand.
AAAAACTTCACTTCTTCCGACTGCTGAATGTTTTAGAAAGTTTTAAAACATTTATAAGCACACATGCAATGATGATGATGGTGGTGGTGGTGGTGGTGGTGATGATGCACATACTTTCTCAGACAATTAACTCTAAGACTGCACACAGAATTATTTAAGACAAGACAGATAAGGATACAAAACCTGGCAGAACAGTAATAACAGTAAATGTTTCATGTTGTTACAACTGTACATGGATGAACATTACAACTATGCAAGCCATCAGCGTGTACCAGTGTGATATCCACTTAACGTTCTGTTTAGGATTCCTCCTGTATTTAGGTTTCAGTCTCTGCAATTCCAATACGTTGTCTAATGTTATATTCCTCATTTAACTTCTTTTTATCATTGTTCCACACACCTTAAGTGAGACCTTCACTGTGCACGTCAGCACACAAAAGGAATTCAAATTCCAAAATCCAGAAAGCAACACCTGTATTGAAATTTGTTTAGATGTCACCCCGCATTAAGTAAGCCTCTAAGTAGTAGACACTTTTGGATTATGACATGCATGTTTTAGTAGTGAAATACAGACATTTCAATATAAACAAAATTAATACAGTAGTATTATGCCCGCAACAGCGAACTCTTCGTCACTTCAAGAATACATCACTTCCATCCTTGTCCTGTGATGACAACTCTGGTTGTCTCTTAGAACTTCTCTTGGCATTGCAGGAGCGAGGAAAGAGTTTTCGAGCGGAGGAACGCACGAATGAGGAGAGCATAAGCTTTTCATGTCGTCGTGACGATGTCTTGTTGCTGGTCCTAGTGGAAAATGACAAAAGAATTATTTTCATTCATTATGTAACTCACATTTAGGACAATGAAAAAAAGATGTCCTATTTTCAGTTTCAAAGTGCTGAACTATGGTGACCCATCCTACCATGAGACAGTGAGTTCCATGCATACTACCACTTAATTACACCACACACACGTGAGAACATAATCCAAAACACCATTGAAGGTTAAAAAAAACACTATTCATGCAGGTCAGCATCATAAAAATTTTCTCTCATGTCTGAGATCATAATCTTCACATTATTTAAAGCTTTGGTTAAAGCAGAAACAAGCAACACCCTCAGTTGCAAGGTATATCCCTGCGACCACCATGCATATACTATATTAGGTTGTAAAAATTTCCAGTACCGACAGAAAAATTTTACTTTCCCAAGCACAGAAGATTTAGCAAATTAAAACAAAACCATTGCCAGTTTATCTATATGGATACGAAACACAATCTTGTACCTTCATGGGACAGCATTGATAATTTAAAGGCAAAGTGCTCAGCATTTGTGTGTAACAACAAGGAACCAACCTGACAATCTAAATCTAACATTCCTGTCAGTCTCTGTCTCTTTCACATTTCCTCCTGCAGACCTAATGAACACACCCCAAGATAATTATATAGTTTGTTCTGTACTATGGCCAGTAAGTACAAAAATAATGACTTAAGCAAAGTGCAGTATTGCAGTGGAGTGTTCAGGCATCACTCAAATCAGAATCGCCAATACCTTCTTTCCACAACTACACGAATAGACTTTAATTCCATAATTTGATGTTTTAAATTCCTTAAAATTGAACTACTAGATACTGACATACTGATACAGAAAGCAACTACATACTGTATGACAGACAATAAAAAGTTTCTACCATATATAACCAGACACATATTTCTGATTCATGAAAACAGCAGTAACAGCTTGTATATATTTAATACCAATGTACAACATTATAAGAGGTAACAGAATTTTTCCATGATCCTTACAAAGGCCGCTGAAGCAGCAGGCACAGATGACAGAAATCTTTGGTCCACAGAATTTCTGTATTAAATCTGAGACTGATACCCTGTGAAGTAATGGAAGCATTTAATTGTGGTATTGGTGGCAACGAACATTTGGCAACAAGATTTCATGCCTCACATCTGTCCTTTTACATCTAGCACACAGCACTACAGCAGTATCACAACAGCATCGCATGGGTTACAACAGAAGCAAAAGTAAACATGGGTTTACCTGGACATCGTCACATTGTGACCTCACTCTCCTCCAGGTTCATGAGACTGTCGATCTGAACGTGTCCTTAAAAGACGTTCGGGGTGGGAATATGCCAACTGGGAGAAATCCCTTACAACATCATTAAATGTGTCATCTCCTGAGGATCCCAACTCAGATGCCTTCATTTGCTCGTTCAAGAGACCCAACCGCAGCCTGCGTACGAAAAGCAGTAACACCTTCCTCTCATACGTTCCCCCAATTAAGATTACACCATACTCTGTGCCATGGTATCTTGAAGTGATAACTGTTAATTTTATGTTTTATGTACTGTGCATCTGAACTTACTTACACTCGATAAATGTTAGTAATGCAGATAAACAGTGATGACATCAAATGGGACATGGATATAAACACAGAAAATGCAAAGCAATGTGTTCTGTAAACATTAGTACAATCATGAAGTAAAGTACATGACTCTGATACTTTTACAGACTTTTTTAAGCCATGATCATGAAATATAAATACGAAAATGATATCAGGAAATGCTGTTCAGTAGTAAAGGTGTCGAAAATCAGTCACCATATTATTTTAATCCTATCATCTTTGCACCCTGGCCTGTAATATTCACAAAATTACAATGTGAAAAATTCTCATCCAGGCATAAAAATGAACCCAGCTCTCATTCAATAATATTATTACCTTTGTACAGTAACAGTTTAAGACAAATGCCTGGCTGTGACATCACATGGTCCCACATTCTTAAACCTCAAAATATTTTACCTGTTTATAAAATATGTTGACATAAAAAGGAAAAATCTCAATCAGGAACATGGGTTACTTGGCCAAGATTCAAATCCAGGCACCTCCAGGATATAAAAGAGTGTAGTGTGTCAACCTCTGATGTTACACAAGTGTGGTGTGTTGGGAGGATGATAAACGGTTAAAGACAAACTGCCTGTGAAAAACCTGCCACGGTGCCACTGTGTCCATCACACCCTGTACAATGGTACTGAATCTGGGCCTATGTGGTGAGCCATCAATGAGAAACTGCTGGTGCCAAGGTGAAAACTTCATCTCTGCTGCATCACCCTGACTCCAGGAACAGGTTTTTCCTCAGAACCTCAAAAAAAGGCACGCTTTACTTTTTCTGAAGAGTTAAAAATTCCAACTTGCACTTCTGGGAGTCTGACAAAATGTCTTGGGTCTACAGATTCACTCTATTATTTATTCTGTAATTACAATTTTATGGAATTTAATGATTTAAATAAGTCAAGGAATAAGAGGTATGCACAAAGTTAACGAAAATACTCTTCTGTTGCATCATAAATTAACCTTTACAAAATTTCAAATATTGTCATATTACAGGGTTAGTGGTCATATTTCATAAATATCACTCATTAGATCAGTAAAAACCAATAAGAACACAGGAGTATGGTGCACTCTTAATAATAAAAAGACTCACTGATACTTTTCCTCAGCATCAAACACATATGCTCTCTGAGACAGCTGAAACACACATTAAATGCACCAACACCATACAGAAGAAAGTACTTACAACGTCACAATGTCTGCATTGGCTTCACGGACTGCAATGTCTAGAGGCTCTACCCCTTCTGAATCCCTGACGTGCTGATCAGCTCTGTGTTTCAACAACAGGCAGACTTGTGCTGTATGACCTATATCAAAGCTTACATGTAAGTACATTGCAGTGACCTCTATAAAGCACTTGTGAGGAGGAGGAGAAATGGGAAGAAGAGGTGGAGGATGACAAAAAAGACAGAATTTCTAAACCTATGTGTCGCCAAGATGTTCTGAGTAGATCATAAAACAATGACTTGCACAATGACTTTACAACATACACATTTACACTGATTTCATTACACATCATTAAATTGTCACACTCATTACACTGATTAGTGTTTTTATTTTACAGTTGTCTTGATTTCTGACTACTAGAGTCACAAGACAAAAGCTACTGGCCTAATCTGGGACATGAATAAAAAACGCTGAGAAACACTGAAATAGGACGATGATGTTAATGAAGAAGACAGGCAAAGCAACAAGCAGCAATGCGCTATATGAACAACCTGAACCACACTCAGAACACTGTAATAACATCCAATAGCAAACATATCAGCAAAAGCAATATCCTACACAAAAACCCTCTAAAACAAAAAAAAAAAATATATATATATATATATTCTCACCCAGAACTGTGGCTAAATGAAGAGGCGTCTTCCCATCTGCATCTTGTACATTGATTTTAGCACCATTTAACAGAAGAAATTCTACAGCCATTACAGAACCCTGCAAAACCATATACATTTTATTATGCAACTAAAAGGAGTCATATTCAACCTATGTACACATGTAGTATTGAGGTATCCTTTTCATGTTCCTTCGTGCTAGCATTTAAAGCTTAACATAAGACTTACACCATACTGAATATGTACATGTTCACATTTTGGATTTCAAAAGTTAGATGTATGTGTTTTCTTGGTGTTGAACACTGGAAACAATTTCAGTGTAAAAAACATGGCAGTTGATGGTACAAGTCCAGCACAGGATGCAAGGTGCAGAAGGTTGGGAATTACTGGCCTATGTGGAAGCTGCACTATATAACATCTGCTGATTTCAAACCCTCACTCTTCTACCCTGAAGATGGAGGCAACATGTTTCTCTAAAACACTGGCACCTATCTACCAAACTACATGGTGTCACATCCCAGAAGGTCATAATCTTTCCAGATACGCCTTGCTTGCCTTAAGATGTAAAGAGAACCATTTTCCAAAATCATACGTCTTTACCACAAAGCATAAATAATCATGATAGGAGGGTTACTGAAGTGAAACCTGTTCAAGGGTTGTTCTGGGCAAACAGGTAACAGACCAACAGGCATCCCAGTGACACACCAGCCAATGGCAGGGCTGCACCACAGTGGCATCGATGTCGCTGTCTCACCCAAACCGCTGGCCTGTCAGCACAAGACCACAAAGGTGCAGTGGCCCTAGCAGCAGACCAAGCTGTTTATTGCAGGGGTGACCCATCAGCTGGTGTGTCAGTTGGGTGCCTGCACCAGTGCGCACAACTATTTTTCACAGCATTCATTCCTATACCCAGAACAATCCCTCAACGTGTTAAACTTCATACCGAAATTAAACATGAATATGCAGTATATTAGACAAGTCACGCTGGATGCATAAAAGGCAGTTTTGCTATTTCACTATTTAAATACCACCAGTGTCTTGCACTGTGCCATGTAGTGTCACACTTCTACTGTTATATTATTGGAACTATGGTGGTTGCATGATAAAACTTATCTAAGTATAACACTCTACACAAAAGCCTTACACTCGAATCAAGAAAGCTGGGTTGGATGAAATGTGGGAGGTGACACATGCATACAGAAACTTGGTTTGAAAACCTGAAAGTAAGGGACCTAGGCACAGATGGGATAATATAAAAAATGGACCTTAAAGAGATAAGAAATGGCAGTGTGGACAGGATTCATCCGGCTCAGGACAGGGACAAGAGGCAGGATAATGAGCCTTCAGTTTACAGCAAATTAACTTTGCAAGAAGGATCTGGCTCTACGTAGCTAGTTACCAGACTCACACTAATGACGGCCTGATGGATGGGACTACGAGACCTATCCTCCACATTGGTCCAAAGTTTGTCAGCACCCAGAGCAAACGCCTCACACATGACAGGTAAATTGTGCGCAGCTGCAGCCTTGTACAACAGCAGATCTGGGTGTAGCTTTGAGATATCTTCCTCACCTATCAATACGATGCACTATATTTGCAACACCCTCTATGAATGTTTCCTTACACCAGTAAGTCAGAATCACTTTTTTTGGTTGTTTTATATTTTAAGGAAACCAGACAAATTGATGGCATCTGACAACAAAGTGCAGTGAAAAATATCTGGCCACAGATATGAAATATGAGGAGGTTGGTGAGATTTACATAATGAGCAGCATCATAACTTATACTCCTACCATATTATTAATCTTCTCAAATACTCACAATATCTGTGTCATTAACACACATTTAGTTTAAAAAACAGCCAAATAAGTAGACACACAACCTTGAGTGGTATGTCTTTGAGAAACGATGATTTAAAATGTTTCCATGACATTTTGTGGATCAAAACGTTACGGCAATGTTAAAGAATGCAATCTGTACACAGACACAGTTATTTTATCGGCTTGAGCATCCCTCAACAAGAACATTTAAATTCAAGAATACTGCTATTTTTCCCATCAAATTTGCAAAATCTGTACCAGACATAACTATCATAAAGTCTACTACCAGCAGTAAGTTTTTGATAATCAATAACAACATCTGACAAAGAGTAATGTTTATACAACAGCAAGCGAGCAATACTACCAACAGTCATAAGGACAAACGCTTTAGCGGCTTTGAGACTATGCTTGACAGGTACATAGCCTCCTCACCAAACAGGCTTGCCACACTCTGTATCTTTGAGGATAAAGACAACAGACGGCTGTAATAATAAAATTTGTTCATCTTAGGAAGGGAAGCAGCAAAATTGTTAACTTGGACATCATATGTGCAAGTTCAAGCCCACATCAATTTCTCTGTCAATTATGTTCATGCAATTCCTGCCATCTAGAGGAAAAGAAAACACAAACTAGTGTCACTGATAACATAAAGGGAAAACCCACACAACACTTCTATCACACTCACAGAAAACCCAATACTCAATTATAGCACCACTGCTAGGATGCAGGAAAAACACAAAACTATTCAGTGAAGATTTTTCTGGATGGCACAGGCATGCTAATGGGTCAGTAACACCCTGAACTTTTAGATAATTATGCATAATGAATTGGAAAGGACATGAAAACAGTGGTTACCTATTTCATGGTACTATATCAGCATTTGAATAGAGACACAAAACCTTAAGTGGGGTGTGTACATCTGTACGAAGATTTAAACTTACTGTCTTCACTAAGCGTGATGTTTGAGGCACACATTCTGCTACTACCAAAAACTCAGGGTCACATAACCCATGAAAATTATGGATAAGAAAGTAGAATTAGGGCTGTAATTACCTATAAATTCATTGTCTTCACCTCCTGTAGAATCCTGGTCACTACTAAGTTCTATAGACCCTTCTAATGGCTGTTTCTCCAAATTATTACCAAACATAAGCACGTCAGCATTCACCAATTCACATTCTGTATTTGAAGAACCAGGCTCAATCTCTTTGCTACATTCTGACAAAGCCTTGTTTATCTTGTCTGACACACCTTTCTCCAATTCTGGACTTGGCGTACCACTGCCACAGTGTTTTGTCCTGGCGTGTTTGCTATTTTCTTCATTAACATCAGACTTTATATCAATATCTGTTGAAGTGTTTTTGGTTTCACAAACACTAGGCAGTCTCTTGGTTGATGATGAGTTATTTTCACCTCTATTGTCCCTGCTCCTAGTTCTTCTCCTCAACTTTCTGACACTCCATTTCCTAACTGCCAGTTGGCGTGAAGATCTGTGATCAGCGAATGCAGACTGTTCACTGGATGAGGGTAGTACTGACAAATGTTTAACAAATCGACGTTCAACATACTTTGCTTTGATCCATGATTCCCGTATGTTCCTAGAAATAATAAAAAAAAAAAAATTGGAATAAGCCTGTGTGGATTCTAATAGCAGTGAGTTAACAGCACTTACTTCATGTATCCTGTAACATACACAACATACGATTTCACATATCAATCACTGTACTTACCCATGACATTTTGGAGTTGCACGTGCAAAGTCCGGGTCAATATTTGCTTCATAGACTTTATTGACAATGGAGTTGCCAAGTTCAGCCATAACTTTAAGAATTTCAGGTTCCCATGCATCCAGCGTGAGTGACCGTACCTTACTATAATGCACTCCAAGACTGCGATGGACTCCCGAACATTCTAAGAAAAGGAAAAATGTACAACTTTTGAAACATGTATAAGGTATCGTTTTTCAAGGTGTTGGAAGATAGTGGTAAAAGACATGCATTATAAAATGAACCATACTTCTGTCAAAAGTGTTGACCTCTGGTCTCCATCCAACAAAACACCTTTTCTTTTCCAACTGAATGTAAAAGAAAACTCTCTCTTCACACCGGATCTCATAGTTCGAGCACAGGATAGGAGGAATACAGACTATACATCTACCAATAACTGTGCAGTTTCACTGTACTACATGCTGCAATGTATAAAAGTCCTGGGCTACCAACAACCCCGACCAAGGCGTCTGATAACAAGCAAATTTTTTCAACACAGAAGCGGATTACTGAAAATGTTCATACCGTAACAACAAAATAGAGCTGTAACAGCAACACACAATTTTAACCAGGGGCGTGGAGTTGGTACACAAAACCTCTGACTCCCGCTGCTCAATTTTTAAACCTCCAACTCAGACTCCTTCATGAAGCTCATTATGTATTAATAATGGTAAACCTACTAAAATGGTAAATCATATCATAAGACATTTCATCACCACCATGTGAATCATCGGGCTACTTTTTACACTAATAACATATATTCAAGTACAAGCCTAATGGTTGTTGTAGCTAGTATCTAAGATTTTATATCGAGGTCGGAGTCAAAGTTGGTACATTTTTACTGACTACGACTCCACCCAAAATTCCTTCCAACTCCAACTGCACAGCCCTGATTTTCACATTTCTAAATGCGTTACTACTCCTCATCTTCTACCCCTCCTGTCAATGACTTGAAGATATTATGTACCACCAATAAGAGCACAGGTTAGAGTGCTTACCAATACAAAGGGTAATTCCTAAGTTGATGCTGGCCCACCGTGGATTCGCAATGTCACAATCACAACAGTGATCATTGCCTGGAATCTTCAGCAGCTGTTCCCACATTCTAAAACAAGAGACATTATGAAACATAATGTCAGAGCATATTTCAAAACCCTGGATACTAGCAACAGGTTAGAACAGTACACGATATTGTACCTGTTCTTACGCTGTTCCTCAGGTGATGGTTTCTCAAGAGCATCTCCAACAAAACTACCACTGGGTGGGTTGGAAGCACCAGCATCCTTTGTACTACTAATACCACCACCAGTACTACCAACACTGGGAGAAGCCAAGGAGCTTTCTTCACTAATACTTAGTTGTATTGCAGCTCCTATCCCCTGCTGCATCGCCGATATCCAAGACTGGTACATCTCATCCGAGTCTGCTTGTAGGATGTGACTCCTGAAAACAATATTACAACGCTGGTATATCTTGTCAGAGTCTGCCTGTAGCATGCAACTCATAAAAACAATAAGAAATTATAGCCAATACACAGTACAGCTTCATTAACTTAATTTTCAATGTGCGAGCAAAAGATGAATGGTCACAAGGAAGCAGTTACTGCTTTCACTTTTGAATGTCACTACCTCAATTCTTGATCCAGATGACAGACGTAATTACTTCCTCAGTCACTCCAGTCAAAAGCACAGTACCTTACCATCACTAAGGAAATTATGACTTCAGATTTCCTGGTAATGGTGGGCTTGGGGCCAGATTCTAACTTCATGGTAACAAACTTAAATTGCAGCATTCTAATGTACAGGACTACAATAATAATAACTGCCAAGAAGCTGCCAAAAAGTAAACTCCTGTTTCTTAGTCCTCCAGCCCACAGCCTTGTGACTATGCTAACTGCCCTATCACAACTGCACCATGGGAAGATCAGCACTAAAAAACTTAACATGCTTTGACAGACAGACTGCATGTTTTGTGTGCAGCAACTATTACTGCACTGACTGGTGCACATGGAGGTGCACAATGACACCTGGTTGTTACTGTGTTAACAATGTGGAAGTGAGAAGTTAATGACCACTGAATTCTTACTTGGTTGGTGAAAGAACTTCAAAACAAAAGCGCCTGTCTCCTTCAAGAACAGGTTTCACCGTGCACAGTCGCAGGTCTTCTTCCATTACAGTCATTGTGTCCTCACCTAGACAGAGGAGCTGAGATATAAACACAGTGTTTGTACCGTATGAAGAAATGAGAACAATCCGTGAAGCTGCCATCAGCCCCACAGCTTCAGCTGAATCACCTGCTCTGAACTCACACACACTGATGCAAATCTACATACGCATTAAAACTTCTCTCCTACAAGATTAGTCACTGGGATGTACTTCTGAATGCTTCGTTTCTTGTAAAATTGCATGACTGTTTCATTCAGCTATTAGGCAAGAGCAAACTAACTGATCCTTTCAGTCTTATTAAAAAAAATTGATATAAGTAACTTTCAGAAAATTATTTGCTCGTTGCTGCCGCTGCCACCGCTGCTGTTGCTGCTGCTGCTGCCGCCGCGATTGCTGCAGCTATTGTTAACACAACAACAACAACAACAACAACAACAACAACAACAACAACAACAACAACAACAACAACAACAACAAACATACCACACTTCGGTCACAAAATTATAGTTTAGCAAAATTTTACCCACTGTAATCTAATACCAAGACTAACTTCTGGGTCCATTTCTTCTGTTTCCTCTTTCCTACTGCAAACCTAATTAAGAACACTAAAAGATGTTACGAAAGTTAGTCCACAAGCTTGCCAATATGCACGGCTGCCATGGCGATTTAGAGTATGTATAAGAACTGGAGCAGAGTTTTTGGATGTCAACAGAATCCTTACTGCCACGTCTCAGTTTTCTCACTTGCATAAGTACACTTTAATTCCCTACCCCGAGCCTCATCCACTTTTTGAAGTCTTAGCTACTATACATTATGACGCTGAAAAGGCAAGTACCACACTCCACATGAAGAATGAACAGTTCTGCCTCTTTAATACACAAATCTCCAACATCGCCCTGCAGTAATAACATTACACTGCATGGTCCACTGTGTATTTTACTCACCATTACGTTTCCTGTACACCAACTGGTTATCTTGCAAAGCAAACCAACGTCTGTTCCAAGTTTTGAAGGCATTTGAAGTCCTTTTGAACAAATATCCCTCCATACTAGGTGTACCATTACGTCCTGGTGGGGGCACAAAATCTCGGCTCGTTACATAAGTATGCCTGTCCTCCATCTGCTTCTCCAGTTTGTAACGTTGTTGCTGCATGTCTGCAACCTGGAATAAATTGGAAAACTAAACTGATGAGGAACAGAATAGACTACAAGTAGCGTGGGCACCATAGTGTCCCATGCACGTCGACCATGCTTCATCCTGTGTGCAGCCCTTACATTCATCTATTTAGCAGCCCCACACTTTGAACAAAGTGCAGTATCCTGCTAACAGAGATATCCTTAAAGTTCCTTGGTTTCATTAAAAAACAACCCAGGTACTTGAACCTGAAGCCAAAGCCTCGCAGTCACAAAGCATGTGCAAGGCTGTTTCAGGAGCCTGTCTGCATCTGTCAAAATCAGGACTGTTCACCAGCCCGAATTTAAATAAGTGCCCTTTTAAGTGACAGTGTCCTGTTAGCAGCCCTGTCAGTATTCTTAGCTGGTTTCTGTTCAACTGAAGTAGTTCTCCAGCGCTTTAGCAGAAGGTCTTTTACGAAAGCCCTGTGCTTGTCTTTGTCCACGAATGGACTGCCAATATGCTACATGTTTCCTCTCCATCCATCCCCCGATCACCTCCCTGGCATTCTTGGCAGATATACCCAGGGCAGGCTCAGGTCCTATAAATGGACATGAGGAGCCCTGTCTAGCTAGTTGATCAGCCATTTCATTCCCATCAATTCCCATATGTCCCAGCATCCATATCAGTTGCACCCTCTTATGTTCAGCCAGTCCCACCAGGGACCGACAGCTGTCCCAGACTAGTGCAGAGTTGATCTGGAAGTTGTTAAGCACTCTGCTGGCTGCTTGACTATCAGAGAGAATACAGATGTTCCTACTTTTGCAGCCCTTATCTATATCCTCCATTACTCTATTCTATCCTATGCTGATGTACAGGGACTTCATTCCTACTATCACAGACCACAGAAACTTTCCATCAAATGAATCATGGAAGACATCTTGAAGCTGTTCCCAATTCACGCCCTAGTCCAATGCATTTAAACTAAAAATAGCAAACTTACATCTTCAGCCAGCTTCTTAAGGAATGGATCCAAGTCTTCGCATAAGTCTGAACCCTGGTGGAAGTAGGTGCTGCATGCATGCATGAATGACAGAAGCTGAAAAATGAAACAAACAAGCTGAAACTTTCTACTGGTATGATTTGAAACACAAGAGGTGCAAAGCACAACTAAGGACAGCACAGACAATATGTCATCACATCAGCCTGACAGACCCAGTAGGACTCATGCGATTTGCAGTTTTGACAGTCTACTTACAGTTCCTAAAACCTCTGGTTTCTTCTTTGCCTGCAGGACACTGAGACAGTACACATGGTCAAGTGCTGTGTGCCGGAAACACAAGCGTGTAGCACACAGCAGGTTCTGTGCCTCTTCTGCCTCCGTGGGGCGACTACGTGGGGCTTGTGAGTTTCGTGACAAGGCACCATCAAGATCCACCGAAATCTTCTCAACATAATGACGAGATTCACGCACACCTTTTATGTCCCTACAAACAGAGGTAAACCCCCTTGAGATAAACATCAAGATGGTACCTCTAAACATGCCACGATGGCCTCCTTCCACATCCTTACAAAGTAACCAGCTCATCTGACACTACATAACCTCTTCACAGCCATCGGTAACAGATATTTGTACATTATGACCCAAATAAATACACAAGCCTTACCCTTTAATGAAGGCTGTGAGATTCTTTAGTATGGTGCGAGATGCCTGGTCCAATAGAATAGTATGAAACTTGTTCATTTCTTGGAGTGCATGGATTAATTTGTTGAGACAGACAACAACGTCAGCGTCATCTCGAAAATAACTGCTCACTTCCCACAAACTGTTGGTGAATTGACTGGCAACAAACAGAGCACATCAATATATACATGTCCTCCAATGCATCCAATACATATTATTCAATGGCATTCCTTCTTATTTTTCACACCTGGTTGAACTTCATCTTTATTCATTGCAGACACAAAGTTATAACTGCTACGCTAATTATACTACAGACATCACTTAATTAACCATTCATGAAATACAAAACTGTTCCAAACACAAGCAGTATATATTAACAACGTCCACATTTTAAACCTTTCTTTGTATGACAGCCAGTTTTGAGAAAATCAAAATTTGTTTTTACTTTTAATTTTGTCGGCCACAATTACAAGCATTGCAAATTTTAGTGTTGGACAGCCCCACTTCCATCCACATTGCCAAACATAAAAATTCCATGAAAACCATTCAACAGACCGACAGGTTAACATGCAGGCAAAGAGATATGATCTGCCCTGTGAAGTATTTGTTCATCTTTTGCAAAATAGCACACATAATCTCTTCAGTTTAGTAATCAAGTGTATGCGATTTTCTGACTGGTGCTCCCTTCTGAGTGGAGACCAGAAGCGGAAAAAATTATGCAACACTATGACAACAGCATAAAACTTACACGGTGGATAATGTTCAAAGTGTCAAAACAACCTTTGTTGTACCTTCATGGAAAATATAAAGAAATGAAAAATACAGTACTAGGTGCACAGGAAAAGTAATGAGTGCAACAGGCAAGTCAGCTGTATGATATCTGCTGGGAATTCCCCACTTAGGACACAAAGTTAGCCCTCAGTACTTGGTGTTCTCACACGGCAAAGGCAAATTTCAGCATATCAAACTGGGGTTAGGCTGAGCACATATCACAAAATTAACTGTACGCACAGTATCCATGTAACTACTTGGTTCAGGTCTGAGGACTGGTGTATAGTTTAGCCCAAACTTTGCCAGAACCTCTGCACAAAATGGTACTTGGCTGGCATGATTTGACATACGTGGTAAATTTTACATGAGCTTTAAAAATGGAACTACATGGAAAGAATTTGGCCTTTACCACACATCACTAGCACTGCAATCTCTTTGAAAAACAAAACGTAAAAACAGTGCAGAAACATGAATTGTGTGACATACAATACCATATTTGTGCAGAATAAGGCATAAATTTCTTACTAATTTGTCTGAACAAAGGCTGGTTGTCTTGCAACCACCCACAAAGTTAAACATGCTCTGTACACATACTTTTCTGAGAAATTAAAACAGTAAAGGACAGTTGTCTTATACAGGGCTTTTTCTTCTACTTCTCCAGTAAGTGCCAACATGATGCTCTAGTGAGTCTTTACTGGACCTTCTAAAGGTTATCAACACTGTTTGTCTAGCTCCCATCATCGACTGTCAAACCTCCCCAACACATGGCATACAATGCAACACAGGCACGTCAGGCAGAGGGTTGGACTGGCGCTTATTCGTCAAGCAAAAAAAAAAAAAATAAATAAATAAAACTTTTTCGTGGATACAGAACATATTTGAAACTTTCAAGGCACATTTTCTAGGTTATCTTCACTGATCAACATTTTCAAATATGTGTACTAGAGCTTGCAATGTTCATCTCACCTCTGCTGAGACACGTAACTCTTTCCTATATCAACCATCATTCCACATGTTTTTAAAACCTGTAAAGACAAAATAAAAATAAATTATGTATCACACAGAACAAAACATGGAATGACTTCTCTGTACGGCAATATAGTGCAGTACCCTCCTTCGAATTTGAGGTTATTTACATTACCTAACCTAGCCCATGTGCCTAAACCTTGAAATTGCACTGCATTTTGGTTGTATTTAAAATCACTAGCCACACGAATCACTCTTATGATGTTTCTGGTTCTCACTACACTGAACATTAATACTACAGGCTTCAGACATGTGGCACCTCGTTATTGTATGGTTTATTTCACAGCGCCATCAGTAACCCAAACTGTACAATGGTGACCGGTGGAATGACTGGGGACTGACAAACTGGAAAGAATTTGAAAGAACGCAGTCATGGTCTAGGCAAGGACCTTTAATGGAATTTACCAGCAGTGACTGATGAAAACCATGACCCAAATGATATGCAAACCAGGCATCTCCTGGGTGCAGTTCTAGAGTACTATGGCTACACCAACCTCCTCAGCATTATGCCTCACTGTCTGGTACTGCGGTACAAGTGTTTCTGAACAACCTGCTGCCTGAAGACATAGGCAGCAGGTTCTTCTGGTATCTAACTACCAAACTATATGGCGTCACTTTCCAGAAGACTGTAATTTACATCGTTTTTAGTCTAAGAAATATGGCCATCATATTGTAAACATTTACACAGAAAGTAAAACAGAACAATCATACACTCTACTAATGCAATGACTACTGACAAACCTTATCAAGTTTCTGCTCCAGCTGTTCAATGTCAGCTTCTTGTGATTCTAAAGTAGCACTGCAACAAAAACAGTTCACTGTCAGTGGCCAGCCACGTAACATTCTTGGAACTTACCTCCTTTGCATGAACACTTCAAAGAACTTTAAAAAGAGCAAATACAACACTTTCCAGTGACATTTCATGTGGTATCTATAAAACAACAACAACAACAACAACAACAACAACAACAACAACAACAACATTACTTAACAATAGCAACAATTTGAATAATGATCACTAACAAAAATAAAATAGCAACAATATAAATGAGACACCAACACCACCATCACTAACGACGACAAAACATTACTTAAAAATAACAATAATGTGAATAACAATATCACTAACAACAATAAAAATAACACTACCACCACCACCACCACCACCAACAACAACAACAACAACAACCACAACAAGGTATATATATATTCCAATTCCTCAGAGAAGCATTCAGTCACAACCAGCACTTTTCTTTGCTTTATTGAAAATTATTCCTGTCCCTTCATGTGACATAAATTTTCTTAACTCATGTTTTTATACGGCCTGATGATGAATATATATGCCAAAACCTGGTTGCCAAATAACTTTTAATAAAGCAAAGAAAAGTGTTGGTTGTGACTGATTCTTCTCTGAGGAATTGAAGTATATACCCTGTATACACATGCCAACTGGAATGTTCAACATAAAAAATGAAAACGACGACAACAATGACTACGATGACGACGTTGACAACAACAGCAACAACAACAAAAGTAGCAACAATGTGAATACCAATATGAACATCTTCATAACAACACAGTACCAACAACAATATGATCACTAACAACAAACACAGCAGGAGCAGCAGTAGCAGCACTAAGTTACTGAGCTATGTTTAACTGCATTGCACTGCACTACATAAATATGAGTCCCATTACTGCAGTACAGTTCCTTACATTCGTGCCAATTTCCATGCTGCGTCTCCTCTCCTATTTTACCATTCAATAATATCTTCTTGTGGTATCAGCATTGTCAAATGGCTGAATGAAATCAACATTTTGCAAACTGTCTCCACCAGAGGGGCCTAAACTAGAGTTAACTTCATAGTGCAATTTCACAGTTTCTGTGAGCCTGATGTCAAAGCTTTTATATTCACATCATTACGCTTTGAATGAGTGGTCAGACACCTCCACAAGCACTTCCATGCACTCACAGTTTCAATTAGCATACAGATTACATGCAAATATTTTTTTACCGAACACATTTACGACGTAGCATCATAGTTACTACAATAAAGACTCCCATATCCCAGAATGTGACATTATGTAGTTTGGCAGACTCGTAGAAAACTTTCAGACGAATGTGCTATCATGATCTACAGGGCAGATGAGACTATTCCCGTCTCTAACCTAAAGATGGAGGCAGCAGGTCCTTAAGAAACACTGCAACATTAGTGCCTATCTACCAAGCTGCACGGAGTCACAACCCAAAAGGCAGCAGTCTACATAACATGTTTCTGTTTGTTTTCAGAAAGCCAGCTGCAAAAAGTTATCTTATCTACAAAGTCTTAACATCTTCCTACATCAAATTAAAACTTAATCACTGATGATAAAGTTATACCACCTATCAGTAACACAAGAACTTTTAAACTTTGATAAAGGAGTTTAAAAAGGTGATATTAACCAGGAAGCTCGCAAGTGATCAAGCAACAATTACCCTTTTTATCATTCACCTTCAGTCTGGTATTTTGTGACAAGTAACACCCACTCAGACAACTTACAATTCACAACGATAACAACTGTCACTGCTTAATGTACAAAATGTGGATATGACATTACAAACGGAAAGTAATACAATTTGAACGAAATTACTGGTCACTAAGAAATGTAGCTGATTGCACACATGAGATCCGAGGTTTGAATCCTGACAACAGGGCTGTGGAGTCAGTACAAAAGACCTTTGACTCCTCAATTTTTAAATCTCCAACTCCCACTCCTTCACAAAAGCTCAATATGTATTAATAATGGTAACTAACTAACTAACTAACTAGCTAGCTAGCTAGCTAGCTAACTAACTAACTAACTAACTAACTAACTAACTAACTAACTAACTAACTAACTAACTAACTAACTAACTCCATAGAGCAGAAGCCTTCTTGAAAAGCTAAGAGTTTCTCAGCTAGTCAAGAAATTCCCCACATTCTATGGAACCCGGAGGTTCATTACTGCATTCACAAGAGCCCACCACCTGTCCCTATTCTGAGCCAGCTCAATCCAGTCCATGCCCCCATCCCACTTCTTCAAGATCCATTTTAATATTATCCAAAACTCATATCCCTTTTCCATAGCTGTGGTTGCACCAAAGAATCGGTCCAGGTCTGAGGCTTGTCCTTATGTTTCGTAACATCATACTATTTTACGGTGAGGAGTTGTTAGCACCTTGCCCAACTGCCATGCTGGAGGACCACCCCTTGTTGGCTGTCCGCGGCTGCTTATTCAACGTATTCACAGCATTGATAACGGTAAACGTACTAAAATGGTAAATGGTATCATAGGACATTTCATCACCACCACGTGAATCATCAGGCTGTTTTTTAGACTTATAACCTACATTTAAGCACAAGTCTAATGGTTATTGTAGCTAGTATCTATTTAAGAATTTATATCGAGGTCGGAGTTGGAGTCAGTACATTTTTAACGACTACAACCCTGACTCTACAGCCCTGCTCAGCACACAGACTGGCTACCACTGGATATCTTTTTTCCCCCAGTCACTCTGGACAACTTACAATAGGCCATATCTTCCTTCACATCGCTAGCAATACATCATAACAATAACTAACCAAACACACTGGCGAAGTGACAACACCCCCAACTTATATTTCAAAGGTATCAGGTTAGAATCTCAGCTCGGGTGACACCAACTATCATCACTGACATTTTTTGCCCTTCCCCATAAATCCTGTTTAGGCCATGACCACTTCCTTCCAAATCCCCTCAACTCATCATGGATCAAGTATCCTATCACCCAACACTACACACTCTCCAATCTTCACATCATTTATCATGGACAATTATATGACCTGTTAACTCGGTAAGCCTTTAAAGAAACACAAAATGTTTTACAATGCTTTACACACTTTGCACTTAAATTCTGATCCCCAACCAAACAAAATGCTGAATATGCAGTCAAATTGACAGCAATACTACTATATTTGACAGCTCAAATCTTTGTCCAGAAACTGGACATTCTGACAGTTTTTTCATGGTGTTCCTCAACACCTCCAAACATATGCAGGGCAATATCTCAAATTAGATGCTGGCCACTTTATTACACATACTTTCCAGTTCATTTTCCATTAACCGCCATATCATTCAATGGGTGAACTACTGACAACAACATAAATAAACCATAAATATGTGCAATATACACATCTGTCAAAGCCTGGTTTGCTGAGCTCTGAACAGCATACAATGTACTGTAAATTAAAGTCCTCCTTCACATACCGATAATGTCTAATTTAAAATCTAATCACATTGCACTGTTCTTATTAAGGTATTTGGTGGGGTTTATTTCCCAGACCTCCCAAGTAAATGCGTACAACACCTTCTAATACGCCATTGTTACTACAGCCCTCTATTCCATTGCTGTAATCACATTTATTTGTAAGCTAACATGCCTACTGTTTAGACACTTCCTACCACAACCAGTTTGAGACATTTCTGGGCCTAATGCAAAAATCAACTTGGAAGCCCTATCTACACACAGTCCTGCACTGACAATATAGACAAAACACAAAATATGGATGAAAATTACAAAATCCTGAAATATAACCAGCCTTTTTAGGGCCCCTTGAATGGTGGGGTACCATGCTGCTGCATACGCTGTTATATCCTTGAACCTTCATTGCTTAATATAGATCACATAACAACGAAACAATTTATGTTTTTCTGTAACGATTGAACGTCCACCACCATGATTGAAATTTTATAAACTTTTACTAATGCTCATTTTTATTTACCTCCCTCTGTGTAATCACATATCATGTTTCAAAGAGTCTGCACCAGGAACTGTAACCAATATCATACGCTTTACTTCATGTGTTCACAGCATAACCACCTTGAAAAACGAACTTCTAAACGCAACATAATGTTTAATTATTCCCAATCCTAGCAAACCTCACTGTGTTATACCTTACAAATTTTGAAATTAAAATGCTAAGCAACCGTTCCACACCCTATGATTCAGGCTTTATATAACAGTTAAGTAATAAAACTGTCACCTAAAAGCGGTCATCAAATAATTTGGATTTCCTTATAATAGGTTACTCAATCCTTGGCCTACAAAATAATCACAATAACAGCTTACCGAAACTTCGGAGAATCTCGAAGGCATTCTTCGACGTCTATTATTGACTCCATCTTCACACTATCAGGATCGTCGAAATGAATCAGAAACCAAAGACACACTGTCAATTTTTTACATCACATACCACGCCATTACGTCTCCTGGCTCTGACTCACCCACGGGCCGAAACAAATTATTAGTTGCCACTTGTCACGGATTACGAATCGTCTATCTGCTCATGATCTGTGTCTATCTGCGTCCTTGTCATGCGCCTCATAAAACTTGGAATTATTCTGCTAGAGTGCAGCACGAAGCGAAATGCACACAGCGTGACATCTATCCATTCTTCCACGAAATTGCCGAGATTCTATACATGATGGACCACACAGCTCAAGTAGCTAATTAATCACATTGAGATTTCCGCTGTTCTGGGATATTATGCGGCGTCGTGTGGTAATTGTTTACCGACGTTTCGGGATAATGTATCGGTCCCATCTTCCAGGGTCAGAAGTTATTTACATTGTTCAAACAGCTATGTCTTCCTCCTCTTTTTTTCAGACAAATATATGACCTTCTCTTACCTTTCGTCAATGTCAGCACCCAGTCTGTACTTAGTTTAGCCATTCGACTGAAGTCTGTGGTAGGTGACATCTGCTAAAATACACAATGAAGTACAAACCATCCGCCTGATGACAGGCATCCGTTGCCCGAGGGAAGATTACACATTTTCAACAAATATGAACTGCCGTATATAAAGGAGCACTCTGAACATTTTCTGATTTTGTCACAAGCGCTATACTCTAGCATCCTAGACACCAAGGGACGGATGACGGACTTGCTGAACTGGACGCTCCTACTGTCAACATAAAGGCAGCAGCACCTATGGCAGATAAAAAAAACAGGTACAATATAAAAGTTTCATTTCCAACCACTGCACAGGACTTGTATGGATAAGGCAACTGCATGGAATATTCTAACAGTAAGTATATAAATTGGTACAAATTAACACTGACATCACCCTTCAGGGAACTGTCTCACCCATTACTTTCATTCTACTTCCACCTCCTGTTCTCACCATGTCTTCTATTGTAACTTATTGCTATAATTATCCCTGAAGCTGGGGAGACTATAACCAGCACTACATTTGCACGTGTTTCACTGGTATCATCCATACTTGTTACTCCACAAATCATGGTTGGGAAAATGTTTCGTATGTTCCCATATTGTAAACATAGGTTCAGGATGTGTGGAAAATAGAGTGGTGGGGAAGGCATTTTAGCCTACCAGGGAGGTGGTAACAAGGGACTGGGGGAAATTGTACACTGAGTATCTCACAAATTTTATTCTCCACCAAATCAAGAATCAAATCAAGAAAAGTGAGATGGGTGGGACATGTAATAAGCACAGTGAAAGCAGAGATGCATACAGGGTTTCAGTGGGGATGCCTGGGTTAAGGAGACCCTTGTTAATGTATGTACTGCATGTGGTAACATTGTGACTTTTCCTTTCATACAATACAAAATTTGCAGTCAGAAACTGTGGAACTAAATCATTCACACACAGGTCATTACACATCATGCACAAGTTAACTTGGCAGACTTGGGTCACTGATGAAGGTAACTGAATGTTTTATGGTATATCCACCATATGGTACATGCCAACTGTGCTGAAGCATAAACATCTAGAATCTTCCTTGCATACACTTGTGTGAAAAACACAACAAAGAGTGTGCAATGAAATGGTCAGGGGATGAATTGGTTAAGACACACTTGGACAGTCAATAGAAAAATGTAACAAAATTTTTATCGTGTACAATCTTTATTTATTTTAGAACTTTTATAAATATGTAAAAGGTGAGAGATAAAACTTGCTAACAACGATGTAAAACACCTAGAATGATTGTCATCTAAGTAAGAGTAAAAACTGTCTTCGTGCAAAGAGAAAGATACAAGGAGAAAACCCACTGTGAAAATAATTTCAGCTGTGTCCTAAAATATATGTATATGTGTATATCATAAAAACACATACAAACACTCCATCTAATTTTGTATTAAAACACGAGTGTGCCTAACCATGGTAACAGAAAACCAAAAACAACAAATATGTACACAATGGTTTCACACTGGCTAACAACAACCATAACACTTGTAAACTTCCATGTCATTTCATCATAAATTTCTTAAAGCTTCATTGTCACAAAATAAAGAACACAGTTATGATCAATGCATCACAACAACAAGAAGTGCTTTTATTGTTGTTATTATAAACTGGTCCCAGGCAAAAATATGGCAACAAATTACATGCATTTCTTTCACCACAAACGTCTTTTAGAAATATCATCATGAACATCTTTGATTATGTATTACTATAATCCACTGATCCTTGTTGTCCAGTGATGAACTCCTATATTATGTCATTTTCAGTTATTAGATCACTGACTCTTTATGTGGCAGCATTATGCACACATTACGGAAGGACACACAGAGTACAGATTTTGTCTCAAGTGCTCATAATACTATGCATTATGAAAAATAACTTATATTACTGCACTACCATTCATACACTGGCTCTGTCAATTCTTGTTATGATTCACTGTTTAAAATGAAAGCTGACCAGTTGGTATCATAAGTACAGAAATAAATACGTTCATTAACTATATTACATGGCATGCAGTTGAATATTTTTGTTCTGAACAGTGTGTTCCTCCACATCCTTGTTACTACTGTCACACAATGAGCGAAAATATGTCCTGCTGTCCTGAGCTGTGGAGGTGCAGTAGAGATAACTGAACTGCTGCATTCCACTTATTTCTGTGTCCTTATTTTGTTTACAAACCCCTGTAAAAAACAAACATCCTGCAACTTAAAGCAGGAAGCTATAATGAAAGATGGAAGCGTAAGTTGTAGATGGATCTTGGTAGAAGCATAGAATCATATCACTTGCCAATTCAGTCAATTAAACCAAAGCCTTTTGATATAATTACGTAGTCTTTCCCCACAGACTAGAGGTCATGGCCACCCACCTCAATTCACTATTAATCTAGACTAATTATTTATTTCTTAGTTTGGTACATAAGGAACAAAACAATGTTATACCGTTCTACACAAAACTCCTTGTCCAGAAAATTTTGCTGGTTATGCAACACAGAAAGTCCAGAACCGAGGCCAGCTCAGTCTCTCTTCTGCTCTGAAGATGTATGAAGCAGGTTCATTGAAACAGGCTGGTTGACTAAGACCACATGATTTCCCCACAACAGTCACTTTATGCAGTTTACTCAAAAAATACACACACAGTGGGGGCATTAACAGATGATACGATCCAGTGAAAATATCTGTCCTCAGGTTTCAGTAGAAACTAAGCATATCAAAATGACACAGCTTCTTTCTTATTACGAAGAAGTATACAAACACCTAATGGAACATGGCAAATTATAGTCAGGATTATTAGGTTTGTGAAATTTGTTCATCACACAGTACTAAAAACAATAAAACATGTTGGGAACTGGGTCTGTTCCATCCTCAGAAAAAGGATAGGGATATGCCTACTCAGTTATGCCCAGTAATACGACCTACTGTCTATCACCGGACAATATGCTTCAGTAAACTACATTTGTATATGCACCTAGGATTAAGTTTTGTCAGAAGGTGACAACACAAAACATACAACAAAAACTGTGGGAATATTAAAGAAGAACAGAATGAGAAATTGAAATTAATACCACCAAATCAAATCAGTTACCGAGCCCATAAACATTAACTTAGAAAACAGATATCTTTTTTGAATATGACGACCCACGCTTTTCACCTGCAGATGAAAAAAAAACAAATCCCAAAACATTGAATTCTTTCATAAATACGAGGTGGACAGAATGCAGAAATCTAGTCCTAAGTGTAATGCGCACCATAAAAACCCTACAGAATTTACTGAGAAAATGTCACTTTATACTCTGCTAGTCCAGTTAGTTCTTTCACTCCACATGGACCACTTCCAGATCTCAAACCCTGCATTACTGAGCAGCAGCAGCTACAGCTTCCTCCAATTATTGGGAACCATGATAGCAATCAGTCAGTAATGTAATCAACTGCATCCTGATCTGCCAGAATTAAATTACTATTAGGGCCTAGGCTAATGAACACCAACCAATGCACAAAAGTATAACAGTCTGTACTAAAACTGCATAGATCCCTACACGTGTTTCGACATAAATGTCATCTGGGGATCATCACTAGCGTACAAACCCACATAAACGTCCATGAGGTAAAAACACACACTAAAATATTAACACTTGAGAACACAGCACTGCTTATATGATAAAATGTTAAGACTGGTAAAATAAATGTTAAAATATGCAGATATCACTTACCTTGTGTGGGGTTTCTCAAAAGTTTCACATGTATACCTTCCTGTATGTAGTACCAATTACACATTCTTCATGTAATAAGTTACTGATGTCTGTGGAGTTACATGCATAACACCATAACACTTCACCACAAGAACATCAAACTCCACGCAGGACACTAGCTGGAGATTTTTGTATATATGACCAAGGGGTCAACCTCCATAGATGCCAGTAACTTATTACACGAAGAATGTATAAATGATACTACATACAGGAATATATACACGTGAAACTTTCGACGAACCCCACACAAGTGAAGTGATATCTGCATATTTTAACATTTATTTTACCACTCTTAACATTTTATCACATAAACAGTGCTGCATTCTCAATTGTTAATATTTTAGTGTGTGTTTTCACCTCATGGTCATTTAAGTGAATTGTGTACTAGTTACGACCCCCCCCCCCCCAGATGACATTTATGTCAAAACATACGTAGGGATCTATACAGTTTTAATACAAACTGTTATACTTTTGTGCATCGGTCGGTGTTCGTTAGTCTATGATAAGATGCACAGTGTGAATAATATAAAGTTTACTATTAGGGAATTCTTATCATTGCCCTAGAACTAAGATGGGAAACCTCAGAACTGCCTGGTGGCACATTTACATTGGAAGTTACTCATCAATAAGAGTTAGTGTGAGCCATCCTGACTAATTCAGTACCATGGACTTGATGAGATATGTACGCTGCACATATGTTACACAGTTCCATAAGTCTCACCATGTTTGTGGTCTCAAGATTGACAGCAACTGCATTCTTTTTGTCTGTAAGACAACTTCTTAACCTTTATCACCTTAAGTGACCACATACTGGTCTCTATGTGCTGCAGTTTGGAAATTTAAATGTCCACACTAAGCCAGAAAACCTCTGGCCATTACTGTATACACTTGGCATTTAAACTCAGCACCTAAAGGTTAAATTTGGCCTCATATATTTAACGGTTAAAAACAACCGACAAAATAACGCAACTTTATGTGTTTTGTAGCCATCTTTCTCTGAGTAACAGCAATTCTTGCTATTTCAGGTTGATACATAAAGTAGAGTGGTGGAGTATTCACGATATCTGTGTTGGCCCAGCTAAGATTTGGACAAAGAAATAAAAAGTCTTACTTCCGTGGTTCAGTGGCATCCTGTACATTGGAATGCACAGGAAGGATCAGATAATGTATCATCACTCTACTCTGGCTAGACCAACATTGGGATTCATGCTAATACAGGCCAACAATGGCCACCTGTAACAGTGACAGCATGCCAGGGCTACATAAAAAAAGAACATAAGAACTTATGTAGATGGAAATAATGGGAACTTTTGGGGTTCTTGTCTTTTAGCATATTAGGGAATTTTGTTGAAATTTTGCAACATGGTTTCGTTGTTTCTTTGAAAATGAACCATGGACATAATTTATGTCTGAATCAGCAATGAAAAAATTTCTGATTTATACAAGATTTTAAAAAGAATAATTGAAAGACAATACACAAAATGTAATAGAGTGTGCATTAAATTTTTACTTGAAAGTGTTTGCAGGAGCAATATCACAAATCGAACCACTTTTCAAAATTACACATACAGAAGTTGATTATACCTATTCCTGTTCCAAGAAACTTGAAGAATTTCAGAATTTTCGAACACAGAAGTGCTACACTTTAGATAAGATTTGGCCAGAAAGTCAGAGCTGATCCCAGGTAAGTTAAGGACACTCAAGAACTCCTGGCTCACATACAGTGAAATGCTGTGATTAAGAATGATAAAAAAACTTCTTACTGCTTGTTGTACTGTGAAATAATCGACATATGTGAGGACAGACGGGTAACTGACTCTCCGAAATTCTTCACTTCTGTAATTGCGAAACATGAAGCACAACTCCGTAACTTTTCCAGCCACTGCTTATGAGTCGTTATTTAAATAACATGGACAGTGAATTGATTACCTTGTTTCAGAAAAATATGCCTTTAGCTCTGGTCTTCTTTGGATAAATTAAAAAAACAACAATATTTCAGACCTCCACAAATAATCAGTCACTTCAAATCTGAGCACAGCATCAGCAGACATCACAAAATTATCTACCATTTTATTAAACATTCCAGCAATCAGTGAATTTCTTAAGTGATCATGTTGTTATTCTCTGCTTTGTACAGCACACAGACCAGGCAGAGAAACAACACACTGTCTTTGTTCACTGTTCTTCAAAACTCAGAAAACAGTCTGAAATTCTATGACCCGGTGCTAGACATTTTCCCTGAAAACAACTGTCACATGGAAATGAAAGTAAAGCTGTAATAAAAGATGATGAGATCAGTAGCTGATGACCTTTTTCACTTAGTTTATGTTTCTCTCCTTGTTTGTCTTGTGAGTATATTAATTCTTTGCTAAAATTTGCATAGGTGTCTTCTACTGTGTACATACTCAAATTCCAAGAAACCCTCCGCCCACTAGGGATTTTGCTAACACTTTTGAAAAATTATGCTCTGCTACTGATAAGGTCACAGCAAAATTACATCCTCTCAGAAGTGTCTATTAAATTATCAAATGAATTCAGATTTTGAATGGACATTGACACAGATATTAAAATTGCAAAACTTTGGGAGCTCAGTACCTGTAAGTTCTGTCACAAATCAGATAATCACACACATGCGCACGCACGTGCGTTGAATTCTTTCTACAGTAACATGACTGCAGGTGCAGTCATAGTTGACCCTCTATAAAACAACTACGTCACTTCACGTAGCCAACTGCATCCGATCTTTAACACAGCTGGCCTCTCTGCATGTTCACGCCATGAATTTTATCTGAAGGCCTTGTCATATAAAATAGAAAACCCACAAAAATCTATAATACAGTTACAGTCACCCTTGATGCCCATAGCAAAATTCTTTATACATTGAAATTAAAAATTAAAGAGATCTGAAGCAGTTGGTGACAACCCCCAATATATTTTATTTACAATTACGGTGAGGTGGCAAGGTAGGTTGGGCCTTAGGAACTGCGTGTCACTTATAACATGGAACCTGGGTGTTGGGACAGTCGGAACGGGAAGGGAGGATAGAAAGGAACCTCACCGCTCCTCCACAGCACCATCACCTGTCTTGTTGCCAAGAGGTCCTTCTGGCGAAGTCATCTCCCTCAGCGAAGGCAGTGAAACCTCAAGAGAAAGTTTCCTGCAACAACAGAAATATTTTCACCTATATGTACAGTCTTTATCAAACAACATTGAAATGTTAGAACAAACAGCATAATGCAGAATGACAACAAACAATGAAATTACCTTGTGGTATGCACTAAAAGAATGTAAAGCCATACAATGAAAACCTGGGCTGTTAAATGCAAAAATGCAGTTCACATTGCTAAACAAATCATAAATAAAATAAATAAAACAAGCTAAAAGATGTAATGTGTTGACTTTATGTGTATATTACATATAAAAAAAATAGAACTTTCTGAAATCCAGACTTTCAGATCCACATGTTACGGACTGTAGCATTAATGAGGCAACACACACGCGCGCGCGCGCGCACACGCACACACACACACACACACACAAATGCATACTGAGACCAAATTAACAGAAAATTCATAGGATAAACTAATAATAATTAAAAGAGGGTACAAGTGTAATTTTACCAGGGGGGTAACAGAGCAGGAGTTCCTTCACATCCTATCCAGTCTGAAGGGGAAATAGTTAAAGTTGTGGTTTGTATGTTGAAAACTGAGATAACTGGCAGAGTAAAAACAAAGGGCCTTTAAACATTGTGTCACAGCAACGTTTAAGTGTATAGTTTTATAAGGAAAGCACAACTATACACTAACGACAAATTATTTTTAAACAGTATGATATTTACTGCCAGGAAAATGTTACAAAACTCTAAACAGACACAATAATAATATAAGCTTAAAAAATTACAGTCAATAAAATTCTGAATTTTTAAAACAATGACACAGAGATGACAATGATGATGGGAAAATGTGACTGCATTGGTATGGATTGACACTTCCAAAACCCAAGTCAGGATACAATCACAATTAGGAATAAGCCAAAACAAGTTACAAATGCAAAACACTTTGCAATGCAGTCTTCCAGGTTACGACACCATGCAAACTGGCGGGTGGGTACCAACACCTGGCAGGACACATCTTCAACAGGGAGTCAGTCAGTTCTTACACTTTTGTGTAGGTGAACAGGCAATATGGTGTCACAACCATAAGACCACAATAAAAATCCACACAACACTGAATGCATAAAATCTTACATAACGCAAAGCTTTAGTTAGAAGATAGACTCCAATCAATGTAATAACCTCAATGAAGATATAACCTTCAAAAAGGATAAAAGCCTTCATCAGGAAACAAATATGTATCAAAATAAAGTGTCCACTAAGACACAATCTTGAACCAGGATGAAACAAAAGCTAGCAACCTGTCCATCAGGAGATCATAGGAGCCTGGTGCAGAATGGGATCGCCCTGACCGCTGGAACTTCTGCCCGCGACTTGCTCCATTGCTGCCACTGTGCCTGTCTGCTTCTGAGCCTTGGCTGGCTCCACGGCGCTGGCCAAATGGGTTCTGTGACAAACATGATAGTGGTAGTGAACCTTCAAGTCGAACAAAAGGCAGAGCATTACCAACAAACTGAGTAACTGTCACCTCCTAAGAACGTCTCTGAGCCACTAAGCTAAAACCCTAACCAGAAATTTTGTGTTCCTTGTATGCCATCAGCTTCTAAAGGGTCTGGCACATTTGCAATGATAAGTTCCACAAATGCACCCACTAGCTTCACCACATCTTTCTTTCCACATAATGAATTGAGAAGCAATGAAGAGATTTTATAAAATTAGGTACTAGGGAATACTATTACAAGTTTTCGGTACATTCCAATTCTGGTTAAAACTGGACTACAATATCATAAAGTCCCATGTGTCCTCTCACGAACATCTTGAGCATGCTAAGTATGCACCGGAACTACCGCCCTGTGCTATTTTTTAAGATGCATGACAAGTTATCCTTCATAAAACGAAAAGCTAGAGGCAACATGTTAGACCTGGTACACTACATGTACATCCTATCTTGTAAGATGTGATCGTACTCTGCAAGACATGCTGGAAAATTCTGTTACATGCAGCCTTTGGGTTGCCAACCTGAAGCATAAAAATCACTCTGCTATAGCAGTTTTAATCCTAATTATCAGGTAACTCTAAAATAGGCAATAAGTGCCAACTGCAGGCAGAAGACATCATGACCAATGGAGAACCATGAAGCAGCAAAAAAACAGCATGGAGCCTTGGGTGATGAAACCCCTTTATTACCCTAGGTTATAGCAGAGAACTTCAACACAAATTCTAAATTTAACCTAATAAAACTACCCCCAAAGAGTGGATAACTTTTGGAGTCCTTGTATGTTATTAGGTAGAAGAAGTAAGTAGAACTTCAGTGAATGAGTTAATTAATTCTAAATAATCCATCATTCAGTATCACTGTGGTAAACTACACAATCCACAGTTCAGTATCACTGTCATTGCACTGCACAATCCACAGTTCAGAGTCACTGTCATACACTGTGCAATCCACAGGTCAGAGTCACTGTCATACACTGCACAATCCATAGGTCAGAGTCACTGTCATACACTGCACAATCCACAGTTCATAGTCACTGTCATACATTGCACAATCCACAGTTCAGAGTCACTGTCATACATTGCACAACCCACAGTTCGAAGTCAGTCATACACTGCACAATCCACAGTTCAGAGTCACTGTCATACACTGCACAATCCACAGTTCAGAGTCACTGTCATACACTGCACAATCCACAGTTCAGAGTCACTGTCATACATTGCACAATCCACAGTTCAGAGTCACTGCCAAAAATTGCACAAGTCTCTTACCTGGAAGGAATGGTTCTTGAGCATCTTCTTGACAAGAATCAATGTGTCAAGTTTGGGGATGGATTGAATGACCTGCTGCACATCCTCATCTGTCACTTCTACCAACTCACAATTGTCCTCCTCACTTGGCAGTGGGCTCATCCCTCCTTTGGTGACCCACGTGTGTTGCTGCAAGGGACAAACTGTGGTCAGCATACCACCAGAATACAACTGCTTCAGTTTGCTACAGCAAATAATGTACTCTGGGTCTATACATTTGTGATAGTATTCTTGTATGGTCACAGCAATGTTTTTTGGATATGGGCTCCTGTCTGGAAACAAGCGACATATATATGACAGTGGTTGACCCCTAAAGGATAAGGGCACATACACTGTGAAGGCCCTTAGTTAAATTTAATTTTATCAGTGAGCACTGAACCAGATCAGATGTGCATCACATGGAAGGCTGGATTACGTGGGTACAGCTGTGCAGTTTCTCTAGGATCCCTCAATTTTTTATAATGAACCGGGTCAACCAGTATCTAAAATGATGTACAATGTGTCAGCACAGTATCGTCATTCAGAGTCGGATCCTTAAATGATGCAGGGTAATAGTTCTTGGAAAAATAAGTAAATTTTGTTAAGGTAATGCTTTTTTCCATCATATGTATTGAAATTTAAAAAACTACTAAATTTTGGGGACAGGATTGGTCCCTGCCTTCTGGATTGCTTCTTCCAAAACAAATATTAATCTGTAATAACTATATACTCTGTGATTAAATGTGGATTAACTCAAATTATTTTGTTAAGTTTCATTACATATGATGGAAAAAGTCTGTAAAATCAATGGGTTCAGATATCATACACCATTGTCTGAAGCCTATAGAATAGTAGCAGCAATATGCATTTATCCCTAAAATGCCAACGATAAAAATGTACAGTTTCTGGGGAATTCAATTCAATGATTATCTCTGCAGGAGCCCAGCAGACAAATTAGATAAATAATATTTTCTGTTGGATTGTAAGATTATATTAACGTAATGTGACACTAACAACACAAGGCTTGTGGGGCCGGAGTTATGCACAGTAGGAAACTGGACTTTAAGGTTTTTATTTTCACTTTGTCTTCACCGTGCATTTTTCACATAGAATAACAATAATCACTAACAAAATGCACTATATCACAATCAATTTATTTAGTATTCATTACCCCGACATGTTTCGACATCCCCCTGAAGATGATGTAGACAAACATCGAAACATGTCAGGGTAACGAATACTAAATAAATTGATTGTGATATAGTGCATTTTGTTGGTGATTATTGTTATTCTATGGACTTTATGGGTTTGGGCCAAAATATAACTTCTAAAATAATGTTCTTTTTGAGGATTCTGCTTCATGTACTGCTTCACATTTTGCTGTGATATATTTCTGTATTGTTTTAACAACAATTTTTTGTCTTTGTCATTCTTTGTTGTTGTTTTCTCTCACCTTCACTTCAGGCAGGGTGAGGCGTTGGCTGGGGTCCTTGTGCAGCATCCGGGAGATGAGGTCTTTGAGGTCTTCACTTATTGCAGGCTGCTCTCGGAACACCACTGGATCATTCTGGATCTTGCTGTAGAGGACCATTACGTTATCATCACGGAACGGGATCTGCCCATACACGAATGCGTAGAGTGTCACACCCATGGACCAGATGTCTGATGCCTGCAAAAATTACTACTAAAATAAGAATTCTAAAATACTACCACTTCATTTTTATACATTTAATTAGATTATATATGAAAGCTGGACTCAGCATCAGGGCTGCAACCCAAATGATAAAAGTAATACATATATCGCTTGTGAAACAGCAATTTGTTGTAAGCCACAGGAACCCAGTTTTACAGGAGACAGAAAACACTTGACCAATCCTCAATTGACCAACACTTAAGCATGTTATGTTTTTGTGAAAATATAAGGAAAAGCATTTTTTTTTGTGGACACAATATTTTGACAGAAGGTGTGCTTGTAATCCAAATGTCTAATAATGTGGGCATCTCAGTTATTAATGGCTGGAACAACAGAAAGAACAACAATAAAAGAACAAAAGCAAAACAACAATCTGTGACTTGTAGTTTGATTTTAAGAACTAAACACCACCCTGAATGTACATGTTTGCCAACAGCTTGCATTTAAAATTTATTTTCATGGTAATACATACAGAGAAGTAACACACCGAAAAATTTTACAATATTGTGTTCAAGACACTCAGCAAACAAAAGGAGGGCATTAGAGTTTGTGAGCAGGCTAAAAATGTGATTGACGTTTATGCCTCATCTGGGAAGAAAAATTTAAAACTTGTGTTCAAGAAATATAAAGTAGAAGTATCGTCACTTTACAACGCAGAGTTACAAAACAGAGTTTTTATAATTTGTATCGCTTTGTGTGGTGATGGTTTTATTGACTTTATCCATCATCCGCAGAGTAAAATATTAGCTAGCCTCCATCACTGAACTGACGGAGGCTAGCTCTGTCTAAGGGGCCCAACTGAGTAGGTGCCCTTCTCTTCTCCCCCTCCATTCAACTGAAGACGAAACCAGAGCCAGATTACAAAACGTCGTGATTATAATTTTTTAATCTTTAATATTTTACTCTTTGGACGATGGATAAAGTCCATAAAACCACAACCACACAACGTAACACACCGTCATCAAAACCCTTTAGAATCTGTGTTGCTTGTTTCACACTTTGCCACTGTCGGCTACTGACCTTGCCACTGTATTGGCTGTTCGTGAGTGCCTCAGGTGCCATAAAGGCAGGTGTGCCAGCTGTGTTGCTCAGAGAAGCATCATTTCCATGGAACTCGTTACACACCCCAAAGTCTGCAATCTGGACACGTCCCTCCTCACTGAGCAGCAGGTTGGACGGTTTGATGTCACGGTGGATGATATGCTGGAAGTGCACTGCAATCAGTCACAATTCAGTGTTCTGTGAAGCCAGAAACAACACAAAGTAATAGCTTCACCTCACATCCATGGTACTCTTTCGATGTACTCAATATTATATCCCATGGCTGCCTCTTCAAGTGCCGACAGTTTCGCAGTGTGACACGTTAAAGCATGAGTGCACGAATTTTTCAAAATTTTGAGAATTACCTGAAATTTCTAGGCAATAGAACGGAGATATGAAGCAATTAATACACCAACCAACATATTTACTTAATAAAACACAATTCAAGATAAGTATTAAACTCCTACATGTTTCGACACTGGGGTGCCATCCTCAGGGAGTTATTCACAACAAAGGTATATAGGCCTCACACGGTAATCTAGGTACTGTATCCTAATACGACACACATCACATGCTACATGTGGGGAGATCCCCTTGGATCATACAAGAACGACGTAGATGTCTCCATGCATACTCCGTACAGATCATAAAAATCTACGAATGTATAACTGGAACGTCTCCCTATCATATAATTTTAACATCAGAACATTGTAATTTTATGCTTACCAACTTTGTGTATTGTAGAATAACAATATTTTAATTACTCCAATAAGGGCGATGCACAATACCTAGACTAGTGTGTTGGGATTGTATTACTTTGTTCTAAAAAATTCCCTGAGGACGGCATGCCGTGCCGAAACATGTAGGAGTTTAACACTGGTCATGAATTGTATTTTATTAAGTGCGTATGTTGGTTGGTCTATTAATTGTAAGAATATGCACGGTATGGTTAACATAAGACATGAAGGAGGTTCAGTACTGGGGACTCCACAAATCTTAGACTTCATCACACAAAGGTTAGTCGTCCAGGATTTTTGCACCACTGCGTTAATCTTTTAAAGCCCGGCGGGAACTTCCGATTTTTGCACCACTGCGTTAATCTTTCAAACCCTAGCGGGAACATTAGATTTTTGCACCACTGCGTTAATCTTTTAAAGCCCTGCGGGAACTTTACATAACACCAGATTTAACATTCAACAATTCTACGTTCTGTCCACACAGTGTATCTATGTGTTTTGTGTGGATCTCAGAACAAACAGCGATTATTTCCCTATACAGCATTAACTGACTGGTTTTTATAACCGAGACGGAGTGTGTTTACTGCGCGGTACGGACTGAGTCCTTATATAAACAAATTACATTTCTTTTTAAAGAATTAATGCAAATCCATTTTTGTGTGCTTCTGTTCCTGAAAAGAAGTTATACCCCGTCTGACATTCATTTGTACCTCACCCTGTTTCTTCAAGATTCGTGTTACTCGGTACTCTCTTCATTTTTCCGTCTAGTTTCGCGACGAGACAGAATCACGCGCACTGTTTTACAGTGAAAGCAACACAGCCTTAACCGTCAGTCGGACGTTCACAGTGTAATGACTTCGATTTTGGATATGTGCTAACAGCAGAATACACTGGCATTCCTCCACACAAACTCCTTACAATTTGCCATTCGGTAACCACACTGAGCTATCGACAGTGACAGTAAGTCAATCAACACACACACACACACACACACACACACACACACACACACACACACAATAAGGGCAAAGTCATTAGGCAAAGATGCAACTACGATACTCACAATACTCAATACCCATGAGTACGTCTCGGAAGTATTTCCATGCTTGTTCCTCAGCAAGGGGCGTGTCTGTTGGCACCTCCAGCACCTCCCCACGTTCGAGAAGTTCGAACACTAAAAATAACCAACACAAGATCCTAAACTGTTACGTTCTGCAAAATTGTATATAAAATCCTGTTATGATACTTTCAATATTGCAAAAATTCAATTAAAATCCCTTGAGTAATTGACTTACTATACGCAGTAACGCCAAATACAGTAAGTCTCTTGCACTATTTATTTATTTATTTATTTATTTATTTATTTATTTCTATTTCTCGATACGGGGTTTCCATCATCAAGAGAGTGCACACTACAAAAACTGCCCACGCAGTGCTGGTTCCTCGTTTCTGCATTTGGCGCACTAGGCTACAGGGATAAAATGTCAAGTTACTGAAGTGAAACTGGAGTCACTTCGGGTAACGAGCGGACAGTAAATAACGTTTAATGCAGTCGTCACTTGCGCGTGGATCGCACTGCTGTAGCGTGCGCGCGAACACAGACACGCGCAAACTGGGACCAGTTATTCCATACAAACTTTGTAAAAGCTTTTCTTGACACTGAGTCAAAACTTAGCGCGTTATTTTAATTTTTAAGGTATTATTATTATTATTATTATTATTATTATAGTGGGCCGGGATAGGGACAGGTGGCGGGCTGTTGTGAATGCGGTAATGAACCTCCGGGTTCCATAAAACGCGGGGCATTTCTTGACTAGCTGAGAAACTGTTAGCTTCTCAAGAAGGCCTCTGCTCCGTGGAGTTAGTTAGTTAGCTGGCTAGCTAGCTAGCTAGCTAGCTAGCTAGCTAGCTAGTTAGTTAGTTAGTTAGTTAGTTAGTTAGTTAGTTAGTTAGTTAGTTAGTTAGTTAGTTAGTTAGTTAGTTAGTTAGTTAGTTCGTGGCCCGGGATAGCGCAGTCGGTATGGCGACTTGCTACGGGCTGGACGGTCTGGGGATCGAATCCCGGGGTGGGTGCCATTTTTCGCACCGGTCCAAACCGACCCTGGGGCCCACACAGCCCCCTGTGCGATAAGTACCGCGTCATTCCCCGGGGTAAAACGGCCGGGGCGTGGAGATACTCACCCCATCTAGCCCGAGATTAAAGAAAGAGTAGAACTATAACTGTAGTCCATCTATGCGCCTTCACGGCAGGTTATAGGG
The DNA here is from genome assembly GCA_013340265.1 of Coptotermes formosanus. NCBI lineage: Eukaryota > Metazoa > Arthropoda > Insecta > Blattodea > Rhinotermitidae > Coptotermes > Coptotermes formosanus. Next base: position 381,589 of record BLKM01000115.1, read on the forward strand.
TGAAGGTTATTGTTATTAACCTTTTAAAGCCTAGCGGTAACTTTACATACGACCAGGTTTAACATTAACAAATTCTACGTGGTGCCCACATTGCGTTTATGTGTTTTGTACGGATCTCAGAACAAACAGCACCTTTTGCCTTATAAAACATTAAGAGACTGGTTTTTATAACCGAAGTGGAGAGTGTTTACAGCGCGGTACGCACTGAGTCCTTATATAAAACAGATACGTTTCGTCTTTAAAGGGTTAATTATAACAGCGCGTTATTTCAAAGCCGCACAAAACAGGACCGCGCAAGTCACGACCCCACTGTCCTTGAGCTACAACACGACTATTGTCAGCCGCAACCGACGCCGATTTCGCCATAAAGCGCCCCCCTCACCGAGATACAGATGGTCTTCCACAGGGTCATCCAGCACTTCGAAGAGTTTCACGATGTTGGGGTGGTGCAGCTTCTTTAGTATCGCTATCTCCCGGTACACCCTGTCCAGGGGATTCACCGACGACTTGATCCTGTTGGGTGCCGCCCGCCCTGCAACAAAATGATGGTAATTTCTTACGTCACTTTGTCGGTTTGTAAATCCAGCTTTTTATTTCATCGTTTCTGCTTGCGCCAGATTCCAGGCTACACAGCAGTGCTGATGAAGAACCAGGCCTTCTGCGATGTCGCGCCCTGCCGCATGGTACACAGTTACTGCTTCCATCTTCAGGGTCTTAGCAGTCCGGCGTAACAACGTAGAAAACCTGGTTCCCTCCTATCATAATTTTCATCAACTATGGACAAACTAGGGAAATGTAGGTTCTTATGGCGGTAGAATCCTACACTGGTCTTCTGGATTGTAACACTGTGACACAGTGCGGTCTCATGGGCACCGAAAGTATCGTCATTTACTGTGGTGAAATGAAAAAAGCAAAAGCAATACCACTACAGGCCTGGACACGCCCTGCGGGTTCCAGGAGGTAGAGGTTCCCAGAATTTCTAGACAGTTGGCACGTGAAGGTGCTATAGCTGTCAGCCATACGCACCGGCCGCGGTAACCCTACAGAAAATATTCTCGTTTCTTTTAGAGGGACAGTCAACCCCTGGACCATAGTGCAGTCAGAAAGATTATGTCAATGAAAGGTTCCAATGACATCACTGAGAATCAAACCCGCAACCTTCCGGCTTGTAGCGCAGTGCCTCAACCAACTGTTGCAAGACACACAAACAAACAAAAAAAAACAAACAAAGATACACCAGCCTGGCTGTTCAGCCGAAATTTTTGCCCATCTGTTGGAATTATTAATGAAAACATTTTATTGGTACATTTGACAATCAATGGGGTGACCCATTCACCGCCAGTATCGCCATGCTCGATCGGCAACTTCTCCGACAGAGCAGTGATGCATATAGCCTAAACGCCAATGTACAGGCGTCTGCTACTCACCGATGATGCCGGCTTTCTTCAACAGCTTCTTCTTGGATAGAATCTTCATAGCCTGCAACAGACAACCCAGTAACTTCCATTACTCTTATCTGCCATGAAGGATAAAACACAGCACTGTGACTACATACATTGTGAGGCAATTCGTCGTTTTATTGAGCACCTTCAAGGAAAAAAGCCCACAACAACTTCCTTTCACGTATATCCCAATTCACTATTCACATTCTACCCACATTTTGACGCCATAAAACTAAGCCATTCAAAACATGACTGTCAAAACCCCCCAAAATAATCGAGTAATGACCATAAAATTAATGAAAATAAAAGAATAAAAACTGATCAACGTATGAAAAATTATTCGCTACGCAAAAACTTAACCACGGTTAGAAATGTTGAAGGTAATGTCTGTGGTTAATTAGGTCACAAGCCATGAAGACGTGTGGGGGGAGTGGAGTGAGGGCTCAGCACTTTAACCTCGGCAGTGGACGGAGAAGCGTGATTAGCGTCACGTTTCGGCCTCTTTACTTCCTGAGGAGAAGCCTCCGGCACCAACGGAGCATAAGTGACGCTGTGTGGGCCCCAGAGCGGTCCGGGCGCCCAGCACAAGAGAGACGCCTTCTCACATTTCGGAAATCAGAGTTTGATTACCCGATATTCTGAACTCCATCCCAGTCACTACACTAACTGAGCCTACGTTCAAATGTACAAGTGTACCTACAGTATGCATGGTGCCCATAATTTGTGTCGAACCGCAGGGTGTTTAGGAAATAGTGATTAATAAGAGCTGTACAGAGAAACAGTCGAGACCTTGTTTGAGACGTTATGTGTAGACTTTTCTTGGTGTCTGACGAAAACTGTAAGTCAGGACAGCCAACCTTACACATCAGAACACAAATATGGAGTGCCATCAACTTGATAGCGACGTTATGTGAAAACCGAAAGGCCTCTGCGTAAACTCTTTAAACATTCGCACACGATTCGCCGTCAAACCAAACATCACCGGTCGTTCACTTTTCATGAATCTGGACGTCAGAACAAACTATCTTGAACACGCCATTAGCGATTTCCTGTTAACAGTTCTGACTACCGACTGCTACGTTTCTGCTCATTTTAGAGTCGTTCTACGCAACAACTGAGCTCTGCGTGGCTTATAATCCTAATTCGGGCCGTTCAGTAATGCTTATCATATGATGTCCACGCGGCTCACAACTGAAGCTTTAACCCTCTAAAGACGAAGCGTGTCTGTTTTATATAAGGACTCGGCGCGTACCGCGCTGTAAACACTCTCCACTTCGGTTATAAAAACCAGTCTCTTAATGTTTTATAAGACAAAAGTTGCTGTTTGTTCTGAGATCCGTACAGAACACATAAACGCAATGTGGGCACCACGTAGAACTTTTTAATCTTAAACCTGGTGGTACGTAAAGTTACCGCTAGGCTTTAAAAGGTTAAGGCAAATAAAGCGAACATTTAACAGAATTTTTAAGAGTCTGACTAGCCAAAGTGTCCAGTTGTACCAATGTTTATGTGAGAAACAAAATTATAAAAAATTGGAAGTTTGCACGGCGAATAACAGGGCAAAATATTCTCGGATAATCGTATCCGCAGATGCGGATTAAAGAATCCGATGTTTCGGACACTGTCTTATTCATAAAAGACACTGATCCAGGTCAGTTTCGTAACTCGTGACAGCCTAACTGTTGTCGCACTTCTCACGTTGGGTAACGCTACGACAATAAACACCGAGTTTCTCATATCGTCAACATCGGACAAATTTCGTCTCCTCTACAAGGGGAAGAAAGAATTCCTTGAAAAGCTGGAGTTTAAATGCTTTTTAGAAAGTAAAAATAATCCACTATACACAGATCATGTCTGCATGGGTGACATTCCATCAGCGCCTAGAGCGCTGGGCAAACCTTTTACAGATTTGATACGGAACACGTTCGCTAGTCGCGAAATACCCGTTTTTAAAGCAATACTGGCCTATAATAAAGTCCACTTTACTTAATGTTATAACCGGGTTTTTCAGATGCTCACGTGTTGTAAACCGTTAACCAAATTAAATAAACAGACCAAAATCAAGCTCAATAATTTGCAAAGAACGCCTCTGGGAGTTTTATTTACCAGCTCGTAAGGCACGTCAGTAGTCTCGTTACTCTGAAATTAGCCTGAAAATGGGGGAATAAGTTTGTTCCGAAACGTCGGTGGCCACTTATAAACTACAAAGTTATCATACACGAAAACACAACGGTCTAAATTTTCCTGCAAATATTTAATCGTTTTTTATTTTCGCGTACCTGTGCTTACATGTAATGTCGCTTTTACAAAAACAACATGGTTGACAGTGGGGAAACTCGGCTTCCAGGAACGAAATTAAAATGACTATCTCTGAAGACACAGCAGTTCACTATTACATGAAAGCGGCGGATTTTAGATTACGTACACTGGAATTTTGTACATTGCAGCAAAGGGTGCTTGTATTGTGCGAAATATTTAATGTATTTCTCTTCTGTCAACTGATAAACACACAACACATCAATATTTTCCTGGAATTCTGTCTTCATCAATCGCGCACTGGCACATGTTTCCCGTGTTACAGCCCCTGTTTGACAGACTGCATCGCAACTTAGCGGTGACTAGACGAGAAACACAATAACGCGCAGAAACCATTTTAGTTCACAGTAGGAAATGCAGGATATGACAAAGGATAATGCATATTTCCCAGGCGATCTCCGTCCTACATGACAAACTTCTGGCTCTCGTTTATTTGAATTCCCTGATCGACTTCCGGAGACAGTTACCTGCGTCCGTGTTTGGAAAGTACATTAAACTGGGCAAAATTTCATGACAGGACACGAATAAGACTTTTTAAGATTTTCATTACTAATGCCGGAGCAAATCAAGGAGAATAAAAAGAGAAGACAGTAGGTAAATAAAATAAAGACCCCAAGAAGTGAAGAGCAAGGAAGAGGGGTGAAAATGAAGAAGAATCTAAGGAAATACAGCAGAAAGCAAAAAACACAAAGAGAAATGGGGACAGGAGAAAGTAGGGAGGAATGAAAGAAAATTGAGGAAAATAAAAAGGAAAAAGAGGAAATAAAAGAAGGGCCGCAATTGCTTGTCATTTGAAGATCCATTCTAATAATATTCTCGCACGGAAGTCCAGCTTTCCCAAATGACTTTTTTACCTTCAGAGTTCATGACCAAAATTTTGTAAAAATTTATCCTACCTCCCGTGCGTGCCACATGCTTATCCAATCTCATTCTGTTCAACAGTATTTTGTGAAATGTGGGAATTTTGTAACTTATTTCGTAATTTTCTCCCATTTTTTGTCACTTCCATTTACGTCACAACACTCCCCCAGCACCGGTTGAACACCCACAGTCTGTCAGCAGACTACAATACACACACACGCGCGCGCGCGCGCATACACGCACACACACACGCACACACAGACGCGCGCGCGCGCGGCCCATACTGAAGCAAAAGGCATAGATGTTTCTTTCAGAGAAAATGTACATTTGATGTTTCACGTTTCATATACAGCAATATCAGGCTATGGTAACATTACTTGAGTTTAGGCTCATACAAATACTACAGCGTGTGCAATTAAATCTAATTAGAACACAGTAAGAAAATTATCCGAAATACAAGTATTCAGGCTTGTAATAATTTCGCATGTGTACACAGTTAACACTTTACGAACAAAAATTTTGGATTCAGGGATCAATAATTTATATTCGTAAAAGCGTACGGTCACTTATGAAAAGATGATGTCAGGACAAATGGAAAATATTAAGCCGTGCATAAAAATCGATACACGTCAGCACAAAACAGACGCTACAGTAAACCACATTACACAAACATGTGCAGCTGGACAGGCGCATTATAATATTCCGAAGTCTCAGACACGAGGAGAACAGACTAGGGTGTCAGAAAATCGGGTGCTGGAAGGAACATTCGGATCAAGAAGGGAGGAAGTAACACGAAACGGGAGACAACTGCACAGTGAAAAATTCGCAATTTGTACTTCTCGCCGGGTATTAGGGTGCTGAAACCGGGGAGAATAAGATGGGCAGGGCGTGTGGCACGTATAGGAAAGCAGAAATGCGTACAAAGTTTCGGTTCATTTATGATTTATTTCATGGTGTTATCAGAGGTTCAGTAAATCGGGCGCTTATACCGCCAATTGACAAAACGTGAGTTGATAAGGAACTACACGAATTTGGGGAATGCAGCCGTTTCCTAATTTGAGGCACTGTCGTATATGTCTGCACCGCAAAAAACACCCAAAACCAGAGGCAGGACAGCTGGTTTCTGGGTCGAGATTTGAAGCTGGGACTTTAAAAATATGATAGAGTGACAGGCGCTCAATCACTACTTCCAGTTTCCAAAATTGGTACTCCATGCTAAAACTATCGCTCGACGCCTCCCTACATAGGCTTACCTGTGTAACTGAAGAAATTTCATTAAAGAGATTGGAAGAGAATGGGAATAGCTAACTAACTGTACACAGAGTAGCAACTCGATATCTAATGAAAGGAAGCCGCCGTACGTGCAGGTCACGTGGGACGCGTGGGTGTACGTACAGCGTAGTAGTGCGGGTGTGCTCGAGGAGGAAGATAAGGTCACAAGTGCCACAGGGCGAAATCCTAAGGTGGACTGGACAGCTAAAGGAGACACCGAGTGAGGCGCATTAAAGAAACAACAGAAACCTCGCACTGAAGAAGGCATAAACTGACAAAGCATTAGAGTCAATCAGGCGATCGGAGGCCAGCTAGACTGTGGCCAACACCGCAACATAACAAAGAAAAAAGAAAACACGGGATCGCGATTAAGGGAAGGGGGGTCGAGATTACAGGGACAATGGTAGTGCGGCGGTTGCTATCAGTGGAAACAACGGCTCAACCCTTCTTTCTTCTTCTTCTTCTTAGTCCTTCCCTCTTCTACCTACTTGTTCACAGTAAGTATAGAGGGTTTTCGTGATTTCATTTGATCACAGACACACACCACAGTCGGTAGGACTCCTCTGGACGAGGGATCGGCCGGCTTAATCCTCAGGGCTATACTTCTGATACGACGGGAAGTGGGTGGGCCCCACAGTAGGTCTGGACCCATGCAGAAGGTCTCAGTGTCTGACACAGCCGCGAACCGAATCCCCACATTCCGACAAACAGCCCGTTATCTCAAAATAGCTACAAAGTTACTGCGGCTCCGTCCGTATCGATGTTATACTTGTGTATGATCCGTCATCTATCGCGCGACATTTTCCTCTGGAATTCTCAAGCAAAACTTAGTGCGCACTCCATATTTCTTCAATATTTGCTGCGCTTCGCGTGTCGCACCATTTTATTACTATTACTGTTACCATTACTGTTATTATTAGTTTTATAATTGACAATTACACTTTTAACCCGGCGTGTCTATAAATGGAAATGAGTCATAATGCCGTGTTTTAAGGCAAATACATGTAACGCAATTTATTCCACACGACATTCGAAGTTCTCAGGGCGACGATTATGAACATTACCTTCCTCTGGGATGTGACAACGTGTAGTCAACCTCTACCATACTACACGGCGTCACCTTACATATTACAAAGTCTTCAGTTCTTCCAGACGTTTGAATAATCCTAACACAGTGACACTGGACACCCGGAGTCGATATCAAAACAAGTAAAACGACGGCACTTAGCATTCTATCCAAAATACTTCGGAAAAGAGATCATATCCTGAAGTCGTGTTGTTCAGTATTCATGCTGTATACTTTGTCTCCCCCCCCCCCCCACGAAACCCCGAAAAGGGCGTTGCCATGGAAGCACGTACGGCTTTACTTCAGCAAGAGAAAAGACAGCGTGGCCCGGAGAGCTGTTTGGTCTACTTACATGAAACCGCCTGACAGCCTCACGTCTCTATGCGCTGGTCCTTGTATAGCAGCAGCTGAATAGCCTACACGTCATGAAAAGCTACTGGCAATGTGTACGTGCATCCTTACAAATGTGAACTAAAAGTTTTTTTGAAAGTTTTTCTTAATTCTCCATTTCACTGACTGATTGACTGACTGACTGATTGGTTAACTCACACAGTCAAAGCTACTCCACTGGTAACGCTATATACTAAGGCAGACTCAAAAGAAATAAAAACAGATGCGAGTACAACTAAAATTACTTTACGTAAAAACTTTAGTATTGGAAGTATTGTCACATTATGTGCAACGGTTCTAACGCCGTACGGCACCGACCATGATTACACCGTCAATGGTTCAAAGCAACAGATATAACTAAACGAGAAAATAGGAAGTAATGGATACACTAAAGGTTAAGCAATCACTACAGGCCTGGACAGGCCCTTAGGGCTCTAAAATGTTGCAGCTCTCAGAATTTTTACAAAATCGGCACTTGAAGGTTGTAAGGGTGTCAGCCCTACGCACCGGCCGCCTTTACCCCCAGGAGATATCCCTGGTATTCTTTTCTGTTAGAGGCCGAGTCGACCCCAGGGCCATAGTGCGGCCGGAAGGATTATGTCAACGAAACATTCCAATGACATCATCGGGAATCGAACCCGCGACCTTCTGGCTTGTAGCGCAGTGATGGATACAATAATAATAAATAAATATACAAGAAATACAAAGACTAAACAAACAAATAGAAAAATAAACAAACACTGGAAAGAAAGAAGACACATGGAGAGTAAATAAACAAGAAACAAAAAAGAGAATGAATAAAGAGAACAATGCAGAAGTAAGTAAACGAGGAGCGAAACGTAATCGAAGAAAATTAAATAAGATTATCGAAGCAGTCTGCAAATAGTGAAGTACGCAGTAAATACATAACGTAAGAAAAAAGGAATAGAAAAGTAAATAAACAAGAATTATCCAAAAAAGATAAAAATGTAGAAAGAGGAACAATATGAGGAAAAAGGAAGCAGCAGAACCTATGTGGAGGATACAGGAACAGGCAGAAAACCATAAGATGTGTCTACACGTGCGCAAACAATTGATAGCGAACGGCAGTAAAGCAATAAAGTTTCGAGAGGAGAAAGCAGGATCGGCAAAGAGACAGAAATTCGTGAGCTAATAACAGAACTGGAATGTGAGAGGCAGAAAACAATGACACCACACATGAGAAGTATATATATGGTGTCGCCGGGAAGCGAGCAGCACCGTTATTGCATGCTCATATATCAGAGAATGCGAAGCACAAAGAAATATATTTGCTTCGCTGGTTTACACTGCGTTAACAGATCTACGAACACACAGCAGTGGGCAGGGAAGTCTCAGCCCTTTGTCTAGTGTAATAGACACAAAAGGACTATAAAATACGAGCACATCGTGAGAACAACGTAACTTCGTTTACACCGAATCTGAGGTGGTTGCCACACGGCAATGAGAGGCATGTATTTCATTGGAGCAAGACAAACCATTCGCAGCCGCCCCGGGAACTTTGAAAGGATGGGGCAATTCATGATTAGAGGCGTCCATGCGCGCATTGATTGAGATGGACGACACTTCGAGCATTTGTTGTCAAATATGCCTTGATAAACAGTACGAACCGAAAAGTTATTAAGCTGGGAACATGCGCTTTAAATGCACTGGACTTGTCAGTGAAATATTGCATAGTTAAGGTATTCATTGTTGAATGTGAACTTCCAATTAAACTAAAAACTTACGCATATCCGGACAAACGTTTACCTAAATTTTTTCTTTGTTTTGGTGTGACAACTTACCCTTGAAGTGTGTGAATTAAATTAACGGTATGTCGTATTTAATCAAACCGAAACTGCACAGAGAATTCATACGGATCCTCGCCAACTTAGCTTGGTTTATTAATTAAGGTATCTTACACAGACTTGTAATTTCACATCTGCCGTGAGGCCTCAACAAAGGCAAAGGCAAAAAGGAACACCCAAGAAAGGAGAAAATTTGATTTAAAAAAACTACTTTAACGTCACAATTTACCTCATGCGTACAATTCAAAGGAATCGCTCTGTGCCTCAGTGTTTACAATTTAGCATACTGAAAAGGCCAACTTATCATTGGTGATAGCCGTCCGCCCATCTGTCCCACTCATAAATTTGGAATCGAAGGATGGATTTTCACAAAACCGGGTATGGCTATCATGTCATCTCTGTCATTATGATTCTAGCACTGCTTCATAAAAGGTTCGTCAGCCAGCTCTGTCTAAGGGGCCCAACAGAGGAGGTGTTCTTCCCTTCTCCCCCTCCATTCACCTGAAGACGGAGGCAAAGCCACCCTCCAAAACGCTGTGATTTTAATATTTTAATATTTTACTCTTCGGACGATGGATAAAGCCCATAAACCCACCACCACACAATATTATACACCGTCGTCAAAACCTTTTAGAATTTATTTAATATAATTTCAATCAAACCTTTCAAGACGAAAGAATAAGCAGAAGAAAGAAAGAAAGAAAGAAAGAAAGAAAGAAAGAAAGAAAGAAAGAAAGAAAGAAAGAAAGAAAGAAAGAAAGAAAGAGACAAAGAAAGACAGAAAGAAAGAAAGAGACAAAGACAGAAAGAAAGGAAGAAAGAAAGAGAAAGAAAGAAATAAAGAAAGAGACAAAGTAAGAAAGAGATTATAAATGAGAAAAAGAAAACGCAGGAAATTTAGGGAACAGAAAATTTACTGCTCTGTAGGTTCCCAGGTTTTACCGGCCCATTCTGCTAGAAAAGACAGACCCAAAGCAGGGCAGAGCGTTCGGAAGTGAAGGGGGTAAGACGACGGGAGTATGAAGCAGAAGAAGCTGTACATTTAGTACGAGTTGTGTGTTTGGGTAGGGGGGTGGGGAAGGGGGCACGAATTTTATTAACGTTGAAAGGGCTTCATAAGAAATACGCAGTGCAATATTAACCTTTTAAAGCCCAGCGGTAACTTTACGTACCACCAGGTTCAACATTCAGTAATTCTCCATAGTGCTCAAATCGCGTTTATGTATTTTGTACGGATCGCAGAACAAACAGCAACTTTTACTGTAAACATCAGCAACTCATTCGTTTTTTATAACCGAGGTTTAAAGTGTTTACTGCGCGGTACGCACTGAGTCTTTATATAAAGCAGATTACTTTTCGTCTTTAAAGGGTTAATTTAGCCCAGTAACTCAGCATTTGCTTTAGGATCGACAAAAACCATGGAAAAACCTGACTGATTTGGCCCGTCGCGGGACAGTTCGGTTGCACACTGATGTACAGAAAGCATTTAGCCTTTCTTATACGCGATCCCTAGCGGCAGTTCCTACAGTTCGAAAACTAACCTGAAAGTAAAGACCGTCCGTACCGAGCAGTAAACACACTCCGTCTCGGTTATAAAAACCAGTCAGTTAATACTGTATAGGGAAATAATCGCTGTTTGTTCTGAGATCCACACAAAACACACAAACACACTGTGTGGGCAGAACGTGGCATTTAAAGACCCAGCCCGTACCGCGCAGTAAACACACTCCGTCTCGGTTATAATAACCAGTCAGTTAATGCTGTATAGGGAAATAATCGCTGTTTGTTCTGAGATCCACACAAAACACATAAACACACTGTGTGGGCAGAACGTGGCATTTAAAGACCCAGTCCGTACCGCGCAGTAAACACTCTCCGTCTCGGTTATAAAAACCAATCAGTTAATGCTGTATAGGAAAATAATCGCTGTTTGTTCTGAGATCCACACAAAACACATAAACACACTGTGTGGGCAGAACGTAGAATTTGTGGATGTTAAACCTGGTGGTACGTATAGTGACCACTGGGCTTTAAGTGTCAATACGCTGTTTTGGTTATCATTTTGTACAGTGTGAACAAAAAGCAAATCGGCAGCGCCAAGTATTCAGTATATTTAGCTTTCGGTTTACCGGCGACAACCAATGAACCACAGCAATGTGGAATGCAGCAGTTTGTAAGGTGACAATGAAGATACACAAAGCTACACGTTTTGTATAGGCTGATGACACACGTGTATGTAAATTTGTAAAGGAGACTGGCGATAAACATTCCTACAAACGCTTTTATGAAACAACAGCTTTATATGTTAATAACTGTAGACACGTGAGCTGTGGGGGTTTTTATACTAACTCAACATACGACGAAATGACGGTAGAAAAATCAGTGCGACTGCACGAAGTCAACTCAGCTGATGAGTTCAGAGTTCACATTTGCACGCCAAGAAGCACAGCTGACGTCACGAATTTTCTCAAAACTTCACATTAATGTGCATATAAATTATGCATCAAATTACGTTTTAAATTTTAACTTCCATTTCAAAGTTAGTAACGACGGAGGGAGACAGCGAAAGAATTACCAAGCGGGCGTGGATTCACTGAAAGCCAATCGGTAGACGCCATATATCAGTATGTAATAGCTGGCATTTCAACTGCATATACAGAAGATTCAAAGTCTTAGATGTCGCCTCGAAGACAAAGTATGTCAACTTAGCGTTTTTATGATTTTTTCAATACCTGGAAACAAGATTTTTGACGCGAAGTAATGGGTTTTTGGACTTTTTCCATCGTCCGAAGAATAAAATAACTACTATTCAAATTGGGGCCGCGGTGGCGCAGTTGGTTGAGGCACTGCGCTACAAACCGGCAGGTCGCGGGGTTCGATTCCCGATGGTGCCATTGGAATTTTTCATTGACATAATCCTGTCGGTCGTACTATGGCCCTGGGGTCGACTCAGCCTCTAACAGAAATGAGTACCAGGAATATTTCCTGAGGGGTAAACGCGGCCGGTGCGTATGGCTGACAACCTTACCACCTTCATGTGCCGATTGTCTAGAAATCTGGAAGCCTCGACCTCCTGGAACCGTCTGGGCCTGTCCAGGCCCGTAATGGGACTGCTTTACATTTAGAACTCAAATTACGACGTTTCGGAAGCTGGTTTTGCTTCCGTCCTCAGGTGAGAAGAGGCGGTGGAGGGAGGAACACCTTAGATAGAGCTCCTCTAAGGGACCCAACAGAGTTGTATTGATCCGTTCTAAAAACGACGCAACTATAACAAGGCACGAACCCAGGATTGGTACGGCATTTTTAAGACGTTCGACCCGAATACAGCGCCAGCAACCCAGTCTCCTTGGAAAAAAAGGGAAACATGCTCCCCGAATACGAAAACGGCCTATTTCAAAAGAAGAGGCTGTTGTGAAATAGAATTACTCTTTATATACTTTTCCTCCTGCTCTGTGCTGTCTCTGTCAGAGAGTGCTTGGAAGGCACTTCTCAGTTACAACATTCCACTCGGCCCTCATATTGGAAGAAAAAGTAGCCAGAAAATGGGTGCACACTCACGTACTTGTACGCTGCAGTATTACGCACGCAGCTATGTGTCTGTCCGTCTGCCTGCCCACCTGCATGTTGTTCACAAAGTACGATGCGTCTCAGAATGTGCAGTCTTTTAATGTTCTTCGCAACGAGAATGCCGCACATGAAATGTTACGATTTGGCACGTTCAGATTGGCAACGGGTCATCCTCAAGAACACGTCACACGACGTGAGCCACCACAGGACACACAATTTTATAATATTACAGAAAATTCAGCCTACTGTGTCGTCATGTGAATTTCATAACTTCTGTCTCATTTACATAATTTGAAATTATGTTAAAAAGTACTGCAATTTTTTTAGAAATAAATTTCAATATAAAAAACAATCATATTATCCATCCTTCAGTTTACTTTTCGATTGGGACAGGTGGCGGGCTGTTGTGAATACGGTAATTAAACTCCGGGTTCCATAAAATGCGGGGAATTTCTTGACTAGCTGAGAAACTGTTAGCTTCTCAAGAAGGCCTCTGTTCCATGGAGTTAGTTAGTTGGTTAGTTAGTCAGTTAGTTACTTAGTCAGTCAGTCAGTCAGTCAGTTAATTTTAGTTTTCAACATTACACCCAATAAATTAATCAGCTCTCGTACAGACAGAAAAAAACTCTTCTGAGATAATCACGCTGTCAAGTGCTAAGATTACATGCCGTCAAAAGTACCTGGGTCACATATGAGTACCGAATATCAGTCAGGGCTTATGTTAAGGCATAAAGCCGCACGTCAACACAGAATCCGTCATAAGCAAATTAACCTGTAACAAATCTCATGTCTGACTAAGCATCAACATCCCCAACAAACTCGAACTCCATGGCTGCCACTGTATTCTGTCACGCCATGTGTAATTCTCATTATCTAATTACACTTCTCGCATCCACGTCCTTGTACTCGCTGAGATATACAATAATTTAATTTTCGCGACGGACCAATGAGCCTGCAGATCTAACATTAGTGACCAGCTAGTCCATATTCACAAACACAAAAAAAAAACACCCACAAACTGGACTCCAGGAACAAATGAGATTCGCAGCGTAACAGTTACGTCTACAGCTGACGTCCATTCCTGTGAGTGAGTGTCTGTGTGTGTCCTCCCTTAGGAATTTCAGAAGCACCTGACCAACATTCATGATGCTTGGTGCAAGTGTTATCCATCTTCAAAGATGTGCATTTTTAATTTTATGCAGTCAGTAACAACACAGATGACACACGAATTACTGAGGTGGAGCCGACTATAACATCCACTAAACACACGGTTACGATATGGTACAGTAACACATACAAGCACTGCAGAACTTGCTTTAAAGTATTTGTAAGCGTAGTGTAAAGAATAAGGTGGAGACCGTAAGGAATTCGTCTTTAGCTTTCAGTTTGGTGGTGGAAACTTAGGAAGAAATTAACCTTTTAAAGCCTAGCGGTAACTTTACGTACCGCCAGGTTTAACATTAAAAAAATTCTACGTGGTGCCCACATTGCGTTTATGTGTTTTGTACGGATCTCAGAACACACAGCAACTTTTGCCTTATAAAACATTAAGAGATTGGTTTTTATAACCGAAGTGGAGAGTGTTTAAGCGCGGTACGCACTGAGTCCTTATATAAAACAGATACACTTCGTCTTTAAGTGGTTAACTAAGGATACTGAATTTGGCGGAGCTAACAGAGCATAAATTTGCTTAGTTATGAGACACGAACTGTGCGCGGCAACAAACACGAACATAGCGAGTCACAAGCCTTTGAGGTTATGTCCGCCAAAGCACACACTTAAACAATATGTTATTTCAAAAACGCTGTGAGGTTAACGACAAAAGAAACTGGTGACGTATTTAAAAATCATAAAACCTTACTCCATTAGAATTCGGTTGTATGGTTTTCGACGCCCGAATTTAGCACACTAGACAACGAGGTGTGGCACCTTAGTAATTTCTGTCGATAACGCCTACTTAATGTCACTGTTTGTGTCCGAAAATATTTACCGTCAAATAGTGGTGTAAGTAATAGACTGAAATAACTTGGAAGTGGTCGTGGCCAATCGTGGTAACATTCCGAAATTCGTCTACGGAACTGGGGAAAATAATAAAATTCTCCGTCAGGATAACCGATGTCCCAACGGAGATCCGTGCCAAACAGCTGCCAAATACCAGTGCAAAGCCTTACCACGGCACTACTGTATTTAGTCTTTTCTTTTAATGTTGTATTGCTTACGCATATATCGCTATAGCAACCTAAGATTCGGAGCGCCGGAAGTCTTTAACAGGGCAGTGGGCTGGAAACGCAGCTTTATGTGTCTACACAAACATCTATAAATGTGGTTCCTAACCTGTGGGCGGCGGACCTCCTGGGGCATTGCCGGGTTGTTATGAGATCCACAAACAGACATGTGTACTGGGCATCATAATTTTAATCTCTATGTAACCGCAACATTATACGCAGCGTGGAAAATGGGTTTTGTGTCGACGGTTTTATATTATCAACGTTTTGTTTTTTCTCAAAATAAATTTTCTTTCCAGTTTTTTGGGATGAAATATGGCTGTTTCTTTTGCCGAGACGCTCCGTTCTGGAATATAATAACTAGGCACAGCAACTTATTTAGGCCGAATAAATAATATATCTTGTATGTAAATACCTCGAACATATGTCAGTACTGTGACTAACAAAACACAGTTACAAAAAACAATAACCAACAAATGCACAAAGAGTTTTATCATCAATTGTAACACACTCCTACATGTTTCGACCCTGCTGGGTCATCTTCAGGGAGAAAATTTGTTGTCGTTACACTAAGGTTGCACTTTACAGTTGAGCGAAAATGTGCTGTTGACTGTGCACTGCGTTGTTTTTGGAGGCGTGAACTGTCTGTGGTATCGACACCGCAGACAGTTCACGCCTCCAGTACACAGCCAACAGCACATTCTCGCTCAACTGTAAAGTGCAACCTTAGTGTAACGACAACAGAAAGTTTCTCCCTGAAGATGACCCAGCAGGGTCGAAACATGCAGGAGTGTGTTACAGTTGATGAAAAAAACTCTTTGTGTATTTGTTGGTGATTAATGTTTTTGTATAATATAGTGCACGGACATGGAACACATTAAAAATACAGTTAATTCACAAGCACTATTGGATATGTAGCAGGTTTGTGTCACAATCCATTTTCTGAATAAATGTGACAAGTAATGTCACATTTATTGTCATGTCGAGGCCCTCAAAATGTTTGATATTAAGACGGCGTCATCACAGGCGAAAGCGTTGGGAAATACATATATACAGCACAAACTGAAGGAAAGAAGGCAAACCGAATCAATGCTACTGCAAAGTTTCAATCATCACGCTACGAGATAAGGCAGAAGAAAGCCCTGTGTGAGAGGCAGACCGTTGTGAAACTGCAATAATATTCTGCACAGGGAATACCGCCACCACAACCTTATTTAGACGTTTCTTATAAAATCAGGCTGAAGATGACTGAATGCAGTCGAAACATGTAGCCTGATTTTATAATAAACGTTATAATAAATAATAAATAATAAAGTTGTCGTGGCGGTATTTCCTGTATAGAATATTAGAAGAAAGACGGCCGGTCACAACTTAAAGCGTCGACAAAGTACTTATTGTCAGGAATGTACGCTTTTGACAACAAATATTTTGTTAACACTCAATTTGTGACCGAATGCCTTTCTTTTCTTGCATCTGTAACAGAACCACAACTGGCTGTTCCTAACAAAGTTCAATATATTAGACTCAGAAAACAAAACCCAAGACAAGGGACGAGAATTTCAAAAAAAAATCTGCAGTTAGCACCAAGATCCACGGAGACTTGTGTGCGTCAACTAACTAAATAACTAATTAACTGACTGGACTGACTGACTAACCAACTAACCAACCAACTAACTAACTAACTAACTAACCAACCAACCAACCAACCACCTGACTAACTAACCAACAAACTAACCAACTAACTAACCAACTAACCAACCAACTAACCAACCAACCAACTAACCAACCAACCAACTACCTAACTAACCAATGAACCAACCAACCAACAAACCAACCAACCAACCAACCAACCAACCAACCAACCAACCAACCAACCAACCAACCAACCAACTAACTAACTAACTAACTAACTAACTAACTAACTAACTAACTAAATGGAGCAGAGTCCTAAACGAGAAGCTAAGATTTCCTCCGGTATTGAAAAAATTCCCCACATTTTATGGAATACGAAAGTTCATCACCGTGTTCACAAAAATCTGCCTCTTGCTCATATCCTGAGGCAGATCAATCCAGTCCGCGGCCTATCATATTTCCTAGAAATATGTTTTAATAATATCTTCCCATCTACGCGTCGGTTTTCATTCAGTCTTTCTTCCCACAGGTATCCCTACCAAACCGCATGCATTCTCAGTAGGAAAGACCACCAAAAAGCACAGACTCTCGTGAAGTCTGATTCCAGCAAGTATTACTTGGTCTCCGCAGTGGAGATGCTTACGTAGTGCATGTCGTCCTCCTCGCTGTACGCCAGCTTCACGATGCCGTAAGACCCCTGCAACAGATAGCACACAATTACACTGCTGTGTGAAGCGGACGGACTGTACACACCTCCCCCAGTCTCCCAGCGCACAAAGCAATTGTCCAAGTACTTCCTGAGGCGTCAATAGGAGAAACAATGGGCACCAAGGTAGGGCGGTGTGTTGCAGGGGATTCAAAACACGAAACGAGAAAAATAAATGAGCATATATTTGCATAACCTAACAACCCTGAAGCTTTTATTCTGTTTTCCCTGCACATAACAGAGAAATCAATTTTGTCTCATTACGCCGAAAGCCGTAAGTATTACGCGGGAACTGTATTAAGAACAAAACACAATTTTCTCCTTTATGTACAGATTTTGTTTGCTGTAATTTTTGCTACGGTAGATATCTAACGCTGTGTGTTACCAATGCATCTAAAAGCTCCCACTGCTCTTAATGGAAAGTGTGCGTTGTTTTTTTTTCGGTATTAACCTCTTAAAGCCTAGCGGTAACTTTACATAGACCAGGTTTAACATTAAAAAATTCTACGTGGTGCCCACATTGCGTTTANCTGGTTTTTATAACCGAAGTGGAGAGTGTTTACAGCGCGGTACGCACTGAGTCCTTATATAAAGCAGATACGCTTCGTCTTTAAAGGGTTAATTTAATTTAATAAAGTCCCTTGACAGTGGACCAAAAACAGCCGGAACGTGTAACGACTAACTGAATGTATTCAGACGATTCTCCCTACAGACAATGTATTTGCTGGTTTTATATTTTGGCTGTTCCCAGTATCCGATTTATTGAAAAACGTTTCAGCGTCTTTCCAGTTGTTACATGCAGACAGACGGGTAAGCGTAGCAAATATTTTTGCAGTATTTCATTCTAATTGCACCAACAGAGAGAAAAAAAAACTGAATTATTTAACAGCAAAAGAGATACACAAACATCCTACACAGTTCGAGTAATTGGTCTCACATTTCAGGTTTTTTTTTACCAGGATTTGTAACGGACACTTATCACTCCATTACATCCAGCGAAATGTCAGATGGCATTCTTTAGTCCGTTCAACAAAATTATGGACTATTACTTCAAATTAGGCTAAGCCCCTTTCCTTCAATAGCTTTTAGGATTCATTCGTCACCAGTCACCCCCACATTTGACACTATATATTGTCAGCAAATGAAGGAGCCCTTTAAAAAAACCAAGAATGAATAAAATAAACACAGCAACCCAAAAACACTAATCACCAACAAATGCACAAAGAGAGTTTTATCATCAATCGTAACACACTCCTACATGTTTCGACCCTGCTGGGTCATCTTCAGGGAGAACTTTCTGTTATCGTTACACTTTATAGTTGAGTGAGAATGTGCTGTTGACTGTGTACTGTGTTGTTTTTGGAGGCATGAACTCTCCGCGGTCCCGGCCTGCAGGCCCGGACCGCGGAGAGTTCATACAGCACATTCTCACTCAACTATAAAGTGCAACCCTAGTGTAACGGTAACGAAAACTTCTCCCTGAAGATGACCCAGCAGGGTCGAAACATGTAGGAGTGTGTTACGATTTATGATAAAACTCTCTTTGTGCATTTGTTGGTGATTAGTGCTTTTGTATAATATAGTGCACGGACATGGAACACCAACACAGTACACTACTCGCGTGTACATAATTCCACATGCCAGAGACTTCCATTGAATTTTCAAAGGTATGTTACACAACTAAAGATACATGCCGGAAGTAAACAAAAGAAGAAAGATTAATCTGGTAACAGATATAAGGTTAATCGATAAAGGGACATGATAATCGGAAAATACGCGGTGAAGACAAGGGACGGACGGACGGACGGACGGACGGAGTTCGTCTCGCGATTGGCTTTTGTGTTCAGATTTGGATACCAGAGCTACAAATTAGTTATCGAAAATTCGTAGGGCCGGGCTTTACGAGGTCCTGTTTGATTTCTGTTTTGCTGCTGCTACATGTAAACACAATCCAACTTGCCGAGTGATGCCACACGCGTTTCAGCTTCACTGATCAAACAGAACGCAGGGCGAGCAGATTAATTTACACCCTGTGGGCCGCGAACCATAAACGTTGTTACCTACTTCGACTAAAACAGGCCCAGATCCAATAGGAGTGGGGTTTTAATGTGTTCCATGTCCGTGCACTATATTATAGCGCCCGGGCGCACCTTGGCAACACACGAACA
>BLKM01000115.1:401136-462770 GCA_013340265.1 Coptotermes formosanus
CCCCCCCCCCCCCCCCCCCCCCCCGCCGAACAGCTCGCCTGACCAGCGCGCATTCCAAGCGTACCCCCACTAATGTGCAGTGCAGGCCGTGATCGCGTAGAGTTCACGCCTCCGAAAACAACGCAGTACACAGTCAACAGCACATTCGCACTCAACTGTAAAGTGCAACCTTAGTGTAACAATAACAAAAAAGTCCTCCCTGAAGATGACCCAGCAGGGTCGAAACACGTAGGAGTGTGTTACGATTGATGATAAAACTCTCTTTGTGCATTTGTTGGTGAGGAGTGGGGTTTTATTTCGGAACAAAATGTTTCATTATTTGAAACAATGGATGTCAACTTTTTCTGATTTATGGATCGGTAAAATGTCATGGCACTTTCCGAGAACCGGTACCACACTTGTTTGTCACTGTATAGTAACATTTTCACCACTGTCACATCTCCATGTCTGTTTACGACGAAGTAGAAATAGAATCAGTCCCATTACAGGCCTGGACAGGCCCTGAGGGTTCCAGGAGGTCGAGGCTCCCAGATTTCTAGACAATCGGCACATGAAGGTGGTAAGGTTGTCAGCCTTACGCACCGGCCGCGTTTACCCCTCAGGAAATATTCCTGGTACTCATTTATGTTAGAGGCTGAGTCGACCCCAGGGCCATAGTGCGACCGACAGGATTATGCCAATGAAAAAATCCACTGACACCATCGGGAATCGAACCCGCGACCTGCCGGTTTGTAGCGCAGTGCCTCAACGAACTGCGCCACCGCGGCCCCCAGTAGAAATAGAATAATAATAATAATAATAATAATAATAAAGTAATTACTGTCGCTATCACTTTGTGGTAATAAACCGAGCGACTGTCGTAAGCAACACGTGCTGAACCTTTGGCCACCACCCGCCCTATATACAGGAGTCCTATATACCACCACCACCCGAGACCGTATTTCATATATTCATTCAAAAAATACTCAGTAAATTTTTTTAAACCTTCCGCACAAACTTCTTTTTTCTCCGCAAAATGCTGTGTATTTCATAGCGTTATCTTTTTTGGTTCATAAAATATTCATATTTTACATAAAGGTTGCGCTAAAATTTAAAAGTCCAGTTCCGGGGCCAAAGCGCGAATATTCTTAATTACAGCCGCAGCCACAGCAGTTGAAGGTGGGGCTGATTTTCCGTCGTTGCCAGATCTACATGACAAAATAATGTACATTCAACAAGCTAACACAGATAAAACAATAACGAACAAAACACATGGACTACAGCCAATAGAGTAACAATATATTTATATAGGTGTGACTGTACAGTTTTTCAATTTACTTCCAGTCCCAATTTAGGAAGAAAAAAAACCTGCGCTCAGCCTCCTACCTACCGGGTGTGGAAGGACTCTTCCCCTACTTAATCTCCAACCATTTTAGTGCACACGTTAATAATAAGTACAGTTAAACGTTCTCCTCCCATAAGTTTTTATGGCGTCATTGTTAACTACGCAAGGGAAAGCCTTGACCTTACGAGTGTGTTGTGTTGTTCAAGACGCACCCTGTATAACACACAACGTTTAAGTATTAATTGAAAAGGATGCGTGAAGACTCAATCTAACCAAACGGTGTGTTCACTGCAAAATTTAGCATCTCAGGTTTCTAACACGGCTTGGTGTGCCTATTCTTCAGGGCTACGAACAAAACCACCCAAAAATACCCTGACCGCTTCATTAAGACTCAGCTAATGTATATTTGTACACGTCATACATGTGAGATGGAAACGTACGGGAGTATGTAGCGGCTAAAAGGGAAAGAACACGGACATTCGAAAATATTTTCTCAGGAAAACCTAAAAAGTATTTTTGACTACATAATGTACTTGCAGGTTCAGTGGATTTGCTTGGCGTTAAGAGAGAGATTTATAGAAAAATTAAAAATATGTTTGTTTGTTACGAAGTTTATCATCCTCGGCTTTTAAACGGAAAAACAGACAACAACAAATAGCGGCTTTTAGGAAACTGGGCCCTAGATTAGTTTAGAGAAAGTTATGTGTGTTATTAGAATAAGGAAGTTGAAAAAAAATCCCAGAATTACACATATCAGCTGTGTGGATACTTCTCTCAACATATTTACTCTCTGTTCCTACCGAAAGGCACACAAAGGAAAACTTTTCAGATATAAAAACAGCAAAATCAAAAATCTCCAAAACACGATATGATTTTAAAAAATACACGAATTCTAACTTTCCTTGTGCTAGCAGCAACCCTGACTCACCTGTCCAATGGATTCCATCAGCCTGTACTGGTTCAGTTGAATATATTCTCCAGATTTGTCTATGCTGACTCGACGGCTCTCCTTCAACGGGGACCTCTTCCTTAAGGCTCTAGGCGACGACCCGGGAGATCCGTAAGGCGAGAAGGGATAGTTCGGATATATCGGTCTGCCAGAGTCAACCACTAAACTCCTCGACTGCATAAAGAGTTTTTGATGTACATGGTTCACACGAGATCTATCAGGAAGGTCTTCTGATGGTCTGCATGTTTCACTCTGAATGACAACGGGTGGTATCACTGATTCTGACACCGTTCGTGAAAAATCTGCAGTAACTGTTTTCCCAGAACCCACTGAGGAAGCACTATTAGACAAAATCTGATTAGTACGTGTGGGTGAGTTTTTGTGCGATTTGGCACTGGAAATTGGTGTATGCTCTGAATTTGGTATTCCAACAGGAACTCCACTCTGCGATGGCAGTGGGCCAGTTTGCGCTTGCGTGCAACTTTCTGAATTAATTTGCAATTCTCTATTAATAGACAGAAATTCAGCTTGCAATTCCTTATTTCTCAAGGGTAAAGAAACGTTCGGAATGTCTGTATTAGAAGGGGTTAAACTACTGCGACTTTCTACTCTGGGAGCTGATGAATCACCTAGGACTTCGCTTGAAGATTTTGAAATATGTAGCTTACAAACCGCTGAAGTGGTTTGCCTTTCTTCATTGCACGACGTGGAAATATCTTGACTGTTTGCCCTGAAAGGCGCTGTAGCGGCTGGCACTTCTGTGGTTGTTAATTTGGAAACACATCGCTCCTCTGCACTATACGTTCTTGAGGCGCTCTTTACTTGTTTACTGGAAGTCACCGAACTGCTTCTAGTTGGCCTCCTTGAAGAAGTCGCTCCATTTTGCAGTCTTGCTGTGGAAGGTGTTGACATACTATGCACTAATTTTTTGAAAGGAGTCCCTAGATTTTGTGTCTGTTTACTGGAAGATGTTTGAGAAGGTTTGACTACAGGAGATGGCCCACTACGTACATGTTTACCGGAAGGCGTTGACCCACTCTGAGATGGTCTGCTTGGTACAGCTGGTCCAATCTGCATTTGTTTGCTGGAAGGGGTTGATTTACTTAGCGGTGATTTTTTCGAGGTAGTTTGTCCGCTCGACGTTTGTTTACTCGGAGGGGTTAAACCAATTTGTGCCTGCTTAGTGGAATGAGTTGACACGGTGTGCTCCTGTTTTTTGGATGGTGCTGATAAATTTTGCTTCTCTGAAAGATTTTGTGGTGGTTTCCTGGAAGATGCTGCATTACTCTGAGGCTGAGTGCCAGGTGTATGTGGTGCATTAGGCTTGGCAGAATAAGGGTGGGGTGTGGTGGCAAATGAAGGAGTCGAGGCACTGGTTTTATGTTTAGGAGGTTGTACGGGGGGCAAGGAGGCACTACTGGCGACACCTGCGGAAGGCTTTGACAGACTGGTGGAAGAAGGCACTGGCCGGGTGGCATGGTGAGTTTTGGGATGTTCCATTCGGGAAGACACGACGAGAGACCTGCTATCACCAGGTGGGCCGTTTCTCAACACTACTTCATGCGTCATCCGTTTATCTAAGCATGAAGGTGGCGACGAGGGACGAATGACATTACTGGTTGGAGGAGGTTGCGACGTATTGGTCATGGCGACGTGCACAGGAGGGTTGTGGTTGCTGCTGGACGGTTTACTAAGGGCCGTGGTGATTGTGGCGTCGTCCTGGTGGCGGTTGTTCTCTTCTTCTTCGCTTCTGTTTCTGTTTCTCTCACCAGAGACTGCTGACACATGCTGACTTGATGCACCTGGACCGGAAGTCAGGTCTTCCTCCACAGCGGCATGTCTGCAACAATAACACGTGCAAGAATAACTGTGCCACGCAAGGTTTCAAGGGGAACACTTTACCTAGGACGTTCATTAAGAAATACGCGGTATCACTTAAGACTCTACGGCTTGGTAGTAGGTGTGACGAGTATCGCGCAAAGCTCACAATGTTACGGTTTCTCAAAACCGACAAAATATCAGGACTAAAGAAACCAAAATTGTTCATAAATATTTTCGAAGTGTTTGTCAATAGGTGCATCTGACAATAACGATAATAAACATATTAAGACACTGAACTCTGAAATTCATCTAAAGAATATAAACAGTCAGATGTACCTCACATAAAGTACAGTCGAACCCGGTTAAAACATCGGTTTATATGACACCTCGCCTATACAGCCCGATTTTTTGTGGCACGAATTAATTCGTCACTGTTAACCATAGCATTATACTCCTCGGTTATCACGACACCCGTTTATAACGACACAAGTATTCAGTCCCTTTTATGACGTTATAACCGACTTCGACCTTACATTGAACGAGCATTAAAAATATTAGTTGGTTACTGTTTACAGAAATAACCTCTTTTTACTCCGACAGTTATAAGAAACATGCACGTGCAGTACGTGGGCACGATGTGGTCTCTAACTTACCAACACGTGTGGTATGTACAATAACACCACAAAACAAAGAAGTATATAGGCAGTCCATAAGCAAGGTCTTTGTTATTTAAAACTGTAATGTACACATTTACGTTTATATAATCACCCATCTTTGCAAAGTATCGCAGCACATCTGGCAAAGGCTGGCGGTTCATCAGTGTCCCGCGGCACACTAGTTGCAAACCAGGGCCCAAACGGTTAAAGCAGGAAATTGAAACGTACAGAATATTCATATTATCACTGACTGATACTATATTGACCTGTCTGCGTAAATGCATAGATTAGTATGTAAAATATGTTCATTATATACATATATGTCTTTGAAGGTCATACACTGCAAATGTTTGAACAGTAGTTGGTCAGGGAAGTATATGAAGTGGGTGGGGGATGAATTAATTTGAACGGGAATTCGCGATTTCAGTAGATTACCTAGCATTTTTATGACAATGAAATAAAAGAAGATACTTCTCAAAGAAATGATCAGTCACAACCAACTTCCTCTTAATTTGAGTTTATTTCAGAGCTACCAGGTTTCGGCTTTTATGAAGCCATTTCAGGCTCTTCGTATCCAAGAACAGAATGGGCTGTACACAATCAGAGGGGAATGCCTTATCCTTTACATGTGTAAAACTGTTTTACACAATACACAAATCTACAGAAAACACCCCTTGCAAATAAGCACATAATATTAAGAAACAAGAGACGCACACATTCATCACGGCGGAATCCTGACGCCACTGCAGCACATATATCACCCTGTATATTACGGTCGGCGATTTTATACTTTTTATACTTTTTATCTATTTTAACGTCATTTCATCCTTATATCATATTCTGCCTTTTTATACAATTATTTTTATATTGTATAAAAAATTTTTACACATGTAAAGGAGATGGCCTTCCCCCCTGATTGTGTACAGCCCATTCTGTTCTTGGATACGAAAAGCCTGAAGATGGCTTCATAAAAGCCGAAACCTGGTAGCTCTGAAATAAAATCAAATCAAGAGTAAGTTGGTTGTGACTGATCATTTCTTTGAGAAAGTATCCTGTATTAAGACGCCAACTGGGACGACGAACATAAATTTTATAAAGAAATAAAACAGGTAACGGGAGGTAGGATACATATTCCGAAAACTGACACAAATAAAGAATGCGAAATTTTAGCAATGGAATTTCTTTCAAAGCGACCACTTATAACACAGGAATGGAGATGGGGGATAGCATTAAGCTGCCTCTTCATTACATAACTCTACTGTAGAAGGAGAGTGTTCAAATCACTAAAGTAAAATCGAAATAGCCAAACGTTAATTTTAATATAATTTTTAAATATTCCACTCTTGACTAAAGCCAGGAACAAAGTGAAAGGGTTGCACATGTATTACTCGTTTAAAAGAGTAACGCCCCTTCGTTAGCGTCTCGTCTCTTAAACGAAGCAAGGCAAATAGACACGTGAAAATGCGAAGCTGTTTCGTTCTTTAGGAGACAAACTCAGTTAGGCGGCAATCAATTAACCTTCTGAATACCTAATTACAGTTTCCTCTTGTCGATAAAGGTTTGTATCATGCAGGGCAACGGCTTCTTAAAATAAACAGAAGACGTACAAAACTAATTATTACACGCCTCAAGAAACACAGACTTGCATAAAATACAATTTTGAGACCTGCGCTGTTCTGAGGTATTAAGCAGCGTTGAATGGTAATGCTGTGCCGACGTTTCGGGACAACGTATCAGTTCCGTCGTCAAGGGTCACGAAGATCTTGGATTTTTTACCCTTGAAAACGGGACCGGTATATTATCCCGAAACGCTGGTAAAGGATTACCTACTCGACACCGCGTAACACCCCAGAGGAGCGCAGATTTCATAAACATGGCAGCGGAAGCCTGAAATCACAAATATTGTTTTGGTTGAAGTAACATAAGATATCAAATTTGTATTTAAGGTAAAATTAAAATCTGCGGATCAGATTTCAGTAATTCATGCTCCCCTGTATTTAAGAACCTAAAACCTTACTAAAATAAAAATAAACCTAAGTGTCTTGACATGTGGCATTCCGTTGTGTATTCAATGAGTTGCTTCAGTTAGGGTAACATTCCGACAAAAATAATTTATCGGTGAAAAGGTACCCAGCTTCCACAATAGAGCAACATGTTTCGACCCTTAGTGGGCCGCTCCCAGTCTGTACATAAAAATATGGACAGAAGTCTCACAAAATTATTATTACAAATTTACATTTTATTCTACTGGTGTGAGATCTCAGACCTTACACCACCATGCACAAAATATGTCAACAGTATTAACCTTTTAAAGCGTAGCGGTAACTTTACATACGACCATGTTTAACATTAAAAAAAATTCTACGTGGTGCCCACATTGCGTTTATGTGTTTTGTACGGATCTCAGAACAAACAGCAACTTTTGCCTTATAAAACATTAAGAGACTGGTTTTTATAACCGAAGTGGAGAGTGTTTACAGAGCGGTACGCACTGAGTACTTGTACAAAACAGACGGGCTTCGTCTTTAAAGGGTTAAATATACAACTATAGCAAATATAGGGGACAGTCTGAAAAAACGCGGCGGTAGGATAAAACGGGGTACCTGCGATTTTTTCTCTAGCAAGTGATGACATTTTTCGCCAAAAGGACCGAGTGATTGCTACCACAGCTCACTCTGGTCTGCAAGCGAAAGTGAGTCGTTCGATGCCACTGTGTGTTTGTTAAACAGCGAAGACATGTTTGGCAACTGCGTGCTGCAAAATAATATTCACAAACTAATGCACCAAAATACATACAATCTTTATTCGTAAAAAGTGAGAGGATGAAAGCAAAGGCACATTCTCACTTAACTGTATAAAGTGCATCCAACAGTGTAACAGACTATTCTACCTGAAGATGACCCAGCAGGGTCGAAACGTGTAGGAGGTTTTTACGAATAAAGATTGTATGTATTTTGATGCATTAGTTTGTGAATATTACTTTATATGATACAGTGCACGGACATGGAACACATTAAATGTGTGCTACAACACTGCCAGAAAACTTTAGCGATATGAACTGGAAGCCCTCTTCATAAAACCAGAAAGTAAACATACGTCTAAATACTTAATATTTAAGCTTTCCTTTGTTGTGTGAGTCAGCACACACACTTCTGTGTTTTTTGAGCTGAAGCAAGATTTCTTATTTTCCACGTTGACATTGTTACCCCGTTTTATCCTACCGGTTGGATAAAACGGGGTACTTTGCATCACGTACTTCAAATTTAGTTTCTTCTTACAACAGTCCATGTAGCAAAATATTTGGATCGTCATATGATAGACAGGTGTTTGAAGAGTCGTTACTGAAGAAATTACAAGTTTAGGTGAACGAATGAATAAAATACAGAAGTTTTTCCACTACTCTGTTTTAACCTACTTTCCCCTACTACTTTTTAGCTTCAATCTACATATTTTATGGTTATATTCTTTACTCATGTATTCCATCAACGATATATGTGCGAAGTCATTATTTAACCCTTTAAAGACGAAGCATATCTGTTTTATATAAGGACTCAGTGCGTACCGCGTTGTAAACACTCTCCACTTCGGTTATAAAAACCAGTCACTTTGTTTTATATAAGGACTCAGTGCGTACCGCGTTGTAAACACTCTCCACTTCGGTTATAAAAACCAGTCTCTTAATGTTTTATAAGGCAAAAGTTGCTGTTTGTTCTGAGATCCGTACAAAACACATAAACGCAATGTGGGCACCACGTAGAATTTTTTAATGTTAAACCTGGTGGTACGTAAAGTTACCGCTAGGCTTTAAACGGTTAAAATGAAAGTCACTCTACATCAAACTTTCTGAACTACTTTAAAAGGTATTACTTAAAACTGAAATTACATTTATGCTTTGATCTTTGCGTAATATTATATAAAATCCTGTTTTATTATCATGCTCCACCCCCCCCCTTATTCTCATAGCGTTCTTTACTTTATTTGTCCACTGGAGGGCACTCCACCGGATTTTTAAGCTGCCTGAAGCCAACCTAAGTGTGTCTGGAAAGATAATGTTTATATGGACCTTTAGAGAAAATGGTATTAAGTCAGGATAACAGTTTTCGGAGTTGTGATGCGGAGTACTCTGTTAAATAGGTACGAATGTTTCACAGAAATCTTCTGCCTCCTTCTTCAGGGTAACAGAGTAAAAGGCCCATGTCCCTGACATCGACTACCATACGGTCGGATCCTCCAGGTATCTAGCAGAGTACAAAGTGTCAAGTTTCAGAAGACTGTCATCAAAATACCACTGTCATCCCCATAACTATGCTTAAGAAATAAGAGAAATGTTAAAATTACAGCGGAACGCATCTACTGTCTTGTAGAATTTAGACTGCCATACACCAAATTAAAGTAGCAAGTAGATTCTCTCTAGTGCGTACATTTCTTACAACCACAGTTTCGTGAAGACGCCCGTCGCCCTGTGCTTCATAGCGAGGGGATGGGATGGGATGGGATGGGATCTGAGACACCGTAGGAACACGCGCGCAAGACAATGCTTGATAAATGGAAGTCCTTAATTAATTTTCCTGGTAATCTATTGTCTGAAGAGAATGTCATAAGGGTCAACATACATTGTGCCCCAAGGCTTCCTACGTGTGGGATATAACAAGGAAGTAAGAGAAGGCTATAATGGAAAAAAGAAATCAGTTAAACTGGATGAAAAATAATCGGACCTAATAAAACTTCAAGTACTGCGTCAGTAATATATGAGATGTTAAAATTGTATGTTGTTATTATATAACAACACTGCTGGAGAAACATGGAGGGTTAGTTAGTGAAGTGTTAGGCGTAGGTAGGAGTAAAGAGACTAAGGGTAATCCCGAATACAACAAAACGAAGTAAGGTTCACAGGATTGGCAACAGATTGCGCAGCAAATGCATTATAAAACACGTTACTGAATGAAAAACAAAGGGACGAGAAGACGAGAAAAAGACATAAGCACCTACTGGATGACCTTAAGGAAAACAGCGGTTACAGGAAATTGAAAGAGAAAATACTAATTCACACTCTTTGGAGAGCGCGCTTTGGAAGAGGCTATAGACCTGTCGCTAGACAGACTACGCAATGAATGAATATGGAGTCGAACTCCGTTATAACGTCATGAAAAGGACTGAATATTTTGTGTCGTTATAAACGAGTGTCGTTCTAACAGAGTAATGTACCGTTATCGTTAATAGTTAGGAATTAATTGGAACCACAGAATATCTGACGCTATAAACAAGGTCTCGTATAAACCGATGTCGTTATAACAGGGTTCTACTGCCATCGACATAAACATTACAATCTGAATGTAAAATTTCCTCGACCAAGACAATGACCATCGTATCTTTCCTTAGTTACTCCAGCCAAACACTATGATAGGACCTCAAAATAAATCAAGGTCACTTACTTGCGTAGTATAGGCCTATCCACCCACACACCCTAAACCTCGGCGCTAGAGGGAGCAACAGGCCACAAAAAAAATAAGATAATATACAAAATTCCATATCTTTCGAAACGAGTGATGAGTAGGCCTTATAGTAGCTTCACATATGGCCCGTGGCTGCATGGTAGTGATGGTGACATGCGGCATAACAAGAAACCACAAAAACTTAAAGAAAAAACAAGCAAAAGCAGTATAAAAACAACTTGAATGAACGTGATTAAAGCACTGGCTGTAAGAAGTTGTAATGAGGCTGTGGGATTATAGCGGAGGCAACGTCACAACGTGTCGTTTCCAGACGGCACATCAAGACCCTCTCAGCGACTGCTCGAGAGACGTTTGTGATTGAAGTGACAAGAAGAGGACCGGCTTCCTCTACAGCAAACCGTATAATCGGGGGCGATGAGAAATGAGCACAAAATTACAGCTGAACCAACACGAGGTACCAACCTGACAGAGTTAGATGAACTTATTTGTTTCATATTGCTCATGGCGTGCAAGACTGTTGGGCAAATATTGTATATGTGTTTACTTACTTTTCCTTTCATTTAACCCTTTACAGACGAAAGGTAATGTATTTTATATAAGGACTCAGCTCGTACCGCGCTGTAAACACTCTCCACTTCGGTTATAAAAACCAATCTCTTAATGTTTTATAAGGCAAAAGTTGCTGTTTGTTCTGAGATCCGTACAAAACACATAAACGCAATGTGGGCACCACGTAGAATTTTTTAATGTTAAACCTGGTGGTACGTAAAGTCACCGCTAGGCCTTAAAAGTTTAAGGATGCTGTCAGTACCCCAGATTATGCAGCATCGAATGACGAGATGATTAGTCCCTACTGAATTACAGGCCATACAGAAAAAGGCCTGTGGCTTGAAATTTGAGACGGGAACAATGAAACACCACGAAAATCCAAATTGGAGAAATAACTGAGATGAGGAAAACGTGCTGTCAGCTTCCACAAACACGTTAATGAAGCTTCGAGTTAGGTACCGCACTGAAAATATAAACATGAATCTGTCTTTATACAAGCCATGAAGGCACACAGGAGGAATGGAGGTACAGCTCCACTCATAAATGGAGGTCAGTGGTCAGTATTACTCACCAGCCGCTTTACTTTCGCGTAAAGAACTTCCGGTGCTTATTGAATTGGGGGCTAGATGGGCCCCAGGGACAGTCAAGACGTTTTGAAGAGGAGACGAATTTCTAGCCCCTGCCGGGATTTGACTCCCGGATCGTCCAGCACGTAACCTAGTCACTATACTGACTACTCTATCACGGTTCCTTGAATCTTAATCAAAACATCGCAACTACGCGGTAGCACTCAGCTATTACAGGCAAATGTTTGGATCCTGGTCCTCAAGTTTCCGTGGCACGTGTTATGTACTACAGTGCCAAGTCTGGCCGAAATTCTTAAAACATTTCGGAAAACACTGCAATTCCAGTGTTCAGGACACACTCTGTCGTTATGACGGATGCCGAAACGTTGACCACACGTCGCTGTGAGACCCAAAATGATCAGGCAGGTACCCGAATCGGATTACCAGCCTTTCAAAATTAAAGCCCATAAAAGCCATTTTATCTAATTAGGTGCCAAATCTGATCCCAGTGGCCGCGCGGTCTAAGGAGTAGGTCTGCGGCCGAGCGCTTGCTGAGATCGTGGGTTCGAATCCCACCGGGGGGATGGATGTTTGTCTTGTACAGTGTTTGTGTTGTCAGGTAGAGGTCTCTGCAACGCGCTGATCCCTCGTCCAGAGGAGTCCTACTGACTGTGGTGTGTGCTTGAATATGATCAAATGAAATCACAAAAAAAAACCCTCGACACCTGCTGTGAACAAGGACGTAGAAGAGGGAAAGAAAGAAAGAAAGAAAGAAAGAAAGAAAGAAAGAAAGAAAGAAAGAAAGAAAGAAAGAAAGAAAGGTGCCAAATCACCTCTGCAAGTTCACAGTGTTGAATAAGTGATATACTACGAAAGCAAGGTGCCATATACAATGAATTTACGTTACATAATATTAGTTGTTGCTTCACCCGTAACTCATCCAACAGCGCTGCTCTTGCTACGTCAATTGTTGAACTGCCAACCAATGAGGACACACTCCTAACATTCGCCATTATACGTGTGGCTCCGGCCTGTTACCCTGTCCCCCCTCGAAAAGTGCGACCGGTAGCAATTAGACAGGAAAGCGGTCTGGCCTCAGACTACGTCTGAAGACTGAGGAAAGGAGAAACAATATCCTACCTGTGCCATGGATCGAATAACCATCATTACTGCCTCGACAGCATCAAAACTGGCATATCTTTTATTAACCCTTTAAAGACGAAGCGTATCTGTTTTATATAAGGACTCAGTGCGTACCGCGCTGTAAACACTCTCCACTTCGGTTATAAAAACCAATCTCTTAATGTTTTATAAGGCAAAAGTTGCTGTTTGTTCTGAGATCCGTACAAAACACATAAACGCAATGTGGGCACCACGTAGAATTTTTTAATGTTAAACCTGGCGGTATGTAAAGTTACCGCTAGGCTTTAAACGGTTAAAATATCACTTTTAAAGACGAAGCGTATCTGTTTTATATAAGGACTGAGTGCGTACCGCGCTGTAAACACTCTTCACTTCGGTTATAAAAACCAATCTCTTAATGTTTTATAAGGCAAAAGTTGCTGTTTGTTCTCAGATCCGTACAAAACACATAAACGCAATGTGGGCACCACGTAGAATTTTTTAATGTTAAACCTACTGGTATGCAAAGTTACCGCTAGGCTTTAAAAGGTTGACCAGCCATGACATAATGACCCATGATGAAACAGCACTTTGATGTAAAGGTTGGTAAACATGCATTAAATATTAGCTTCATATTCTTCGTGTTTAGAGTTGAGTCATCAACATGACAAACCTCTACTGTTCTTTGTTAATTTGAGAGCACTCAATGACAGAATGGAACTGCCAGTAATTTTGAAATTCTGTAGGGGGGAGGCTTTCAGATCCCCATCGCAGGGGAGGGAAAGAGAAGTGGCACCACAAAGGGCACTAAACACTTTAGCATCTCTGACACTCCCCAGAGAGTTTAATTACTCTTCAGTCTTGCCAACTTCAACGACATCCCACAACGCTTACACGTGCAACTGAGATTTTGTTCCATCGAAAACCAAACAAAAGAGAAAAAGTCTTGCAGTTAATTTTCTGGGGGCCGTTTTCCCGAAGGAAAATAACTATACAGCCCCCCTCTGTCTCTCCGTAACGTTTCGACTCAGAGCTGAAATTCGGGAAACAGCGTAGGAGGACAGTGCTAGTCGTACTATACAAACATAACGGTTTGTTTACACAGGCGGCGAGCTCACACTGCTTCTTGTGTGCTAAACAGAGAATAAGTGAAGTTCTCTCTGCACAGAACTAAACACTGTATCAGTCTGATAAATGTAAACAAACTAAGCATGACAGAAGGAAATATAAACAACAACATTAAAACAGCACAAAATCTCAACTTTAATAATATTAAACAAAATGCATATACAACGTACGGCTGAACAGTAAGATAAACTGCGACCTAAAACAAGGTTCTGTGGTGTGGTAATCTCGTACACAATTACCCATTTTCGGCGCGGGGGGGGGGGGGGGCAATGTGGCGCCTCTACCTTCAACTTTTTCACCCGACAGATTCAGGCACTATGTTCCTGATTCAGGCAATATGTTCCTGATTCAGGCACTATATTCCTGATTCAGGCACTATATTCCTTATTCAGGCACTATGTTCCTGATTCAGGCACTATATTCCTGATTCAGGCACTATGTTCCTGATTCGGGCACTATATTCCTGATTCAGGCACTATGTTCCTGATTCAGGCACTATATTCCTCCATAACGTTGGTAACCATACGACGCAGTGTCATAATCCAAATCTCCGCCGCCATGAGAATTCAACTCTCACACAAACAAACTACAATTTTTTTTTATGTTATGATCGTTTCATCACCCATAACCACTGTCACGCTTCAACAGACGACGAATCTCTGCACTTAACACTGCTTCGATAAGAACTTCTTTAGTCCTGACGACCTACGAGCCGCCACTGGCCTGTCAGTTGCTGCAAAGTTAGAGAAATGCACTGCTGGATTCATTTAAGCCCTGTCTGTCCAACACATTACACTTGCGGGCACAAAAACCGGTGACCTGTCTGTCTTTCCTGGGGCGTCTGTTTGGGGATCGGACGAGTGCTGGTAATTTGGGGACAGCATTTGTTCCGAGAGTATAAAGGAAACAGGAGGGACTGTAATGAGAAGAGAAGACAGGAGAGTGAGAATATGTAATGAAGTGAAAAACAGAGGAAAAGAAAGGTTAGAAGGTGAAGGTATAAGAGAAGAATGAGTAAAGGAGGAGAGAAATGAGGAGGTAAAGAAAGGAAGAAGATTACTAATAAACAAAGGAAGGAAAAATTTAAACGAAATGGAAGGAGGAAGAATTTAGAAGGAGAAAATAAAGGACGAAAGAACAAAAAGATAAAAAAAATGTGATAGAAACAGGACAAAAATAAGAATATTAATAAAAAAGTACGAAAGAAATAAAAGAAATCAGTAATAAAGAATGGAATGTAATACGCGCCTCATCATTTTACGTACATCGGCGTAAACTCGAAGCGTCTCCTGTAATCATATATAAATATGCATTAAGTCATTCTTCCATCTTCTTTGGCGTCCACTATCCGTACCTGCTGTTCTTGGCAAGGCACAGCTTCTTGAATTGCAGGTAAAAAATACAAAAAGGCGCAAAGGAAAGGAGGCCGACACAAAGCAAAATGACACTCCCAGCAAACACACACAGAGTTAACAGGAATATTTATGTTCCGTCTTTCAAGGCGGGGTAATAGGTAAATTTGTCCTTCTGTCCGCCATGAAGACACATAGGGAGACGTGGAGGTATACATCCACCCATTATTAAACTCGACACTAGATAAAGGTGATGGCCAGTTTCAAATATCAGCCGCTTTACTTATTCAATATGGCGCTGGGTGGGCCCCAAAACTGGTCTGAAGATTTGCAGAAGATAGGAAACCCCTTCCCTTGCCAGGTATCGAACCCCTGTTCCCTGGTCACCCAGTCCGCAGCCTGGTCACTACACCGGTTATGCTCCCCCGGCTTGCTGCCCGGCACAGTGCTAATTTTACACCGCTACGATATTAGTGTTTGTGATGGTAGGGAACTGGCTAAAAATTATGGGTTCTGGCATCCCCTAGAGGCACGAATTGCGTGTTAAATTTCAAGTAAATACGTAAAATAATTCAAGAATATTAGCGTTAAATCACAAACACACATCCAGATGTTCCGTTCCCCACTTTCCTGTAAAATCAGAACAGTACGATACGAACAAAAGGATACGTTTAACCTTTTAGAGCCTAGCGGTAACTTTACGTACCACCAGGTTTAACATTAAAAAATTCTACGTGGTGCCCATATTGGGTTTATGTGTTTTGTACGGATCTCAGAACAAACAGCAACTTTTGCCTTATAAAACATTAAGAGATTGGTTTTTATAACCGAAGTGGAGAGTGTTTACTGCGCGACACGTGCTGAGTCCTTATATAAAACAGATTACGTTCCGTCTTTAAAGGGTTAATCACGAAAAGCGTAGAATGCCTTCGGCCCCGTTGGTGGCACTTGTTCCTCGTGTTTTATACTTTCCCCAAGACTCGAGTACTGCTCAGTGCACCACGCAATAGACGTACCACTCATTCTATTTGCGACAAACCCGCCGGTGTCTCGACCGCTATATACACATCGTTCACGCCCACTTTCCTGGGAACCCAACAATAAATCCCAGCTCAGCTCACAAGAATGGTTTGCTTTGATAACGTCTGCGGAAAGAGCGGTCACAAGGCCCGCGAGTTCGCCGAGCTCCTGTCGGACTATGTACCCAGCTGCTCACGTCACGTACGTATGTAACTGGCTGGCAGACACTGCCACCACGGGGCGAAGTCAATAGGTCGGATAAGCCGAAGTCTCTATTGTAAATAATAAATCTCTCGCTCTTACACATATAGCAACAGATACGAGTCTTGCATAAGATAAATACACAAGTATCTGAAATACAGACACTCCCAGCAACTTACGAACTTTCAAACGGCATTACTTGATTGGTTTTTGTAACCGAGACGAATGGTGTTTACTGCGCGGTACGAACTGGATATTTAAATATACTTAGGTTACTGTACGTTTTTAAATGGTTAATAATTAATTAATTAACTAATTAAACAAAATGTTGGTTGTTTAAGTTAAATAAACAAGCGTCATACAAACATATACTCGTCTCCACACAAAATGTTACAAAAACGTTTAGAAATCCTTTCCATAAACATGGCTGCATTTCCGTTACTGAATAAAGGTTTAAGATGGAAAACAATACAGCGTTCTGTACTTCGTATCTGACAGCACAGCGTAGCTCTGTTTCTGCCTATCTCATTAGGAGACATTTTAGTAACAAAGTTTAGCGTTAGGGATCTACAGAGGCGTGGAGGAGTAGGCGACCGATTTATGACGTCACTCGTACCTTCCTATAAACTGTAGCGAACTATCCAACTGGGTCGGTAGATGAACAAACGTTACCACATTGGAATGTGGGCAATGACGTGTTAATACGTCCGATTGAGATATACGCCTGCGCATTACGCTTCCTACGTAGGGGATCCTGTTTTCGAATACTAGCCATAGACAATCTGCTTGGAAATATTATTTCGCTATGTGCTCTGTTTGTAGACAGCCGCACACCACATACCATAAACTTGGCCATGATTAATCACAGTATGTAGTAATTCATTACTGTGACTGTTACTGTACAGTATGCTTAATTTTTTGTTAATATTAATTCATCAAATTTAGGTTAATTATAATTGTATTTGTTTGTATATGTATGTGTATTGTATTTGTAATTGTACTTATATTGTAAGTGTATTGTATTTGTAATGTAATTGTATTGTCTTCTATTTGTATTGTGATTGTATTTGTATTGTAATTGTATTTGTATTGTAATTATATATATTGTGTGCAGTATGTGTCCTTTATTGTTTTTGTAATTTTGTGTGCTGTGTTTTGTTTGAGTGCGGTGTGTTATTTTGTGTGTTGTGTCTTATTGTAGTACCGCTACCACCGGCTACAAACCCATTTGCATTCAAAATAAATAATAATAATAATAATAATAATAATAATAATAATAATAACAACAACTAAGCAACAAATACTCTTTTTATGACAATAATCCCTAATTACCTATATACAGAACATCAGGTGTTGTTTCGCCTAGGACGTCTAGCTGTTGGTTAGTTATTGTCATTTGTACAACGCAACGCACTGTGACAGGCAACACAGTGAGAGGGGCCGTGAGTATTTCTTTCTACTGTTTTACGAAGTCATCATTAACAGTGTCAGTGCTCAAGACGAGGCATTTACTCACTCAACATGTCAATCTTTCAGGACTGTCTTCTTGTGGGTTATGACACCGTACAGTCTGTTAGTAACACGTTCTGTCGAAGTGTATTTAACTACACACAAGACTACACAACGTCAGAATTGTGATTAACGCAATCCAGATCTCTACGTCCATGAAAACTACAAATTTTTTACTCTATAAGCCCGCAGATTTGTGACGGGGGTGTGTAGTTAGATGGACACACACGCGCGCGCACGCACGCACGCACGCACACACAATGGATATTTTATATTATTTCGCTTTGGTTAGACAAAGACTTCGGAAACGTCTGTACTTCTAGCATCAGCTAAACGTATAAAACCTATCCTGCTGGGTCCATTACACCGACGTAATATCAGGGGTTGACAGAGCAGAGCTAACAGGGCAGGAAAAATTCATTTCATAACCTAAAGGAGGCAGTGGGAGAGAAGAGATTCGGAAAGGGTAGCTGCAGGATACACGCACGAAGCCTCGCCACTTCTTTACACATTCAGAATTCACAAATTATATCAAAATTTAATGTGTTCCATGTCCGTGCACTATATTATACGAAAACCATTAATCACCAACAAAATGCACAAAGAGTTTTTTCTCACTTGTATGACACTCCTACATGTTTCGACCTTGCTGGGTCATCTTCAGGGAGAAATTTTTGTTGTGCTTACACTACGGTTGCACTTTATAGTTGAGCTGTTGACTGTGTACACAGTCAACAGTAGTGTAACCACAACAAAAAGTTCTCCCTGAAGATGGCCCAGCAGGGTCGAAACATGTAGGAGTGTGTTACAAGTGAGTAAAAACTCTTTGTGCATTTTGTTGGTGATTAATGGTTTTCGTATAGTAAAATTCTACGCTATATATTCTGAAACACTGATGGTTTCCGGATGTAAACCTTAAAGAAACAAGTAAATAAATAAATAAATAAATAAATAAATAATACGTGACAAATAAATACCACAATTCTGCTGTGACAATCCCAAAGTTGCAAATCAATAACTAATTCCGAAAGTGCAGCCAGCTTCCCCAAATCCTGCGGTCTTTAACCAATACGAGTGTACGAAAAGTTCAATAAACGTGTCAGTTGATATTTTTCCCCCTACCTATACATTTAATTATCTGCTTCTACAGCAACAGAACCCGCAGGATCACCGCTGTTAAAACTTTATACAATGGATGTTTATAATGTCGCGTTCAACGAGATATTTACCATCACGAATTGTAGTTTATTGTGGCACAGGAAAGCCCTTTTAATCGACGGCACTGAAAAGTACGTTGACTGACGACATGCGCCGTTCTTGCATGGAAATTCGGGGATGACATAAGGGACAGACAGAGAAATATACCTTTATTTATGGAGGGAGGAAGTCAGTGCAGCAGGAACGGACATACGACACCGTCAGAAGTGGACAACGAAAGCAAAGCCGCACACGCGGCAAAGCAAGTTAATTTATATATGCAATAAACAGCCGAACTAATAACTCGCACATTAGGTTCAGCAGTGCCGATCCCAGTGGTCGCGCGGTCTAAGGCGTAGAGCTGCGGCCGAGCGCTTGCTGGGATCGTGGGTTCGAATCCCACCGGGGGCATGGATGTTTGTCTCTTGTACAGTGTTTGTGTTGTCAGGTAGAGGTCTCTGCGACGGGCCGATTCCTCGTCCAGAGGAGTCCTACCGACTGTGGCGTGTGCTTGAATGTGATCAAATGAAAATTCACAAAAATCCTCGACACCTGCTGTGAACAAGTAGGTAGAAGAGGGAAGGATTAAGAAGAAGGTTCAGCAGTACAAATCCGTGTAACATAAAGCGTCAATTTGTGTGCTTTAAAGACAGGACCCAAATAATAAAATAAAGGCTTAATAAAAGAATGAAGAAAATTACGGGTACAGAGAAAATAAAACAGGAATCCAAACGCAGATCGAAATGTTGCACCTTATCACAGTTAATGACACACACACACAGAGTCAGACACACCACAGTCGGTAGGACTCCTCTGGACGAGCGATCAGACCAACGCAGAGACCTCTCTACCTGACAACACACAACAATCACAAGAAACTGACATCCACGGCCCCGGAGGGATTCGAACCCGCAATCCCAGCAACCGAGGGACCGCAGACCCACGCCTCAGACCGCGCGGCTACCGGGATCGACCCGAACGTAATAGATAAACAATTTCCTATTGCACAGATTTTACACATCTGTTGCTACCTTTATTTTTGGTTTATTTTATCTTTACATCACACACACAGATTTTCTGCACTAAATCTGTTGCAAATAGCCTCAACAATTCGCCATTAGTGCAACCGCTGCCTTATACATAATGTTTCACGCTATATATGTACATATATGTATGATATTGTCACATTTATAACTCACACGGTTCATCTGTTATTGCCATCAAAGCAAAGACTAATAAAATTTCACGCACGGCCGCCAACTTGGTAAACCCGCGTTACATAAACAAGTTACGCCACCAACAATTGCACATTTTTTCCAACTCTACAAACTCATTCGTGTTACCCATCCACAATTATTTCTCTCACAATCGTCTATTAAAACAGCTAAATTACGGGACGCTACTGTTTTCCCCACCTCGCACATTAGCGCGTTCGCATTTGTATTGTTACTGCTAAATTATAACACACAGGGTTAGTACAAGGCTGCACAAATTCCGGGCCTCAGATTACAAGTGTGATTAATTTTGTATGCTGATGTCTAATATTTGTGGGTCTTCAGTATGGAATATGCTTCATGTCACCGTTATGGCGCCTACAATACTGAAAAATTGTGATCCCCTGTGTTGGGGTGACACTCAATGGCACAACCCTCATACCACATATTATAAAAACAACCAACCCGTATAAAAGCTGAAATGGACGTACAAACACAGGCAGACAGACAGATAAGGGCGTACACACACGTACAGACTTAAAAACCGGGGTGACCTTATACGCTGTTGGTTTTAATGGAGAAAGGAAAGGAGACCAAAAAGTGGAAAAAAAGAATGAAATAAAGACAAAAAAGAAATAAAAAACAACACAAAGGTAGAGGGTGCGTACAGAGGGTATAACTCTTAGTTCTTCAGTCTGTCTGTCTGTCTGTCTGTCTGTCTGTCTGTCCGTCCGTCCGGATCTTCGCAGCACATCGCAGTCTGTTTATGACGCAAGGTGCTTCTATCGCCTGCTTATCAAGTGACATATGAGAGTCACTGGTAAAACCACGTGCACTGATGTGTACCACGTGCCTATATCTAGCCAGAACCGAAACGCAATTTGCATATTTAGATATCATATACTTAATATTGGCATATATATTACCGTCAAACACAGCAACATTTTAATACTATCATCAATAGTTATATCGGTATACAAAGATTACGTTGGAAATAAAAAATCCATAACCTCTTGCAATAGACCAGACAGTTCCCTTCGCCCCACGTTTCAAGTCTATGCATGGCGGTTATTCAAACACAGTCCTAAAATTTGAATCCAAGTAACAGCTGAAGTTTAAAACAACCTACTAATTTATATATAGTCCACAAATAACCAACGAACCATCCACAAACACACACACAATTTTGGTGCTGTAACTGACCAGTTAAAATACCTACAGAAAGATGATAGAATAATATTAAAATGAAGCTTACGAAAGCGATCTGTAAACACTTACACGGCTCAGGGTTATGTACCATAACGTAGGACTGTGTTATTAGCGGTACCATAGCTCCTGGTTCTTGTACCGGGCAGGCAGCTGTATAAGTACGCGTACATAAGCCAGCAGATTAACCCAGTATTCTGGAAGGCCGGGTCACGGCGATATGCCACTTACGTCTGCTGTGAAGGAAACTGCACAGCCCAACGGCAGACCAAAGTAGCCTGGCAGTGGAAACATTATATGTGGTTTAAAGAAATGCCATTAATAACAAACGCGTGTAGTTGGTTTTCATCAGGTGTGTTTCAGTACCAATGAATATTCTATAATTTTCAGTTTTAACCTATTAAAGCGCAGTGCTCTCTATAATTATCACCTTATTCAAAACACGTAAGCGCTTTACCGATACTGTCTGTGTTTATGAATTTAGTACAATTCTCAAAAGTCACATCTATTTTCCACACAATCAGCGTTAACTTCTTTGCCTTTGTAAACGGACAAACAGTATGTTTTTCTGTGTGTAGAAACCAAATTTATAAATACAATTTAGATTAACTTCAACACTTAAAATATTTAAACTAACGATATATCCTACTTTATCATTGAAGATGGAGGAAGAAAATTAGTTTAAAACTTCCGTATTAATCTACCAGACTACACGGCGTCACACCCCAGACGACACTAATCTTCATAGGTACCGCTGTGAGCACCTCACATCTCACACAAAAGGGATTTTCAGAACTCTACACAGAATACAACGATACATATTACGACGGGGTCTAAAATCTCCCACCCCGCTTCATGAATTCGACAATGTACGTACCTGCTTGCCTCCAAACATAAAATGTTTCGCAGCCGAACAAAATGATGTATGTGCCTACAGGGGGCGCAAAACTAATATCAGAGAAGCGCTACATGATTCATTACCAAAGACAACGCGACATTTGTGCGGAGGTCTTTCGGAATTGTATTACATGAGAATAATGGTCTGCCTTGAACCAGATGGCGTCTGCTATATCGTAGGGCGGCGTTGGAGCTAACAGTGATAAAGCAGGTCATTTTTTGTTCGCGCAACGCTACCTTCTCTAAACTAGACAGCTTGTGTTTTTAGGTTAAGCAGGAGTAACAGCGGGTCTGAAGTTTACCGGTAAGAAATCCAGATTATGCCGTCACAACCTCGTAGTCACGGCCGGTATTTCATAAAAGCCTCACCAAAAATGTCTTTCAAAACGTAACAAAAATTCTTTAATATCTGCTGGTAGATAAAGGGAAACGCCGATCCCAGTGGCCGGGCGGTCTAAGGCGTAGGTCTGCGGCCGAGCGCTTGCTGGGATCGTGGGTTCGAATCCCACCGGAGGCATGGATGTTTGTCTTGTACAGTGTTTGTGTTGTCAGATAGAGGTCTCTGCGACGGGCCGATCCCTTGTCCAGAGGAGTCCTACCGACTGTGGTGTGTGTCTGAGTGTGATCAAGTGAAAATAAACAACCTCGACACCTACTGTGAGTAGGTAGAAGAGGGAAGGACTGCGACGAGATTAAGGGAAACGTTATGTAATCACAGGCCTGTTAAATAATTTTTAACACCTTCCAACCAGGGCTTCTGCCGCAGAAAGAAATTTGCACCAAAAGAAAGAGAGACGCATAAGTAAACTTGGGAGATCTGCGTTCTTCTGGGATATTACGCAGTGTCGAGTGGTTATGCTTTACCGACGTTTCGGGACAAGGTATAAGTCCCACCGTCAAGCTTCAAGAAGTCTCCTTGAAGATGGGATCGATACGTTGTCCCGAAACGTCGGTAAAGGACAACCACTCGACGCTGCGTAATATCCCAGAACAGCGCAGTTCTCATCAACATCGCGTCGAAAGTCTGAAATCTGGTAAACTTAACTAATTTAGCGGCAGAAATGTTCTAAGTTCGCGGCAAATAAGGTGCATGTCCCACAGACGGTATTAAACTTCCTCTAGAAGTGGCTCGATGCTGAAGCCCGCTATGGCGAGCTGTCACAATCATCTGAGAAACACATACGATTGCTCATGGCGACTGTATAGAGGGCTGTACAACTACACACAGCATTTACTCCAGTTAGGTAGGTTCACCCTGTAACTACCATTCAGTTAAGATGGAAATTTCCCTTTTCCATAAAAATGCAGGTTTCAAAATAATATTAAAATCGCGTTAAGTATATTAAATTTATGTATCGCTTTGAAAGGCTTTAATTTGCCGTCACAGTTTACGTATCTGTTTTCAGTCCTTTAACTAAGGTTACTTGCTGTGCCACTGTGTTAAATCTGTAACTCTCGTGTCGCAAACAAGACTGCAAAGGAACTGTCCTCTGCATTGGCACACAACGCAAAAAACGTCATTTAGAATTTTAATATCTGAGTTGAGGGAAACATACACTAGCACGGGGGAGGGGGTGGGGTGGGGGAAGCTAGACGAGCACGGGATGATGGCACTTTAGAAGCAAACTCAGGCAAGAGCCATGAATTAACAAAATTAAATATTCTTTATTGTTGTGTGACTTCTTATTTGTGTTCACCCAACTACATCAGGTTGGTTTACTTTATTTATGAGTCTCCTTTCCTTAGAACATCTTTTACACAGCCGTTCACGGTCAGCCTTGCTGAAAGTAAATTGCCGCTGACTTGAGCAAGCCGCATGTGGGCTTCAGACATTTAGTTATTATTATTATAATTATTATTATTATTATTATTATTTATTTTGACTGCAAATGGGTTTGTACCCGGTGGCAGCGGTACTACAATAAGACACAACACACAAAATAACACACCGCACTCAAACAAAACACAGCACACAAAATTACAAAAACAATAAAGGACACATACTGCGCACAATACATACAATTACTATATAAATACAATTAAAATACAAATACAATTGCAATACAAATACAATTACAAATACAATAACATACAAATACAATACAAATACAATTACAAGTAGAATACAAATAGAATTACATTACAAATATAATTGCAATACAAATACAATTACAAATACAACACACATAAAATACAATACAAACACAATTACATTACAAATACAATTGCATTACAAATACAATTACAAATACAATACACATACAAGTACAATACAAATACAATTACATTACAAATACAATTGCAATACAAATACAATTACAAATACAATATACATACAAATACAATTACAATTACAATTAACCTAGAGTTTATGAATTAATATTAACAAAAAATTAAGCATACTGTACAGTAACACAGTCACAGTACTGAATTACATAACTGCATGAACTGACGCGCTCGCAATTCACCGTGACCTTCCCTTCATTCCGCTTCACTACACTTATGTAACATTCACATCCCCACCACGATTAACCT
Organism: Coptotermes formosanus; assembly: GCA_013340265.1. Taxonomy (NCBI): domain Eukaryota; kingdom Metazoa; phylum Arthropoda; class Insecta; order Blattodea; family Rhinotermitidae; genus Coptotermes; species Coptotermes formosanus. The sequence goes on from BLKM01000115.1 coordinate 425,836, forward strand.
CCCTTCACCTCACCTCACTTCACTTCACTCCAATTCACTGCGCTTTTTTGATGATTTCCACCACACCTTCACTTCACCTCACTTATCACTTTCCTAACTTTCTTCCTAAAATTACTTGGCTACAGGAAAGAGTCCCTAAAGCATCTGCAGGCAGTTGGTTCCAAGCTGGATGGTCCTATTTACAAAGGAATATTTTCCAATATCTGTCCTTTGCTTTCTGCCCCTAATTTTCCAATCATGATTTCTATATTAACTGACGCAATTATGCATTTCTTTCTGAAACTGACACACCATAACACGTGGCATATATTGTAGCACAGAAGTTAACATCACTGACACAATAACATACACGCGCCTATTTTACATTTCTACTGCTGGTGCCTCTGACGCATTTATTCTACCAAAGTAACTTGCTGCTTGATGTTCGACACTGGATTACATTCTCTCAGATCCGTCTAATGCCTTTCATAAACTGCAGTACTTCAGCTCCTTGTCTTCACAGCAGGTGGCACTACCAGTAACAATTCTGGTGCGGAATTAAGCGTCTAGCAGTCAACATTTCGATTCCCAAGCAGACAGCAATATCATTCACACAGTTCAGCGCCTTTATACGTCATGTTGATACGTAAAGGACAGCGTATAGTTGCCTCTCATGACCCCATGTTTGTTTGCGTGTTTGTAATTACTTGATAAATCATGCTGAGGCTTCCATTCAGAAATATTCAGAGCAAAGGAAATTTCATTTCCTTTCCAGAAAGTATTGTTTATTTCAGGTAGAACAAGGAAGAAAGGAAAGAATTAATGTAGAACAGCGGAATAAAAAAAAAAGAAGTTGGAGGAAAGACAAGAGACATAAAAGACGAGAGTAAATTATAAAGACACGAAAACAAAAAGTAAATAGTGAAAGGAAGGTGAAGGAAAGAAGGAACTAACATTTTGCGCAAACATCGTCGCGGTATATTAGTCCAATAAGTCACTGTTGCACGCACAGTGTCTTTTGCTCAAACCTCGCCGTAACTATTAAGCTCCTGTTGTGGCCGGCCAGCAGATATACCGATGTAATTTCCTATCGTCATGTCTTCTACTTTCACTACGCTATTTTTAGCCTTGTTCGCATTCTTACCTATTAAAAGAGCCCCGTCCTTCCGTCTGTTTATCTGTACACATAAAATTCAAGTACAGCTAGAAGGATTTTCATAACATTTATTATTGGATGCAGAGCAATTTCAAATTAATAGGGCAGTTATAAGGAGTTAACACAAACACCAATACAGTTTGCATCCCCGATGTCCGCGTATACTCAATTTACATAACGATCGATTGTAGCGCCATTGCTAGGGATGAAGAGTCAAAAATTACGTAGAACAACAGATCTCTACACGACTGAATGTACTGTAACATTTACGTTATTCACCTGTTTCGTACGTTGATCCTACTTTCTCTGCCTAATCCCGAAGAAATACTTCCGTCCATTGACTAAAGAGCACAGGTGCGGACCCGTAATGTAGGTCAATAATACGGTACGTACCGTATGTACATATCCTGACTGCGGACACAATCGTAAATAGAATCCGACGTTACAAATTATACTGCCGAACAGCGAATGCAGCTATAACACGGTTCGAAGTTCTGCTTCATATCTGGGAAGTCCCACAAACACCGATGTGGGAAGTTCAAGGTTACATACCAAACGCAAACCCGGGAAGTTTTATTCCGGATACACTGGCTACGTGAGTTCATCGGTGTTTGCATGTAGCCTATATGATAGGATGTAACCTATGTCAACATAAATTTCTTACAATTTTTTAACAAATTCTTGGGTTAAATATCTTTTAAGAGCCATGTGAGCCATATGTTTCCATGAAAATTTAAATCTGATTTTTTTAGAGCTAGAAGTGGAGGGCTTGTACTGCCGGACGATAGAATCAGATCAAGTAGTAATAACGTCCGCATATAACAACAGGTTTCACGAACTGTGGCGTGGAGGTTTAAAGGGAAATCGGCACAAATTAAATGTCCTTAGAAATTGAACTGCGGACAGAAGGACAGCAACTGCAGTCGTTTCACGCACTTCTATCTGTTTCCTGCCATCAACTCATCAAATTAAAACCTAATATTTGTGAACAGCGCCGCTCATCTGCGGCAACTTATCCGGTATGTTTGTGTGGCATATAGTCTAAACATACATTTGCAGGCGTTAACGGGGAAAAATTGGAAAAGGGTATTTCCATTTGTTTGCACTTTTACTGCGTCTGTGTCATGCATTTTCGGCTTTCGGAATTTAGAAGCACGATGCAGCTAAATTCCTAAATTCCATGTTGTAGAAAAAGATATACTGTTTTGAAGGTAGCGCTTTATTAAAATTCCGGACATATTACACTAGAGGTACAGACGCTGTGGGTCGCGGGTTCGTCCCCCCCCCCCCCCCCCCCCCCCCCGCACCACGGTCCACGCTGTAGCAACAACTCGAGAGCGAAGGCTGAAATGTGCCTGCAACATTTAAAATTCTCAGAATTCTTACAATTCTTAAACTTCACCTTCCGTATGGGCACTAAAAGACTGAAATATGCCCTGCAAAATTTATGAATGGCCTAGAGTCCGTTTGGACTAGGCAAACTGATGCGCACGTACACAGCACATAAAATTCAGTTCGTACGTCACAGAGAACACAGTTCACGTTTATTGTGAAGAAAAATTCACTAATAATATTGAGCGAAACAGTATTTTTTAAGTGTGAGATCCATAGACAACGCAAATGTATACGCTGTGGACAAAACAAAGATTTCTTAAACTTTACAGCTAGTGGTATATGTAATTACCACTGGATTGTAAACTGTTAAATGTACATCTCTTACTATTGTATTCTATTTCTGTCCGTTGTTTTATGCGTCCAATGCTGATTTCCCAGTAGCACATACAGCCAGTTCATTTTTGTCGGAGTATGCGAGTATTCAAAACGGTTTAACCCTTTAAAGACGAAACGTATCTGTTTTATATAAGGACTCAGTGCGTACCGCTCTGTAAACACTCTCCACGTCGGTTATAAAAACCAATCTTTTAATGTTTTATAAGGCAAAAGTTGCTGTTTGTTCTGAGATCCGTACAAAACACATAAACGCAATGTGGGCACCACGTAGAATTTTTTAATGTTAAACCTGGCGGTACGTAAAGTTACCGCTAGGCTTTAAAAGGTTAAAGACGAAGCGTATCTGTTTTATATAAGGACTCAGTGCGTACCGCGCTGTAAACACTCTCCACTTCGGTTATAAAAACCACTCTCTTAATTTTTTATAAGGCAAAAGTTGCTGTTTGTTCTGAGATCCGTACAAAACACATAAACGCAATGTGGGCACCACGTAGAATTTTTTATTGTTAAACCTGGTGGTACGTAAAGTTACCGCTAGGCTTTAAAAGGTTAAGCGGGACATTTACCAACCCGAATTTGTCAGGACTGAGCAGGATACGGACAGCTTCAATCAGGATAGTCTGTCTCCTATCCGAGATTCGAAACCGAAATCTTCCGAATACAAGCCCAGACAGTCACCGCTACATATAGCTGCTCCTTCTATGGATTTATTTCCCATATGTTGTGTAGAGAAGCTCTAAGCATAATTAGGGCGCGTTATGGTTCAGGCAATTATTCGGAAGCCGCCCACCGCGAAGGTCTGGTTGCGATCTCGTAGCCAGTTCATGTAGGGACTGGATTCTTTCTCAAAGAAATGAGCAGTCGTAAGTAACTTTCTCCACAGAATTATAAAAATGGTACGGGTAAACATCACAACAGTATAATTACATTATATGTTTCAGGCGCCGTTTAATATGATAATCAAAATTCTCCGCGAAAACTTGGAAAAACTGAAGATCTACAGAAAACACCCCTTGCAATTAAATACATAATATTAAGAAACACGAAACGCACAAATTCATTACGGCGGAATCCTGACGCCACTGCAGGACACATATCACCCTGTATATCACGGTCGGCGATTTTATACTTTATCTACTTTAACGCCATTTCATCCTTATATCATATCCTGCCTTCTTATACAATTATTTCCATATCGTATAAAAGATTTTTACACATGTAAAGGAGATGGCCTTCCCCCCTGATTGTGTACAGCCCATTCTGTTCTTGGATAAGAAGTGCCTGAAGACGGCTTCATAAAAGCCAAAACCTGGTAGCTCTGAAGTAAAATCAAATTAAGAGGAAGTTGGTTGTGACTGATGATTTCTTTGAGAAAGTATCCTGTATTAAGACGCCAACTGGGACAACGCACATACAGTTCATGCAGAAACAGGTGGCAGACAAAGTGGCGCTGGGATTTCGTCTCGTTCAAGCACTTCCGCCTTTCCCCATTAGTATCATTCCAACAAGGGCCCAATTCATACTCAATTCATCTAACATAAAGGCTATATAATTTCAGAAATTGACAGAGTCTTTAAATTAAACTCCCCCCTCCACTGTCTCTGGCGCCAATCACTGCCGTACAATACTAAAGCCTGAGGTAATAAGTTACCAAGCAACGGGTCTCTCCTGGCCAACCTACATCCTATTTCAGGCAGTCATATTTTAACTCGCAGCAGCTACCGTTTATTCTGCAGTGCTATCTATGCCATTCTTCTGTTCAAACAAACACACAGAATTTATAAGTCAACAGGGATGGTAAAAATAGCTTACCAGTGATCTGAAGGTTACCGCGCCTCTTAAAGTAGCAGATTTATGTTGTGGAACTTAATTTTTGTTTATATGAAGCGACATGAGTGTAACGATTCAAGTATCGTGGGATAGCTGGATCTAAAAGGAAATGATATTTCAGCAATATAAATGTAGACACTGTGAAATGGTGAACAAAGCGAAGGCAAGAGTCCAAGAAACTGCCTAATACTAACAAGATATTTAATTAGATTCATTTTAATATTATCCTTAAATTTACAACTAGGTACACCAAGTGGGGGTCCCTGTCTTTTAGACTTTTCATCTAAAATTCTGTATTTGTTTCGTATGAAATCCTACACCACTTACAGTGGAATTAGATGTTGCATAAATTAGTCTAAATACTTGATTATACAGTGTCTTGAAATAAATAAACGAATTTATTTGCACTGCATGGAAGTTCAGAAATATCTAAAATCTCTTGAGAAACACACGTAAGAGAACACTTGTCAAAATACAGCTTACTTGTTAGTGATTTACTGTCAGTTATCTACTAATTCTTTTATTCAAAAACACTAATCACCAACAAATGCAAGGAGAAAGTTTTATCATCAATCGTAACACACTCCTACATGTTTCGACCCTGCTGGGTCATCTTCAGGGAGNACATGGGAGGCATAGGGACATTTTTGCACTTAGCGAACAAAATTAACGTAACTGGGTGTCGTGCAAGGCAAATGTTAATTCGGAGTTAACAAAGTATGAATGTCATTCACATTCGAGTTTCTAGCGGCGATGGACGTCAAGAGTACGTTCTGCTGAGATGGGATGACGTCGGTTTTGGTACTCATAGGTACCAACGTCAGGGAAGTACAGATATCAATTTTCAACCATGAAGATAGAGGTGGAATACGCAATAATAACACCAACTGATGCACCAAAGTATATATAATCTTTAGTCGTGAAAGTCTCCTACATGTTTCGACCCTGCTGGGCCATCTTCAGGGAGAATAATATTGATACACTATGCTTGCGTTTATATAGTTAAGTGCGAATGTGCACTAGGGCAAGCATAGTGTATCAATATTATTCTCCCTGAAGATGGCCCAGCAGGGTCGAAACATGTAGGAGACTTTCACGACTAAAGATTATATATACTTTGGTGCATCAGTTGGTGTTATTATTGCGTATTCCACCTCTATCTTCATGGTTGAAAATTGATATCTGTACTTCCCTGACGTTGGTACCTATGAGTACCAAAACCGACGTCATCCCATCTCAGCAGAACGTACTCTTGACGTCCATCGCCGCTAGAAACTCGAATGTGAATGACATTCATACTTTGTTAACTCCGAATTAACATTTGCCTTGCACGACACCCAGTTACGTTAATTTTGTTCGCTAAGTGCAAAAATGTCCCTATGCCTCCCATGTACATTCCATACCACAAAAAGTAAGTGCAGCACACTAGAACAAATTGTAATTTTAGTGTCTGTATAGAAATGTTAGTGTTTGCCGGTAGTGTGTATAGATTAACCCCTTAAAGACGCAGCGTATGTTTTATATAAGGACTCAGTGCGTACCGCGCTGTAAACACTCTCCACTTCGGTTATAAAAACCAATCTCTTAATGTTTTATAAGGCAAAAGTTGCTGTTTGTTCTGAGATCCGTACAAAACACATAAACGCAATGTGGGCACCACGTAGAGTTTTTTAATGTTAAACCTGGTGATACGTAAACTTACCGCTAGGCTTTAAAAGATTAAATTAAATTAACCCTTTAAAGGCGAAGCGTATCTGTTTTATATAAGGACTCAGTGCGTACCGCGCTGTAAACACCCTCCACTTCGGTTATAAAAACCAATCTCTTAATGATTTATAAGGCAAAAGTTTCTGTTTGTTCTGAGATCCGTACAAAACACATAAACGCAATGTGGGCACCACGTAGAATTTTTTAATGTTAAACCTGGTGATACGTAAAGTTACCGCTAGGCTTTAAAAGATTAAATTAAATCAACCCTTTAAAGGCGAAGCGTATCTGTTTTATATAAGGACTCAGTGCGTACCGCGCTGTAAACACCCTCCACTTCGGTTATAAAAACCAATCTCTTAATGTTTTATAAGGCAAAAGTTGCTGTTTGTTCTGAGATCCGTACAAAACACATAAACGCAATGAGGGCACCACGTAGAATTTTTTAATGTTAAACCTGGTGATACGTAAAGTTACCGCTAGGCTTTAAAAGATTAAATTAAATTAACCCTTTAAAGGCGAAGCGTGTCTGTTTTATATAAGGACTCAGTGCGTACCGCGCTGTAAACACCCTCCACTTCGGTTATAAAAACCAATCTCTTAATGTTTTATAAGGCAAAAGTTTCTGTTTGTTCTGAGATCCGTACAAAACACATAAACGCAATGTGGGCACCACGTAGAATTTTTTAATGTTAAACCTGGTGGTACGTAAAGTTACCGCTAGGCTTTAAAAGGTTAATGGTTTGTGCTGTGCTCGAGCCACTGGTGTGATTCCGTTCTGTCTCGTTCGCGCTGCACTGCCCTTTGTATACGACTAACACTACGTCTAAACACCAGTTTTGCTCTACTATTTATAAGCATAATTGCGCAAGGTTCCTATACGGTTTCTTTACACAGTAGCACATAGGCCGTTCATCGCCAGATCCTCTCTCAGAAAGCATATTTTCTCTCTCAGAGAGGAAAATGTAAAATTGTACCTACGCTTCATTAATGACCATGCCAGGAAAATATACGAGAAAGTGGTGGTATAGCTACACACTTTCTTCTCCTTGATACTGTATGGCGGTGGGTGGTCAGCTTCAAGTCCCGGCCGCTTTATCCCCAACGAAGCAGCAATTCATACAGGCTCACTAGGCGGCCGAGTGCCATCAACTACCAGTGAGGACGGTTTCATTAAGAAAAATCTTATTCACGTGTCCGGAGACGAACCACGATTCCCCTTTGTCCAGGCCGTGTCCCAGTCTCTATACTGAGCTACCCTGGATACCCCTAGAAAGTTCATGTGGGATCTCTAGTGGACAAAGTAACAATGGGACAGGATTCCCCCCCCCCCCCCACCGCACATCAGTTCTTTCCTGTCAATTATCATCCAACCAGTGCTCTGTGTTCATTTATCATCCACAGAATAGACAATGAGCCTCAAGGTTTCAGTTCCATTGAGGTATAGACTCATCCCACAACAACACTAAAACAAAAGACAGAGGACAACGTAATTTAACCCTCTCTATTACATTTAAGGAAACTGAGTACACTGTACAGTCCACATTAACCTTTTAAAGCCTAGCGGTAACTGCACACACCACCAGGTCTAGCACTCAAAAAATTCTACGTGGTTCCCACATTGCGTTTATGTGTTTTGTACGGATCTCAGAATAAACAGCAAGTTTTGCCTTATAAAACATTAAGAGATTGGTTTTTATAACCGAAGTGGAGAGTGTTTACAGCGCGGTACGCACTGAGTCCTTATATAAAACAGACACGCTTCGTCTTTAAAGGGTTAATCTCTTTAATTCTCTTGGAGAAGAGGTATCTATGTCCATGCCAGCTGACGTATCGTACGGAAATTATGTGACGAGAGAACTAAGAAAATTTGCCACTACGTTTACGACGCACAGCAAACACAAGAGCGGCAGAAATGAGAAGATGACGTGCAAACAGAAAAGGGAACATCGTTTCTACTGTATAACATTTATTCTGTGTATTCTTTGCGGTTTTTTATTTTGAAACAAGAGAAGAAAAGCGGATTTGTGGGATAAAGGCGTAACCATTGTTCGCCTGATGACAGCATGTTAGAGCTATCAGAACGCAAATATCAGAAAACGATCAGCGGTCGTATCTGACGCGTATATGGAAGGACAGGAAGGCTGACCCGCCGTCCTTCGTAAAGCTGTATGTATGATTTTTCACGTAGACAACGCAGTCGGCAACATGCCATACAACATGCTGCCAAAGAAATTTAAGGAAAAATATAGCAAAGAGGGACACGTCTTTATAAACATCTTAAATATTTTTCTTCACAGCTGCATTCTAAACAAGAATTAACCTTTTAAAGCCTAGCGGTAACTTTACGTACCACCAGATTTAACATTAAAAAATTCTACGTGGTGCCCACATTGCGTTTATGTGTTTTGTACGGATCTCAGAACAAACAGCAACTTTTGCCTTATAAAACATTAAGAGACTGGTTTTTATAACCGAAGTGGAGAGTGTTTACAGCGCGGTACGCACTGAGTCCTTATACAAAACAGATACGCTTCGTCTTTAAAGGGTTTAACCTTTTAAAGCCTAGCAGTAACTTTACATACCATCAAGTTTAACATTAAAAAATTCTACGTGGTGCCCACATTGCGTTTATGTGTTTTGTACGGATCTCAGAACAAACAGCAACTTTTGCCGTAAACATCAGCAACTCATTCGTTTTTTATAACCGAGGTTGAAAGTGTTTACTGCGCGGTACGCACAGTCTTTATATAAAGCGGATTACGTTTCGTCTTTAAAGGGTTAATTATACTCATTGATTAATATAGCCTTGCATGTTCAATAAGGTAGCTGAGAAAAGGACATAAATGTACGAAAATTTGTAAGACCTTCAGCTGAAATGTCAACTGGAATTACGACTAGCAAAGCAATATACCCCGCATACAGTTAAGACACCTCGGCCTACACCTGTTACCGAAAGGCCACGTCTAACTAAAGCTGACAGGATTAAGGCATTTTGAACGGAATTATTCCTTACTAGTATAACGCAAGCATACATCTGTAGTTCCTATGGCAGCTCAAGCCATAATTTAGTACAGGCAACACAATCTTACAGGGAAACCGAGAAATCGACTCCATCTGAAATATTAGATTGTAAAGAAAGATTTTAAGTGCGTTGAAACATTCTCTGATTTTTCGAGTGGAGAAGGTAGATGTTTGAAACTATAATATAATTCAGTACTTAAATATTACGTACAGATATTCGACAGAAACAGGAGAATCTGCTTTAGAGAGTTACAATACACATGAATATACCTTTAAAGTAAAGTGATTACGAAATATTTACTGTAACACATACTGGTTCTTTATTGATTCTAGTGAGATATTTCTATTCTCGTCTGTATTCGTTCAAGTTTGCTGAGATTTTGTTGCGTTCTCAAAGAAAAGGCGAAAGAGGGCGCCAGTTATCTTCATAATGCATACCTGTGTGTTTTCTCATTTTTAGAAAATTTATTTTGAAACCGTACTAAAATTTGTCGAAATCGGTTAAAATCGGAGAACAAAGACGGGCAGTTAACACAAAGACAAACTTTCATTTGTGTGCATGTCTGAACCATAACTGGTGGGAGGGCGGGAGGGAGGCGAAGGGTTTCGGAAAAAAATAACTCTGCAGAAAAAAATAAAACCCTCATTTTATGCCCAAATAAATTTTGCGTCGGGCCCTACTGTCTTTGAGATAACCAAACAAAAAACAACGAGTCATGAACATCGCGTCTACTGTGTACAACAGTTCCTAATTTAATTTTATGCACTATTGCTTTGGTTCTTTCCCTGATGATGATCCCTTCGGGATCGAAACATGTGGGAATGTGCAATGTGATACTGTAATATAAATACCTAAGGGACCGTACCTACTGTGCGTTTGTTGGTCTGAGTGCTGTGAACTGGTTACGGACAGTACACGGAACGAACACTATAAAACGCGTCAGCTCGCGTGAGCCACAATCAGTTTGACACATAGCTATCGGCTGACTGCATATCGGTCTGTTAATAACCTATCAGCGCGCTATAAAACCTAAGTTAGTACAAGACTGCATACTTAGGTATAAACAGTTCCAATTATAAATTTAGTATGTACCATGTCCGTGCACTGTATTATACAAAATAATAACACCAACTTCACCAAAAAATATATATAATTTTATTCTTAAAAGTCTCCTACATGTTTTGGCCCTGCTGGGCCATCTTCAGGGAGAATAATATTGATACACCATGGTTGTGTTTATATAGTTCAATATTAATGTATCAATATTAATATTAATTTATCAATATTATTCTCCCTGAAGATGGCCCAGCAGGGCCGAAACATGTAGGAGACTTTTAAGAATAAAATTATATATATTTTTGGTGCATTAGTTGGTGTTATTATTTCGTACAGTTCGAATTACGTGACCCCTATTGCAGCGGTTTCTCCCCACTCTAACCCAGTAAGGTGCAGCACAATAGCCGTAGCCCCGCCGGTGTTTGTTGTCTGCCTGTGACCAATGTCACGTGATCATCCATAACTTGGTATCCGCCCTGCCTCCTGTTTTAAAGCAGATATCCCAAACGCACGATTCCAATTCAAATATAATTCCTCAGCCCTACACACAGCACTGTAATTATTGAAACAGTGACAACAATTGTATTGTATTTGTATGTGTATTTGTATTGCATTTGTAATTGTATTTGTATTGTAATTGTATATGCAATTTTATTTGTATTGTAATTGTATTTGTATTGTAATTGTATATGTAATTGTATTGTAATTGTAATTGTATTTGTATGTGTATTGTATTGGTATCGTAATTGTATATGTAATTGTATTTGTATTGTAATCGTATTTGTATTGTAATTGTATATGTAATTGTCTTTGTATTGTAATTGTATATGTAATTGTCTTTGTATTGTAATTGTATTTGTATGTGTATTGTATTTGTAATTGTACATGTAATTGTATTTGTATTGTAATTGTATTTATTGTGTGCAGTATGTATCCTTTATTGTTTTTGTAATTTCGTTTGCTGTGTTTTGAGTGCGGTGTGTTATTTTGTGTGATGTGTCTTATTGTAGTACCGCTGCCACCGGGTACAAACCCACTTGCAGTCAAAATAAATAAATAATAACAATAAGAATAATAACGTTACAGTACCTACTGCTACGCATGGACGCAAAACTTGGCCTGTCAAAGTACATTACATTACACCTCACGAAGAAGCTGGCAGTAAATGAGTCATGGAAGAAAACGGGTAACGTGGCTAAGCGCACAGTGCAAAGCCTTCGTGAAGAAAACAGCCTTCAGAGACACACTGTGATGAAGCGCACCAGATTCGGCGAACTCAGCTTTCACAGACGTAGGTAAGGGCAGAATGCAGATTTGTTTCATCACATTATTGAACCTAAAACAATGTGTGGGCACTGGAGGTAACAGCTACACTCATTCTTACCCTTGGCGCTAGAGGGACGAATGGGAAGTAATGTGGGCCCCACAGCCGGTGTGGATTTTAAAGAACAGAAAAATGTTTTGCTATTGCAGGGAATTCCCCCGCGAGCGTGAAGCAGGGAGCGTACTTCGCATCGAATGAGGCACAAGGATAATCGAGCGAAGTGGTTGTGACACACTTCAAGTTAACATACCGCCATTAGTCTGGGAGTGTCAGGAGAAACATAAACAATCTAACGCAACGTAGTCGATGTCAATGCCCGAGAAACGCGTACTTCCCGGAACGTCGGAAGGGTCTGAAGGTTTTGCTGCGGTGAAGATTTATAGTGTAGCCTTCTGGTTTGTGAAACCGTATAGTCTGGTAGGCGGTGGTACCAACTTTACATAGAAACATAGGGGCTTCTTTTATCTTCAGCCTTACGCTCTCGGAAACGCTGGCACTAACTACCAGACAAGACAGCGTTACAACCCAGATGACCACAGAAGCAGAGAAGCGTTACTAATGCAACCAAACCGCACGGCGTCTCTGTCAGCACAAGTTTGGAGATAATTTCGGTTGGAGTGTCCAGGACAGTCAACAGAAATGAATAATCAGCGAACAGTCCTTTGTTGTCGTAGCGTGGAATACATTTGTAAAGGCGCCTTGTGGGAATCCACCACATTATGTTGTGTCCCGCAGTCTATCTGAATTACTGTGCTAAACCAGGGATGAACAAAGTACGGTCCATGCCACGCAGCACTCTCGGGAAAACACCCATGTCCCTACGGAATTATCTTTCAACGCTTCGCACACGGCTCCTGCCTCCATTATCAGGGATTAATATTATACGCACTGACATATAAATTATTGGCGATGGAGGCAGAGATGGTCTCCGAAACGTCGAAAACCCATTACATACTAACAAGGCTGAGAGAAACGATTTAATTTCATTCAAGGCTGTGCAGTCGGAGTCGGAAGGAATTTTAGATGGAGTCGGAGTCGGTAAAAATGTACCGACTCCGACTCCGACTTCAATCCAAAATCTTAACTAGATACTCCAACCCCAGAGCCCTGATAGCTACAGTAACCATTAGACTTATACTTAAATACAGGTTATAAGTCTAAACAGTAGCCTGATGATTCACGTGGTGGTGATGAAACGTCTTATAGGTTTACCGTTATTAATACATATTGAGCGTTTATGAAGGAGTCGGAGTCGGAAGTTTTGTGTACCGAATCCACAGTCCTGATTTTATTCAGTCGCCGTGGAAGTTCAAAATTTTTGATCATGCAGAAGTAATTCTCTCCCCACACGTGGTGCTTAAAAATTACTGTAAACACAGCACGTGGAAGGAAGTAGCTGTGAACTCTATTATGGCGCTGTCCCAGAAGGAGTGGATAGAATAAGGAGAGACCTGGAAATCCTCAGGATCAAAATTAGTTAATGAAATGTGCCCAAATAAAAAGCAAAGATGCTAATTATTACAAGGCAATGCTAGGTTCTTCGTGTATTATCGAGCACAGGGGTCGAGAAATTATGTCAATTCGTACTCGAAAAACTTAAAGCCCATTTCCCAAACTATATGCCATCACAGATACTTCCAAATTAATGAGGCTGTTTTCGGAAGCCCAAATTTGTGACACAATGCTATGCCCCCACACTACCAATATTTTTACAGGCTCTCAAAAGAATTTATGGATCTTACGTTGCAAAATTTTATCTATAACTAGAAATCACAGAAATGTCACCACCACTCCATCACATAATATCATCAGTCACAGAATGTATGTAAGAGTAACTTGAGGGCAAACAGCGCCTTTAGATATCTCACTGAAGTCTTCCAGGCAGTACAGCCTGCATGCCACTATGAATTACGAATTAAAACTGAAACAAAATCACTTAACATAAATATTGTCAGCATTTGGTACACAGTTTGCTAAACGAACTGCAAATGCGAAAGTGAGGGCTGCCTTCTTACAAGCCGTGTCCCTTCATGGAAGGTTCGGGCAACGAAGGGGCAAAGCAGAAACATATGCTGGAAAGGGCAGACTGAATTGTTTCAATTTCCCACAGCTTCACCGCCCAACCGGCCTCCTACTCAATGCGTACAGGGGACCAATGTTCCCTCTAGTATTTTGTACAGCTGCGCGGACCTGCTGTTGCTCTGAGCAGAAAATTTTTACACGACCTGACGACTGGGCGGCACTTAAAATTTTTTTTTGTAAAACGCATAATAAGAATATTTACAATAAAAATTAAAAAATTCCAGCTGCGCGGCAAGAATTCAGTGCGCGCGGGAGCATTCCAGCTACTGCGCAGCCGCGCACCCGCGTAGCTTAGAGGGAAAACTGCAGGGGACTCTTCCCTCTAAAGGCTGCATGAACTTGAAGCTGACCACTCACATCTACCTAAGACAGACGCCAGAAACTTTTGGTTGCTATGCCCACTTCCCAGTAAGTCTTTCGGGCAAGGTGTTTAATTAATCGCAAAAAAAATTCACCTTTATCCCAAAATCTCATTTAACAAGAACTCTTCTTCTCTGACCTCTTCTACCTACTCATTGTAGATGCAGACGCCTATTGTTACACCTGATCACAGTCGATGACACACACACACACGCGCGGTAGGACTCCTCTGGACGAGGGATCGGCCCTTTACAGGGATCTCTACCTGATATCACACAGCACTCACAACAGAGGGGACATCCATGGCCCCGGCGGGATTCGAACCCGCAATCCCACCAAGTGAGCGGCCGCAGACCGATGCCCTGCACCGCGCGGCCACCCGGATCGGGGGATTCTTTACATATTTATTTTAAGAAGATATAATTTGTAACTATCATGGCGCAGAGTCCGTGGCAGAAGTTAATAGCCGTCCAGGTGGTCAAAAAATTCCCCACGTTTGGCTGAACAAGACAGTAGAGAACATCCTCCGAAATTCATTATGTTTTGATAATTACCACACAGGTGTTATTGTCATTTATTAAGGAAGTTTCAATACGTCAGTTTTGCCCTGTTTTAAAATATATTTAGCCAACTTTATGCAGTTACTCTGCCCTATATTCCAGCCAGGTCATCAAATAGCCTCTCCATTTTGTATTCACGTCCCTCCACTGCACATCTGAGACTCCACTTTGCTCATGTTCCTGACAAAGTGGAGATGTGATTCAATTAATAAACATAACACTTATTACGTGTGTCTGATTCTAACATCAATTACACTAACCGGACATCCAACAGAGAAATGAGAATTAAACAAAAATAAATGGAAGTACAGGACCGAATAAAAATCACATGTCAGACAGTAACAGTGTTAACACCTTCCACCTGATTTCCCTTGGGATCAAATATAGAGGTCGCAGTTGACACAAATACCAGGAAACCTAGACAAGGTAATTCGGGCAGCAGTCTTTGTTTGTGTACAAACTCACAGCTTAATGCCGTAACAAAGCCGTTATATGTCTGCCAATGATGTGTTCTATATTTGAATGTGAGTCAAAACACTTCCGTAATGGCCTTAGGCGCAGGGGTGTCCACGACTGGGATTTCTGCACCATTACACACTCCTGACCTCTACTGATATAAGTCAGTGAAGCCCTTGTGTTTGTGTTTCAGTTGTGCGCTGCATTACTGCGATAAAAACAAACGCCTTTACAAAAAAACTATCAGACGTATTCGACATACAATTTCTTAAAAAAAAAACACACACACACACACACACACGTGCATAGTACTGACAAATTTGAATAAGCAAACCTAAGTTTACATACCCTTTAATTAACTTCATTCTCGGCGAAAAAAGAGAATTTAAAACAAATGACTTTGAAAAAAAATCTGATTTTTTCAGAGATAATTTTTTTATGTTAGATCCTTTGGAGCAAGTCCTTCATAGCCTGCACACCAACACATACACCCTGTATTTAGGGATCTGTCTCATCACTAGAGGCGAAAAAGGCGTTTAAATGAAAAACTGAAAGGAAGGATTGCAATAGCCTCGAAACGGAATTCTTCCGCACAATATTTGTGACGGTAGAAGAAGAATTCACCACTAAAATGATTATATTTACCTAATTAACAGCAAAACAAATACAATTAAATGCAAGATTTTCTTCAGTTACTTCATAGAAGCAAAGGCGGTCTTGTAAGTATTTCAGTTTACTCTAGGGCACATCCTGGAAGAAGCAGGTAGAGATGGAAGGATAATTCAAATACAACACTTGTGCAACTAATGCACTGTTTTTAGAAATATTAAGACATTAACAACAGTGCATTAGTTGAACAAGTGTTGTATTTGTACAATAATCATGCACGGGATGAGCTATATAAAAATGTAACGATAGTCTTAACCCTTTAAAGACGAAGCGTATCTGTTTTATATAAGGACTCAGTGCGTACCGCGCTGTAAACACTCTCCACTTCGGTTATAAAAACCAGTCTCTTAATTTTTTATAAGGCAAAAGTTGCTGTTTGTTCTGAGATCCGTACAAAACACATAAACGCAGTGTGGGCACCACGTAGAATTTTTTAATGTTAAACCTGGTGGTATGTAAAGTTACTGCTAGGCTTTAAAAGGTTAAAGACGAAGCGTATCTGTTTTATATAAGGACTCAGTGCGTACCGCGCTGTAAACACTCTCCACTTCGGTTATAAAAACCAGTCTCTTAATGTTTTATAAGGCAAAAGTTGCTGTTTGTTCTGAGATCCGTACAAAACACATAAACGCAATGTGGGCACCACGTAGAATTTTTTAATGTTAAACCTGGTCGTATGTGAAGTTACCGCTAGGCTTTAAAAGGTTAAATTAAATCTCAAAGATAGCGTGTGGGACGGCGTGGCCTACGTGTGGCCCAAGATACGGACTAGTGGCCGTCTCTTGCAAACACTGTAATACACAGCCCGGTTCCAAACGCGGGAAGGAGGACATTCAGAATGTCCAAAGGGCGCCAGTTTCGTAAACACGGACTCTTGTACATAAGGCTGCAGACGTGATGCCTGGGACGCACATCCTTCATCTGACATTACAGGGCAGCAGGTCACTAAATCGGTTCAGCTGGGCTTAACAACTCACATGGCAACGCTACCAAACATACATAAAAGTGCAACCCCTTTTTTGCGGTCAAGGCTTAGATGCGAAGACTGTATTAGAAAGCAAACAGAAACACGCACGTATGAAATGTACATGCTTCAGGCTGTAATAAAGGCAACGTTAGTGGGTTTCTATACCCCGTCCGTCGCCTAAATACTCCAGATATAACGTTACAGAAAAGTGGATGTGCGCTGATTTTCAGATGAGAAGAGGAGGGGCTACCACTGGGTCAGGAACTGAAATTACCGGTATACAGAATGTTTCGCATAAAGTGTGCCAAACTCCAGGCTGTTACTGTGCGGGGCATTTCGAGTAAAAGCTAATATACTAACAAATTCAGGACTGTCAACCCTCACGAATGTTTCAAGATACTGTACGATACTGTACGGTACTGTACGGTATCTCTTCTTGTGAACCACCTTCAAGCTCACCTTCAACTCTGACAAACGCTACTCCCTCGTAATTGTCGTTTTAAGACACGTGAAATTGGGGTCGATTCACATTATACGGCACGACACGACACGGCACGATTGGACACGGCACGGCACGGCACGATTGGACACGACAAACTATGCTTTTACGGTTTTCACATGCTCGAATTCACACTAGTGCGTCACCAACAGCTAACGACAAAGACAGTGTCGTTGGGATTGCGAGAAGAGAATATTTTTCCCTCTCTGTGCCTGTCGCTGCATGTCGTGTGTGCTAGCTGACGGCAGATGTGAATGCACGCTGATTTTTTGTCGCGTCGTGCCGTGCCATATAACGTGAAACGCCCCTTGTGCGTACAGAATAGGTGGAGTTCGTTTCGAACAGTAATCAGTGTAAAACAACAAAAAGTGACGGTCTGTGATACTGCTTCATCAGTGTTTATATTTTCTTCCGTATCGCAAACTAACTGTGCAAACTTACGTAACTAAATCAGTGACACGTTATAAAATGGTATATTTCTTTATGGTGTCATTTGACATAAAGATTTCTTTTGATGCTGCACCTACAGTAGTGTAAGTAAGACCTAATGGCGGACTTTGTTTTGTGGTGTTATCGGCCACAAAGTTTATTTTTATTTGTACAGTACAATAAAATATACGTACTGTACAAGATTTAGGTTACAGCCTTGTACGTACATCACAATGCTCGTAGCACTGTAATGGTTGATAAGGGGACGTACGTTGATACAGCATTTTACACTCAAAACGGCTGTTAAGTTAGATCCTACAGTTCGGCACACCTTACGCGGAACACTCCATATTAATGCACCATCTGTGCAGGTGAGTCACCACACATTCATCCGAAGACGGAAATAGATGATCTTCCCGAAATGTTCGGAGTATTAGTGTAGGAGCCTAGAGAGCAAGTAACCTTAAAGCGGATATACAGTCGCTCCAAATATGTTCTACGCTATCTTGCAGCGCACAGATAATTACAGTCTCTAAAGACGGTCATCTGGTTATAAGTAAATAAAATTCTATATATAATTTACAGAATATATGTACATTAATTGTAGAGGACTGGAAGTGAATGTGTGTAGAGCAGGTTAATCAAAGGCGCAGCAGCACCGGCGCAGGTCACTATGTTAAGAAAATTAAGAAGAATATTTTGGAAAGATATGGAAGAAAACAGTACAAAGGAAGTAGCGTGTGAGAGAGATCATAAATCCCGAAATCATGATAACGGAACACATAATATAATATAATACAATATAATATACCATAACATATTATATAACATATATTATTACAGAACATTATATTATATTACATTATATTATATAATATAACATATTATATTATATTATATTATATTATATTATATTATATTATATTATATTATATATACAGGTTTAGCAAACAAAAGCATGTAAGGGAAAATAGTCGTTGTTAGTTTATTTCCCACCTTCAGTTATGCATATGTATATAAGCACATAGGACAAGTAGAAAATCCTTTATTCTTCCTTATTTCCTAACACCCTGCAAACCTCGTTGTTCTCAGAATATCATATCAAGTAAAAGAATGTGCCATGTTATCTGTATGCAATACCGTTACGCCATTACGCCGCCATGTACAATTTAATGTATAAAGCGATCTTTTTGCTATTTAGAAGTCTTATCACTACATGACGCCACACCAGTAAATACAGGGTAAAGTGTGATATCAGCTCCTTTCGCTTTTAGAAGGTGAACTGTAGGTTCGAATAATTCACCTTCTATTCCTTGCCGTGTACTAACAGGCGTGTCAGTCAACAAATTAACACGTTACAGTGTTTATATTGCTTGCGCAGTTTATTGAGATACAGGTAGAATACGGAATGTTAAAGTTTCTAACTAACTAACTAACTAACTAACTAACTAACTAACTAACTAACTAACTAACTAACTAACTAACTAACTAACTAACTAACTAACTAACTAACTAACTAACTAACTAACTCCATGGAGCACAGGCCTTCTTGAGAAGCTAACAGTTTCTCAGCTAGTCAAGAAATTACCCGCATTTTATAGAACTCGGAGGTTCATCACCGCATTCACAAGAGCCCACCAACTGTCCCTATCCTGAGCCAGCTCAATCCAGTCCATGCCCCAGACCATTTCTTCAAATCCATTTTAATATTATCCTCCCAGCTACGCCTGGGTCTCCCAAGTGGTCGCCTTCCCTCAGGTCTCCCCACCAAAATCCTGGATGCACTTCTCTTTTTCCCCCATACGTGCTACATGCCCCAGCCACCTCATTCTTCTCGACCTGATTACCCGAATAATATTTGGTGATGAGTACAGGTCAGTAAGTTCCTCGTTATGTAGTCTTCTCCACTCCCCTGTCGTCTCGTCCCTCTTCGGCCCAAATATCCTCCTCAGCACCCTATTCTGGAACACCCTCAGTCTTTGTTCCTCCCTCCGTGTGAGAGACGAAGTTTCACACCCATACAAAACAAATGTTACAGTTTCATTAAACATAAATGACACAGGTCTCACAAATATGCAGTTTATTTAGAATGCATTTTAAGAAAACTGTAGTAACACGCAAGCTTCCGAAAGATGTCCCTCCCCTCTACCTCGAGCTGTTACATCACCCTCTTAGCACACTCCCCTACATTCCCCTCCAATCGTCTGGCATTTCTATTGACACAAATGTTGGTAGTGATAAATATCACTAAGTGGGGTCGGAGAAAAAATTACCTAAAATTCCCTCCCACCCAGCACTCTCCAAACTACGTGCCCCCCGTCCCACAAGTTAACACCCGTGTTTATACTTTCCCTGACCCGTGAGCAGTGAGAAATGCTTTCAAATAGACCGGAGGTGGTTGGAAGGAAACACAAAAATACAAAAGAATAGCTAAACGTAGTCCACCGTCATCCCCACCATCTACGGGGCTTATTTCCGTGACTTCGGTATAGTTTAACCTTTTAAAGCCTAGCAGTAACTTTACATACCACCAGGTTTAACATTAAAAAATTTTACGTGGTGCCCACATTGCGTTTATGTGTTTTGTACGGATCTCAGAACAAACAGCACCTTTTGCCTTATAAAACATTAAGAGACTGGTTTTTATAACCGAAGTGGACAGTGTTTACATCGCGGTACGCACTGAGTCCTTATATAAAACAGACACGCTTCGTCTTTAAAGGGTTAATAGGGATTTTATTTATGTCCATAATAAGTATGTAAAACTCCACCTACATTCCAGAGTTCACCTTCAGTCCTTAGAGAGTGCCTATCCCCCGTTTCTCTGCAATTTTACCTGCACGTGAATGTGCTCTGGGGCCACACTAACCGACGTCTAATGACACGACATTACAAGTACAAAGTTCCCACGACAAAAACCATGGTATTTCCCTCAAGTCGTTGCAGCGGCCGATCAAAAGTTTTGCTTTGCGGCCTCCACTTGGCAGAAACTCGACACGGAAACATGGAATTAACTGACCGCTTACAACACCCTGCACGCAATTCGGTCATACAGCGCATGCCACTGTGCTAGTAACAGGCAAAATGTGTGCGTGGAAGTGCTAATGCTGAGACAGTGCAGTAATTTAATATTGCGTTACTCGGATACCGCATTTGCACCACGCAGACATAGCAAGGTTGCACTGCGGTAATGGCACACGCAGCCTTCCGCACTTGCTTAGCGCCAAAACTACGCCTGTATGCTGGCTGGGTGGTACAATCAGTCCGAGTGTGTGGTATACAGGCACTGAGAATAACATCAATATTTTTTCCTTCCTCACATTTGCAGAGGAATAATAAGAATAACAATAATAATAATAATTATTATTATTATTATTATACTTCTTTAAAACAGATTTTGCGCTGAGCTAGGACATTTTTAAATAAACCTGTCTGTGTTTCTTCAGAGTATAGGGGTTTTGTCCCAGTACTTTTGTATGCCTTTCCTGTAGTGTTTTCTTTTGTTTGTTCGTTTGTTTAGTGTTTGTTTTGTGTATATGTGCTGTTTTGTATTGTTTTTGTGTTTTTGTGCTGGCTTTATAATAGGCATTTTGCTCTTAAGCCTGCACGTTAATAAATACTGATTGATTGATTATTATTATTATTATTTATTTATTTATTTGACAATCCAGCATATGCGGCAGTGACAAGTTCTCGCGAATCTAAAAACAAACCTCCGGATATCACAGCAAGGAGCGAAATTCATGTGACTTTTAATGTGAAGACAATCAGCACTTCATGGATTTACTTATTTATTTATTTATTTATTCATGGTTTATATAAGGCCGCTGCCGTAAGTCCAGAGGGTCACGTGACATTCGCTATATTCTGCATATATAATTACGTGGGGTTAGGTAAATACAGCCGATCCCAGCGGCCGCGCGGTCTAAGGCGTAGGTCTGCAGCCGAGCGTTTGCTGGGATTGAGGGTTCGAATCCCACTGGGGTCATGGATGTTTGCCTTGTACAGCGTTTGTGTTGTCAGGTAGAGGTCTCTGCGACGGGCCGATCCCTCGTCCAGAGGAGTCCTACCGACTGTGGCGTGTGTCTGAGTGTGATCAAGTGCAATAATAACTCTCTACACCTACAGCGATTAGGTAACCAGAGACCATACTAAGGAACAAAGAAAAACAGAAAATAATGAATTGGGCAAGAAAGAAAGCGGTCGTGACCTGTCGCGAGATATTATTTCGGATTTTTACAGCAGCGGCTAAGAAAAATAAGGAATAATCCCAGTCACTAGGCTTACAGATGAACTTCTTGTCCGAAATTAGGAACCCGCATCATTCTGAACCAAAACTGCGCCATGTTCGGTTATTTCATACGGTCATGGAAAGAATCCCCACGGATGTTACGGCTCGAACTCTGTCTCATTCTGCTCACTGCTGTGGACGGACAGCGCCAGTTATCACATGGCTAACAGGACTAAAGCTGACCGTGTCCACGCCATGCAGCAAGGCTACAGCTTCGGCCATTATTAACATCGGCACACAGGTAGGTGAGTTGTTACCTTCACACCTCGGCCGCTTTATCCCCGGGAAAGCAAGCCTGTACCCATTCAGTACGAGGCTGGGGGGGGGGGGCAGAGACGGTCTGGACGGTTTGGAGAAGAGAAAAGTCTCTTACCGCTACCGGGTTTCGAACCCGGTCGTAACTCAACTTCCTGCCGCACGGCTAACACTATGAACGGTTCCTATGAACACACTGGCTGGACGACGGGAGCGGAATGTAGGGAAGTACGCCAGTGGGGGGGATGTGGAGGGGTATAATACATGGAGGGTCTTTCCAAGGTCTCGCTATATGCAATTATTACTACACGACAGCTTCTCAACACGAAAATGCATGTGAATCAACACTAATATGCTTTTGAACCGCTTTCATTGTCTCACTTTATTTACACACACGACGTTTCGAAAGCGACTGCCTCCATCAGGTGCACAGTGCGTATTTACTACTACAAGGGTATTTCACTAAGAATCCGTAGCAGATAAAGTGGCACTAAAACAGGCCCCCCCCCCCCCCCCCCGCAGTATAAGCTTCCTCTACCATCGTCCCTGAAGCGTGCGCTAGGCCTGATAAGCCGACATTTTGTCACAGTCTCATTACTTACTTGCCGATTCACTTTTACCCTATTATTTCGCATATTCAGAATAAACGAGCGTATTTAATTTATATGCCAAAATTTGAATCGAATTTCTAAAGCGAACACATTTGAACAAAAACGAAAGGTATAAACCCAGATGTCTCACGTTTTCTTCTGAAACATGACACGGTCGGAGGAATAAAGACGAAGGTTCGCTTACATTTCAAACTTTAAAGCACTGTAGAGTTATTGCTCGCACGGTGTGGCATTCAAGACTAAATTCTGCTCACAGAACGTATTTATGTGCTTCGTATCAGTCTCGGAACAGACACGATTAGGATGTTAAAATCTGTGATGGAACCCTCGGGTAGAAACAGAACGTCCAGCTATCGTTTGGTATGGACTTCGTGTTTCAGAGAGTTAAACTTTCGTTTCGTTGTCCTTCCGTCTTCTACCTAACTGTTCACAGCAGGTGTCGAGGGTTTTTATGATTTCACTTGATCACACTCAGACACACACCACAGTCGGTAGGACTCCTCTGGACGAGGGATCGGCCCGTCGCAGAGGCGTCTACCTGACAACACACACACACTCACGAGAGAAAAAAATCCATGCCCCAAGTGGGATTCGAACCCACGATCCCAGCAAGCGCTCGGCCGCAGTCCTACGCCTTAGACCGCGCGGCCACTGGAATCGGCTTCAAAGAGTTACAGTACTGCACCGAAAGCATGAACCTCCAAGCTGTTTATGGCAAAGGTCCACTCCCGTTGTTGTGGGCTGGTTCGCGGGCCGCAACTATAAGCGGTACACTTAACCTCCTTAATTACTGTGTAAGTTTTGTAGCGTATACGCAATGCACAAATGTGTCCGCGGGCCGCTTAATACAACCTGGCGGGCCGCGGGTTTGAGACCCGTGATCGAAAGCCTGATGCTGACGCCCCTCGCACCTCCTCTTCTACTTTCACCCCCCCCCCCCCACCTCCTGTTTGTGGTGTCAACTGACACACGGAATCCCCCCGTAACCACATCATCTGCTACGGGCACGTGGAAACAGAGAGGATTCACATTCATGTTACGTTAATGACAAGTCAGCGTTTGAAACTTTCATTTGTTTGACCATTCAATGACTAGAGGGTTCTTTGATGCAAACATACATTCTCCCCCTCCATTCACCTGAGGACGGAAGCAGAGCCAGCTTCCGAAACGTCGTGATTTTAATTTTAATACTTTACTCTTCGGACGATGGATGAAGTCCATAAAACCATCACCACACAATATTATACACCATCGTCAAAAGTTTTAGAATTTATACATTTTCCGGTTCTTACTTCCGAAATGAAATTTCACTATAAAATAACACCTAAAATTGAGAAATTAGCACGCATATGATTTGGAGAAAATCGAGTAAAAAACTGCAGGCTAAAAGGATATATGAATCACCGAAAGGATGTTCGTATACACCTATTTTGTGACTTTCCAAAGCGGTTCTCTAAAATTTCGGGTGTTCATTTTTGTACAGCAAGTAGCAGCGCACAGTGTCAAGGAAGACAGTGCATTGAGCGAGAACACAAAGCTGGAAAAACTGGTCCAGGTCGCTTTCAGAAATTACAAGCATGCTGGTAGTGCTGACTCGCGCTACTTAGCTATCAAAATACCAACTATAGACAGACAGATATTGCTGCAGGTCGATAAGAAGGTTGCTCTAAGTGCAAACCGCAAGACAAACCAAGCACGCGGTGTAGCGTCATCAGCAGAATGCGCTAGAAAAGCAAATACGTAGACTATATGGGCAGGCGGTACAGAAAAATGCCGATCCCAGCGGCCGCGCGTCCTAATGTTGTGGGTCTCCGGCCGCTCGCTTGGTAGGATTCTGGGTTTGAATCCCACCGGGGGCATGGATGTCTGTCGCTTGTGAGTGTTTGTGTCGTCACGCAGAGGTCTCTGCGTCGGGCTGATCACTAGTCTGGAGGAGTCCTACCGAGTGTGGTGTGTCTGCGTCGGGCTGATCACTCGTCCAGAGGAGTCCTACCGAGTGTGGTGTGTCTATGTCGGGCTGATCACTAGTCCAGAGGAGTCCTACCGAGTGTGGTGTGTCTGGGTGTGACAGTGAAGCCTCTAAAATGAGGTGTGCCTGGCCCACTAGGGGCTGTCGAGCCATGAAGAAAAAAATACAGAGATGTGACTATGTTCGCCTGGTTAAAAGACCCAATTCTGTATATCGCATATTCACGACGTAACTCTCAGCAGATTAAATTCGGCGAATGGCTTTTCATGTTCAGTTAAAAGGTACAGTCGTGTATCTGTTGGTTCGAGATCAAAGACATGAAAAAAAAGGGTGGACTGGAGATCTACCTCCACTCATTCTTAACTTCGGTACTATAAAAATTACTCCCAGCTGCTTGTACCTACAATTAAACGTGTTCTGCATTCTTGCGTTTTACTGTACAAAGCAACATACTCGCAGTACTCCTATAATGATATCCTCCTTTTCTGACTCATTCAGTCACATTAACAACTTATAAAAATCGTCTAACCCTTGCACGCCTTCAAACAGCTACCTCATAAAATTTACATTATATCCCGCTCCACGTTGCAGCCCAATTTTTTTCCCTATACTGTCCACAGTATCACTGGCAACGTGTCTCCCCCTGCATTCCCTCGACCCACCTTGTTCCTTAGACACCAACCAGAGTCTATTTTTATCTTTCTGCTAATTCGTGTTTAACCAGCGATACTGGGCCTCCATGATACCTCAATTTCACCATTTATATACTTTCTCCAGTAATCTGCGTAACGTACCGGAACCGCCTACTCAGTAGATAGTTTGTACGTCTACTTGTCTGTCCTTCGTCTTCTGTCGCTCGGTTCCCCAGTGTCAGCCACACTATGCTCAACACTGTGCCGAAGTGGCATTAGACAAAGCAGCTAATGACGAAAGAATCTGTTTCACCTTAACCCCTGACATTTCGACACGTGGCCACCTTGCTGTACTGACATAATGCTGCCGCTACTTTGTTGTACTGACATAATGCTGCTGCCACCTTGTTGTACTGACATAATGCTGCCGCTACCTTGTTGTACTGATATAATGCTGCTGCCACCTTGTTGTACTGACATAATGCTGCCGCTACCTTGTTGTACTGACATAATGCTGCTGCCGCTACCTTGTTGTACTGACATAATGCTGCCGCTACCTTGTTGTACTGACATAATGCTGCCGCTACCTTGTTGTACTGACATAATGCTGCTGCCGCTACCTTGTTGTACTGACATAATGCTGCTGCTCCTTCCGTGATGTATGTGCCAGTTCCCACAGCCCACCCCCCAAAAATACTGCTATGCGATGCGCACATTCCCGGAATTATGTAACATACTGACAGTCAACAATGGCCTGCCAAACACAGCAATAATATAGAAGTCTCTTGCTGACGACAATATTTATACGAAGCTTCCTCCCAGTTGAGTTCACGGGCCTACACACACACACACATGTATCAAAACGTATATTAACTCTTTAAAGACAAAGCATATCTGTTTTATATATGAGGAGCTAGTTCGTACCGCGCAGTAAACACCCTCCGTCTCGGTTACAAAAACCAATCAGTTAATGCTGTATAGGAAAGTAATCGCTGTTTGTTCAGAGATCCGTACAAAACACATAAACGCAATGCGGGCACAACGTAGAATTTGTTTAATGTTAAAGCTGGTGGTACGTAAAGTTACCGCTAGGCTTTAAAAGGTTAAGGCAAGTGTAAATGAACTTGCTGAAAACAACCGTACTACCAAATTTGAAATTGCTGTTTATATATAATTAAAGAAATGGGAAAGAAAGAGCAAGAAATTTTGCAAGGCGTACACTTCCTAATCTCTTACAACTTTGACTACCACCAACTTTCCGTAAGTTACGGGATTCTACTCAGCAATTTAAATCAGACGCAGGCCCGGTTCTGAAAGAGGCGCGCTACCATGTGACTTGGCAAGAGTAGCTGCTATCGATCGGAGTCGTACCTTGAACTCTGTCAGTCCTCTGTGTTTATATTTCATTACTAAATGCACAGTTCATTGTGCTTTAAATGTGCAGCTCGGAGTATGATAGGCCGATATCATACTGACTGATAAAAAATAAACGAAAGCAAACCAATAAAAATAAACCTAAGACTAACACGTTTTTAGGCGCGTTCGCAACACTGCGAAACGCGACTGTTGGCTTCGTCATTTCTGTCGGTCCTCACGCAACAACTCGCCTCCCGCTAAACGGATTTTCTTGATATTTGATACTTGAGGATCTTTCGAAAATCTGTACAGAAAATTCAAGTTTGATTAAAAACCTGACAAAGATAGCGGGTATTTTACATGAAGACGTACATGTAACGGGTTCATTTTATTTCTTAAAGAACTCTTAGAAAATATCACGTTTTATAAAGAGATGATTAAATCATCATCATCATCATCACAATCCAAAGCCAGTTCTCCAGACAGTACGACTTAGTGCTCCTTCTTTCAACTTACAGTACCTTCTCCTTTAAGGTACTAATATTTTTCTACTTCACCAAAGCTCTTATATTTGAAACGACGCTTGTTGCATCTTGCATCTTGCACTTAACACGTAAGCTGACCTCCATATGGAACAGATCTTCTCAAATACAGCAGTAGGACACAGGAAGACAACTGTCACATTAAGAGAATGGCTAACTGCTGTATTTTGTTCTAGCCATTCCTTTTTTTGTTTAAATATTAAACCCGAGTAATAATGTAACAGCATAAATTTCAAACAAGCTCCGTTCTAAAGCTTTTTCCCTCTTCACTCCGGAAATTCTTTGTTATTTTGAACTCTTAGAATGTATTATGAGACTGACTGCAAGAAGGTCGCAAGTGGCAGTCACTTTTGTTTCGCTCGTAGCTGGTGACCAAGACTGTTCACAGTTTCCTAAACCACAACTCCGAAAGAGAGAGAGAGAGAGAGAAAGAAAGAAAGAAACAAACAAACAAACAAACAAACAAACGAAGAAACAAATAAACAAACAAAGAAAGACACGCAGATATGAACGAAACAATAAAAATAATCGGGGAAGGTAGAAGCATAAAAACCGGGGAAACAGGAAGAACACCAAATTAAAATTCGATAAATAAATATAAAATTAAAACAGAAACAACTCCCGAAAGGGGAACAGAAAAAGAAAGTATAAAACAAGAGACGAATGAAAATGGAAGACACGACCAATAAAATAAATAAGGTAATGAGGAAACACTTGAAGGCAAACTGGAGTGAGAAACAAAAGAATAAATACAGAATCTGAATACTCCGCTGAGTACTTACTGCTGACAAGTCGCTGCGACACACTACGACGGCATCGTGTTCACTGTTAGCTGTGTCATCCTCTTACCGACCGCACTGTAATTACTCACTGCCGCAACGTCTCCAAATGGTCAGTACCATGTGCTCACCACAGCTGCGACAGGCCCTTAACGGCCGGCACCACGTGATCACCAGTTCCGCGATGGCCAATTAAATGGCCGGCACGCGGGGCTCGCTACTGCAGCCAGAGCCTCTAACGGCCCGCAGCAAAAACTAGTCCCTTTAAATTCCTCACCATACAAGCAGCAAAACCCTTCCGTACGCAACGTCGGTATATATGTGCACGTGTCGCCTTATAGCTATGGACACACTATCAGAACAGACTTCATTTGTGTCTGACTCAGATGCTGTACACGCCCAGCCTCCCATTAACCCTTTAAAGACGAAGCTTATCTGTTTTATATAAAGACTCAGTGCGTACCGCGCTGTAAACACTCTCCACTTCGGTTATAAAAACCAATCTTTTAACGTTTTATAAGGCAAGAGTTGCTGTTTGTTCTGAGATCCGTACAAAACACATAAACGCAATGTGGGCACCACGTAGAATTTTTTAATGTTAAACCTGGTGGTACGTAAAGTTACCGCTAGGGTCACACCATAAACCACGAGAGAAACGCAACAAGCACGGGGTCCACCAAGAGAACCGTATACACAACATGGAAGAATGCCTGCTACACAGACGAATAGAAATAACACCAATTACTACACGGAAGACGTACAGTTACCACCAAAAAAGTTTAAAATTAAAAACCAAATATTGAACGCCCAAAAAAGCCTATGGAACTTGCTAGAAAACTCCACGATCTGCAGATACGTTGCATCTATTGACGAAAATTCGACGCACAACATTGCTGGAAACAGTGAATAGAGTCCAACTAATAAACTCTCGTTTTATGGTCGATGACGACTCCATCCTTTATTATACCTTACCTGCATATTTTTGTACATATTTATATTTTATTAGCTTCGCCTCCTGTATGTCTTGTGTAATATATACAAATCTGTATATTTTTAAACATATTGTAAAGAGAAGGCGTTCCCTCTTTTATGGTCTGTAGAGTTTTATAATCATGTTTTCGTAGTAAGGAGCCCGAAGATGGCCAATTATAGGCTGAAACTAGTCGCTCACCTCCTAATAAAGAAAGGAGAGAAAAAATAGTTGGGTGTTGACCGAAATTTTAAGTAAACTATTGATTATTACCGCTAGGGTTTAAAAGGTTAACCGACTGGACTCTGTCATGGTAACAGTTTGCTGTACGTGAGTTTCTAAACATTATTTTGAGGAGTTTCAGCCCCTAGATCTAACGCTCAGTGCTTTCTTCAGAGCGCCGACTCAGACGGAATATCGGATGTTCCTCTAACGAAGTGCGCTACACCTGTAACACGTTAAGCCCTCTTCACTGTCCTTTCTCAAATAATCCTCTTGTCTATTCCACGTCAAATATAGCTTGATTTATTTGATGCTGTAACATTTAATTTAGAGGCTACTCCAACCGACTTGTTCCGCCTGCGTCATTTTTTTTTCGGAATTCATCAGCAGTCCATACGTCTTCCACACTATGTAAATAAAACTAGGGTTTAGAACGTCATATAAATCAGGAACCACTTTACGAGGATTTTCCACAAGTCTTTCATCATGAATCAAGTTGCTATATATTTCATGTACGACGTACGTATCCGGCAACAAACAGAATTATCCGAGATCGGCGCCGGATATGTTTGCCCCTGTTATATCACAGTAAACAGCAGCAGAAACTTTAAACAAAGGAATATCACTGAAATTAAATGTTAATGCGAAGTCCGTGTACAAGTCACAACGGCATACAAAGGGAGTAGAAATTCTCACCGCTTTGAAAATCTAAGATATCGTACGTTTACAAGAGATTGTCACTAGTCGCTATGACGAGCCTGCTGCATCCAGCGAACATTTTCCCTTCTCGCCCCCTCGATATGAAGTTTAATGTTATCCTAGCATTTAAGGCTCGGTCCTAGAAGCTGCCTTTTACCTTCAGGTTCTGTCTGTCACCCACGGGTAACAAACAGGCGCTGAGAGACGACGTTGTATAGCCAGCCTTCGCCAAGTGAATTTCATGAAAACAAAGGAAGATTGTTCTGAGCAATTTTTAGGAAACTTCCCACACTTTTCACTGACAGTTTTCGTACCTTCTAAATTTTATTGCGGTTCCAAAAAGGAGGTACGAAAATTATCAGTTACATTTTCGCAACTGCGAAAAATACATGTTAACTCAGAAAGAAAATTCTTTAAAATGCGTATACCCGCAAGTCACTGTAAAAAATCCAAAAGGAACACAGAATTATCAATTATGTGCGCCAAACTCATCAAATGTAGAGGTTGTATTTTTGAAAGGGGGAATGTGTTTACATATGTAAAATTAACTCTGCAAAGCTAGGGTTTTATATCTCCCCTTTTTGAGTAAATCAAAACAGCCGCACTTAGAGTTGTGATATTAGAATTCCATATTCATATCACCGGTAACGGATATGTTTACAGGCTTCAGAGGAATTTTTCCACCACGCCACCGGGTTAGATCGTTTGCAAACAAGTGTATTAATGTCCTATCGGCATGCAGGGGCGGACAGAGATATCGGTTTATCAGCTCTTACTCTGATAACAGAAACAAACAACGACTGCATGATACGTGCATATCTCCTGGGCCAAAAACGGAAACACAGGGTGACCCTTAATACAGCATATCACTTTCAGTGCTGCGAATTAAAACGGGATACTAAAATAAGATCTTGATGGTGTACTTAAAGAAGATTTTATTGTCATTTTTATTTATAACTATTTCGAAGCCGATCCCAGTGGCCGCGCGGTCTAAGGCGTAGGTATGCGGCCGAGCGCTTGCTGGGATCGTGGGTTCGAATCCCACCGGGGGCATGGATGTTTGTCTTGTACAGTGTTTGTTGTCAGGTAGAGGTCTCTGCGACGGGCCGATCCCTCGTCCAGAGGAGTCCTACCGACTGTGGCGTGTCTGAGTGTGATCAAGTGGAAAACAAAAACCTCGACACTTATTATGAGTAGGTAGAAGAGGTACGGCCTGCGAAACGAAACGAAACAAAACTATTTCCAAAACATCTGCAGAGTGTAACATTACCGGTGCGTTTACTGTTACCCTTATTAAGTTTTAAATCGGTGAACAGTAAAAAGAAAATGTTTAGTTACGCCCCTACTTTAAATGCGGCTCTCCACACTTTCCAAAACACAGCTGCAGATTTATCCTCGTCCTATAAACAAATTAACAAACGAACACAGTCCCAACAGCCCACACACATCGACACGTATGTTGAACGGTACGTTGCTCCGTCGTCACGTGTGGCTCGGCAAGTGCTTGGTCCACCTCGGCTTGTATCACACAGGGAAATGCGAGTTACAGTCATTCATGTAGGTATGTCTTCGTGGGAAGTGTCTGGTGTTCAAAAACACTAATCACCAACAAATGCACGAAGAGAGTTTTACCATCGATCGTAACACACTCCTACATGTTTCGACCCTGCTGGGTTATCTTCAGGGAGGACTTTCCGTTACCGTTGCACTAGGGTTGCACTTTACAGTTGAGTGAGAATGTGCTGTTGACTATGTACTGGAGACGTGAACTGTCTGCGGTCCCGGCCTGCAGGCCCGGACCGCAGACAGTTCACGCCTCCAAAAACAACGCAGTACACAGTCAACAGCACATTCTTACTCAACTGTAAAGTGCAACCTTAGTGTAACGATAACAAAAAAGTTCTCCCTGAAGATGACCCAGGAGGGTCGAAACATGTAGGAGTGTGTTACGATTGATGATAAAATCCTCTTAGTGCATTTGTTGGTGATTAGTGTTTTTGTATAATATAGTGCACGGACATGGAACAAATTAAATTTGTCCGGTATTATTGTCCGATTTTACTCAAAATTTGTCCCTGCAAACAAGTTTTAGTACAAATTCCAAAATTTGATAACGTTTCGCTGCAAGTGGACAGACAGGAGACTTAACAAGTTACATTTTGCAACTGCTTTGCAAAAGCTCCTAAAAAGGAACGAACCAAGTAACGAAACGTCTGTATAGCAGAACATTCCTGACACGTTTCCCATCTTATTGCCTATTAGATATTCAGTTTGTGATTTGTAACTTGTTATGAAGTATTTACCTTGGTGGGGGGGGGGAGGGGGCAGAGAAGCGGGGGCCAACGGTAGTAAAATGAGTTCGACAATTTTGGTGTTATGCCATGTCACGTTATAAAAATCCCACTTTTTCCATTACCTGGAAGCCCGTAAGGCTTACGGGAGAATGTGCAGTGAAAATATAAAT
The DNA here is from genome assembly GCA_013340265.1 of Coptotermes formosanus. Classification (NCBI taxonomy): domain Eukaryota; kingdom Metazoa; phylum Arthropoda; class Insecta; order Blattodea; family Rhinotermitidae; genus Coptotermes; species Coptotermes formosanus. The sequence continues at coordinate 458,456 of BLKM01000115.1, forward strand.
GTCTAATGGTTCTATCGAACTTCTATTTTTCTGTTATAATAAATATTTCGGAAAAAAACCTGCAAATCGTGCAGAAATGCATGCATATTTTTATGTAAGCTTTCGTTGTGGTTATTTTATTGTAACCATAATTGGAATGTGGAAACAAATTGTCATTTTTGTAAGTGGACATAGACAGACAAACATGGTGAAATTAATGCTTACTTTTTTGCAAATTTTCGCTGCGAATGTGCTAAAATAATACAGTAAAACTGGCCACTTCAAGCAATTGATCTATATTCAATCGGTCCCCCTTTTCTGCAAACACAGAATGTCTCAAAGAGTAACACGAGGTAAGAAAAGCAGGAGAAAAAGACAGTGAACCTCAGCTTTTGTAAATATGTTCCGAGATCCATACAAAACATGTAAATAAAGCTGAATCATATTACAGGTTCAGATCGTACCGCGCAGAAAACACAGTTCTCTGTATTAACGTCTCCTGACAACTAGTGGCCATCTGTGGAACTGCAACGTTCTCAAAGTTGTCCTGCCATCTGGCGGAGGGCCATGAAACTCCAAGCGTCACTTACCTTTACATCTTACTGAATTTTATATAAGAAACTCATCCTTCCGTTTAGAGGTTATGCATCTAGTGTTATAGGCGACGTTAAACATTTGAAGTCCGAAATTTGTTTCAATAAGAAAGTGGTTCCTACCGTCCAGAAAACGCATTGTCTCCCAATTACAAAACTAAATGGTTAATGCTATTTAGGGGAATAATCGCTGTCAGACATGTTATTCCCATGTTGGTGTCTATAGAGACTGCTGTAACCCCGATATGACGCCGGGTAGTTCAACAGAATTGTATCAGCGTTACGAAAGAACACCTCAGAAGACACTCAGCTTCGAAATAACCGCTGTTTATTCTGAACATTATAAGAAAGTCATGAACAAAATCTGTGGGCTAACTGCACATGTTCTTAATGTTAATGCAGGCGGTGTATATAGTTACCACTGTGCCTTAAACCTTCCAAACCTTGCGGTTACTGCGAACAGCATCTGCTTGAACATTATACATTTCCTTTTCCATGTACATTGGTATTTGTGTGTTTCGTGTGCTGTTCACTGTAAATCAGTAACGGTTCCTCTAAACAATACTACGCTGTTGGTCATTATAATGAGGAACAAAAGTAACGGCTGTGAGGTAGAAGTTGTTACATATTTACATGAATATCATTGGTCGTCGATTAAACTTTTAAAGCCTAGCGGTAACTTTACGTACCACCAGGTTTAACATTCAAAAATTCTAGATAGTGCTCACGCTGCATTTATGTGTTTTGTACGGATCTCAGAACAAACAGCAACTTTTGCCTTATAAAACATTAAGAGACTGGTTTTTATAACCGAAGTGGAGTGTTTACAGCGCGGTACGCACTGAGTCCTTATATAAAACAGATATGCTTCGTCTTTAAATGGTTAGAGGGTTGAACAGAAATTTATCAGGTGTATAACCTTGCCCACGTACCATGAATGACACGTAACAGTTTGTTAAAACTGAAATGATACTCGACACTCCATGTATTTTACAAATACAGACTCAATTAACCCTCTAAAGACGAAGCGTATCTGTTTTATATAAGGACTCAGTGCGTACCGCGCTGTAAACACTCTCCACTTCGGTTATAAAACCAATCTCTTAGTGTGTTATAAGGCAAAAGTTGCTGTTTGTTCTGAGATTCGTACAAAACACATAAACGCAATGTGGGCACCACGTATAATTTTTTAATGTTAAACCTGGTGGTACGTAAAGTTACCGCTAGGCTTTAAAAGGTTAATTACCATTGACGTTATAAACTCTTCAGTAAAAACACTCTCCCCCCAAAACCCCGAGTTTCAGCAGCCGCAGTATGTGACACACGAACACAGCACGCTGCAGCACTTGGAGAGGCTGATTAGGTCACGCGTCACAAGGTTTCTCGAAACAAGTGCTTGAAACAGTAACCTTTACGCGCGGAATGTGAAATTTGCAGAGTGCAGTCCAGTGTGAATAACGAATTTCACTTGGTGTTGACCCATTAAAATCAGAGAATTTGTGTCAGTGAGACCCGCGGAATTGACACATACTCTCTGGTTTGTTTGTGTTTCTGTCGACTCACTATTATGAACAACTGGCTACACAAATACAAATACCGAAAAATAAATTCCAGTTCTCGGTAAAACTTGATCCCTCGAAAGACAAACAAAGAGGCAGACAGCTACCGCAATACAAACGAACGTATTAAACGTGTGAAATACGCATGTATTCACTGTGGCTTTCAACAATAGAGAGATTGTTTGGAATTAGCAGCCTTTCTCCAAATACAAACTTTCACCAGTCATACAAATTTCAAAACTTAATTCGTGTTATTGTCAGTGACTATACATTTCACCCTAGTTAATACAAAACAGTTTTTTTACATTATCAGTTTATGTTTTTTGACACTGTTACCTTTTCTGTGGAATTAAGTATTTCATTGGTACACAGCCAATCGGGTCCTAACAAGTTAACAAACCGCGCAAAACTTGTATCTTTTTTGACATTGTTGCCTTTTCTGTGGAATTAAGTATTGCACTGGTACATAGTCAATCGGCTCCTAACAAGTTTACAAACGGCGCAATACTTGTACCTTTTCCCGTCTGACATTGTTGGTGTCCGTCACCATATATCAGGTTTCGACCGCAGTTCAAATTAAAAAACACGTATTACATAGCCGAGCAACGCATGTGAATTATGTTAACACAGTAAGTGGACTAAGAAACACAATCTTCGATCCAATACATTTTATCTACTTTTCGAGGAAGGCCCTAATTAAGTGAAGGTTCAGGGAAAACAGTCGTGGAGAGTCCCTACGACGTCCATTGTATGGCCGTTGCTAAGACACGGCGAAACGCCAACTCTGGAGCACCTTATTTTTATTTTATTTTATTTTACTTCATTTATTTTATTTTATTTATTTTATTTTATTTATTTTATTTTATTTATTTTATTTTATTTTCAAAAAGGACTATTGGGCGATGCTTTCGAATCTTTGAGGGACTACAGCGCCGGAATATTCGGCGCCTACATCCAATAACTCTTTCACTGATCTCAGACTCTGGTGATAGCCTGAGACGATCTTAATCCATTTATTCGGAGCGAAAAGCTTCAAATCTCACATATGTTAGTTACTTATACGGCTTAAATGGCTTAGGTGCTTGTATTTATACTTTATACTGAAGAAGGATGTGGCCTGACAGGCTGTATACCCCTAAAGGCAAAAGAATATTCTTTTAAAAATTTCTTAAGATTAATTCGTATTTCTTAATACTTATCCGAGGCCTTTTCAATCCAAAATGCTTTTATATTTACGTCATTTAAATTGTAAACTAGTTTTTGAGTGAGGAATGATTTCAGCCGGATGTTACAGAAACCTATGTGGGACAAGTACACACTGTCACAATGATAAATGACCTGGACGCCCATCCATTTATTTGCTTCAGGCTATGCAGATAAGCGTATTTACACATGCGCATAATTATGAACGGCAGTTTTTCACGTTCAGATATGCGCTGTCAATAAAATGCTTGATTAATCACCTCAAATGAGGCAATAAGAGATAAAACTTTTAGCGTAATATGAATACACAACACGTCCGCTTAAATTTTAAACACGTTACTTAAAAATGTACAGGTCTGCACTACGGCAGAGCTGTGAAGTGGCAATCACTAAACACGCAGAGGGAAGCTCGATTTTGCGAATTTTTCTCAGACTACAGGCACAAGTTTGGGGGTTTTCAATGAAATACATCATGGCATTTTCAGTCTTACAGAATCGTCCTTCAGAACTAAGTACAGAGTCACACACTTAAAAATAATTCCGAAATAAAAATACACAATGAAAAAATTTAAAATCGATCCACAGCACTAAAAGTCATCAAAGTCCAATAGTGATTTTGGAGATGAAACATTTGTGCAGCGATTGAAATATGGCTTGAAAATAAAATTTCATAAAACCACCTGTCTACTACTACATTTTAATTTTTTAACTAACAAAAACATACAAAGCTACAAGTTTCGGCAAAATCCTGCCATTTTGAGGAGTGTTCTAAGAATAACCTGAACCCGTGAATCGCATAAACAGAATTATGTCTAATACCAAGACGAAGCGTATCTGTTTTATATAAGGACTCAGCGCGTACCGCGCTGTAAACACTCTCCACTTCGGTTATAAAAACCAGTCTCTTAGTGTTTTATAAGGCAAAAGTTGCTGTTTGTTCTGAGATCCGTACAAAACACATAAACGCAATGTGGGCACCAC
>BLKM01000115.1:472757-570949 GCA_013340265.1 Coptotermes formosanus
AGCGTATCTGTTTTATATAAGGACTCAGTGCGTACCGCGCTGTAAACACTCTCCACTTCTGTTATAAAAACCAGTCTCTTAATGTTTTATAAGGCAAAAGTTGCTGTTTGTTCTGAGATCCGTACAAAACACATAAACGCAATGTGGGCACCACGTAGAATTTTTTAATGTTAAACCTGGTGGTACGTAAAGTTACGGATAGGCTTTAAAAGGTTAAAGGATTAATGCACACAACCATAGCCAATCAAACTTCAGTGCCCCTACCTGTCAACATCTAACAAAACTACATAACAGCACAGTGCATCTAGTTTTTAAAATACAACGAAAGAAAGTACAACAAATATTAAAGCCTTACACCCTGAAGTCTAACACGTTTGCTCTGCTTGCTAAACTCTACAAACGCTAACCAGCACAATTTGTCGGGATTCAGTAACTCAAAAGTAAAATAAGCTGAGGACGTACCTGGCGCATGTCACTGGCGTCAAGTCCTACTTCGGCGCTGCGTGGCCTTGCACTGATCTCTCGTCTTGTATAGCACACCGGGACACGAACCCGCGACGCAAGCGCATCTCGACTTCAATCTCGTTGCCCTGCCAACACGAGCGCCGGCGCTAAACTCTGAGATCCCTACAGACGATACAAGTCAGACCGTCCATCCCCAGTTACATAAAAATGCGGAACTTGGACGATGTGTACTAAGCGCCGCGCAGCAAGAAAGGGGATGACTTGTACTGCACGCATAGGCAGCCATATGGTTTACTTCCGTGTTTACGGAGATCAAGTGTCGGCCCTTTAAGGACAGCGCACGTGTGCTTCATTTGCTGTACAGTGGGCCCGGATGTGCATTAACCTTTTAAAGCCTAGCGGTAACTTTGCGTATCACCAGGTTTAACATTAAAAAATTCTACGCGGTGCCCACATTGCGTTTATGTGTTTTGTACGGATCTCAGGACAAATAGCAACTTTTGCCTTATAAAACATTAAGAGACTTGTTTTTATAACTGAAGTGGAGAGTGTTTACAGCGCGGTACGCACTGAGTCCTTACATAAAACAGATAGGCTTCGTCTTTAAAGGGTTAACGTTCCTCTCAGTGTAATTATTTCCCCATCCAAGTGGGCCTAGACGTTGCATTGATTTTTAGGCGCTTTCGCAAAACTGCGAAAAGGAACTATTAGTTTCCTCACGTCAGTCACTCTGTGTGTCTGTCCGTCCGTCCGTCCGTCCATCTGCACGAAATAAATCGCCTCCCACTATATGGATTTTCACAAAATTCGATATTTGACGATTTTTCGAAAATCTGTCTCGAAAATTCAAGTTTCATTACAATCTGACAAGAATAACGGGTACTTTACATGAAGACCTGTGTATATTTACGAGGTATCTCGCTGAATTCTTCATAGAATGAGAACCGTTTCGGACAACAGTTGTAGAATAGATTAAAACACATTTTACGTTAAATAACTTTTTTCCCGAAAATCCAGCCTTTTATAAGATATGTGGAAAAATATGGTACAGCCGGAGAGACCAAAGATGACAATATAATACGGCGCATGCGCTTTGCCTGCCGGATAACTAAGGCTAGAGGTACACGCTCAGAATATGTAACACTTATTGCTTTTCCACGGCAACAATGGTTACGCGAACGCGCCTCAGCGTTACGTTTTATACGCACATCGCATGTCCTGTTACGTAAGCATCACAGGCTACATCTAGGATCAACTGAAACACAGACACTTTACGTCATGGCAAACACAGACTTGTACGTAATTTCGCTTTAATAAAGCGAAATTACGTACAAATCTGTGTTCTATTTGGAAAATGATGTGGGGTTGCCTGTGTTAGGGGGATGGATAGCTTACGGACTGAATGAACACATTTCTAACTACTCCAGTAACCGACTGGCCAAGTGCTGAAACAAACTAGCTAATTAAACAAGCTAAACAAATAACTGGAAATTGATAGATTAACCCTTTAAAGACGAAGCGTATCTGTTTTATATAAGGGCTCAGTGCGTACCCCGCTGTAAACACTCTCCACTTCGGTTATAAAAACCAGTGTCTTAATGTTTTATAAGGCAAAAGTTGCTATTTGTTCTCAGATCCGCACAAAACACATAAACGCAATGTGGGCACCACGTAGAATTTTTTAATGTTAAACCTGGTGGTACGTAAAGTTACCGCTAGGCTTTAACCCTTTAAAGACGAAGCGTATCTGTTTTATATAAGGACTCAGTGCGTACCGCGCTGTAAACACTCTCCACTTTGGTTATAAAAACCAGTCTCTTAATGTTTTATAAGGCAAAAGTTGCTGTTTGTTCTGAGATCCGTACAAAACACATAAACGCAATGTGGGCACCACGTAGAATTTTTCGATGTTAAATCTGGTGGTATGTAAAGTTGCCGCTAGGCTTTAAAAGGTTAAACAAGCTAAACAAATAACTGGAAATTGATAGATTAATAGCCCTTGTAGTTATTTTTCCCATGGTGCAACAGTACCTAGTGGGCCACGGCCTCCTCATTAACTGCACATCACCATCACACTTAGACACACACCACAGTCGGCAGGACTCCTCTGGACGAGTGATCGGCCCAACACAGAGACCTCTACGTGACAACAGATATCACTCACAAGAGACAGACATCAATGACCGCCGACAGGATTCGAACCCGCAACCCCAGCAAGCGAACAGCCGCAGACCCACGCCTTAGACCGCGCGGTTACTGTGACCGGCATAATAATAATAATAATAATAATAATAATAATAATTTTGTAACATTTTAAGTTTGTCTAACAACTTACGAATATCTTAAAATTATTTCAGTACGTGTTTTCACTGTCAATTTTTATGAATTATTGAATTACGAATTTTATGAATTGCATTATTCACTGAAAAGTACCAGCAGTAACGCACAAATTTTAACCCGTGACCAAAAGTCCTTAAGGGAACACCATCACTCCGACATGTTTCGGTGGCATATATACCATCATCAGGGAGAGAGAGAAAGACAGTTCACACTGGAGGCTGGGACACCACTGGTGAGATACACTCCTTTATTGCACACCCTAAAATTACATTTTAAAAAAGCGTTTCTCAAACATGAAGCAAGAGTTCCAGGCAATACACCGTGGTAAAACAGCATCGTTAAATAACTGACATTCTCTGCGCCAATTACATCAATACACTCTGCATAGGTAATATGAAATCCGCTCTACGACAGACACAAAATTCACCAATCCGGGCCGTGTAGAGCCATTTGTATCTCCTGAGAGAGACAGCGAGAGAGAGAGATAGACAGCGAGTAAATTTCACAAAAAGTTAACTAATCAGTCAAGCAATTAGCCTACGTCATTAGTCCTGTCATGACTTCATATATTCCATTAATCACTCAGCCAGGAAGTGAAATTGTACCCAGGGCGTTTTAATGCAGTTGGTACAATGGCCAGTGTGTTACCCGTAACCAGGGCTTGAACGGAACGAACCAAATGTTGTATTTGACAGTAATCACGGTTTCACAGTTTTATTTATAATTGTGACTTGTGGACAGGTAACAAACTGAACAGAAGAGGAATAAGAGGATTTTCTCTTCCAAAGCGTCACAGACTGATTCTCAGGCCAAACCAGACTGTTAAGGAGGCCGGAGCGTGAGGCTCACTATTCACTTGCTACTAGTGGCGATGTTAAGAATTAATAACGTCACTCCCACATATGCCTCCATAGCGCGCAGGGGTAACTTGATAGCTTACCGTGGCGATAACAAGACATCCAGTGTACCATAACGTAACACAGAGGCGCGTTCGCGTAACCACTGTTGCCGTGGAAAAGCAGTAAGTGTTACTCATTCTGAGTGTGTTTCTGTAGCCTCAGTTATCCGGCAAGGAAAGCGCATGCGCCGTATTATATTGTCATCTGTGGCCTGTCTGGTTGTACCATATTTTTTTTAACATTATCTCATAAAAGACACGATTTTTAGAAAAAAGTTATTGAACATAAAATGTGTGTTTGGATTTTCTCTAGACCTTTGTCTGAAATATTTTCCTTTCTAAGAAGAATTCAGACAAATACTGTCATGTAAATTACCCGTTATTCTTGTCAGATTTTAATGAAACTTGAATCCTCTCGACAGATATTCGAAAAATCGTCAAATATCAAATTCCATGAAAATCCATCAAGTGGGAACCGAGCTGTTCCATGCAGACGGACGGACAGACAAACCGACCGACATGACAAAGCTATAGTCCCTTTTCTTAATTCTGCGAAAGCGCCTAAAAACAAAGATCACAATTCAGGTTCAACGTCCAATTCAGTGACCCTGAAGATAGAAGCAGCGTCTTTTGCCGAAACGCAATCCTACGTGGTGTAAAACCTCAGAAGAGTACAATTGGGAAACGCACAAACGTTTTACTTCATTTAAAAACCCACGTGATAAGAGAGTTACAGATAACTACGAAGGGTGACCAGCAAAGCGAAGTCGCAGCGGTTCGACAACCAAACAAGAGCGTCTTTCCGTTTGAGGCAAGATATCATAGCCCACTGTTGCACTATACTTGAAATCGGATGCCGTTAAAGACGAACAATTTGAAATACTCTGCATTTCTAAACTCAGGCCGAAACCTCTTTGAGAATTACAGGAAGCGAAAGTGCTAGCACGCTGCCTCCCTAAAGTCTATGAGGTAACTACGCCTGTGCTGCAAATACAGAACTGTTGACGGAAAATAAAAGAGAAGTTAAAACCTTTTGCTATGCTCCTGCTCCGAGCAGAAAACTGGTAAATGGAGATAAAATAGAAGGAAAACATTTAACATAATATAACTGTAGAATGGCATAGTTAATATTTAGCTAAAAAGCAAGAAATTAAATCCGTATTGCTGCTATAAGCAAACAGGATTTTAAAATCACACAAACCTGAGGTTTGAGCTGAAATTAGATTTCTTTTATGTTACGTTCTCGTGGTGCACATCACCAGATAGTCTGGTTAGGAAAGTAAGAATGGTGTTTGCACCTTTAGTGCAGCCCTGGATGGCTGATACTCACTTCCCCGACTACAAAATACCGCATCCCAGGAGACACAAATGCGAACCTTTAAAACGGTAAAAAACTGTAACACAATTTTCTCTTCTTGCCCCAGTCTTCTTGTTCGCTTTCTGTTTATTTTTCTCTTTATTTCTCTCGGTAATCTTCTCTCCTTTTCTCGCCCACTTTCCGTCCTTGTTATCGTATCTTGTATCCATGTCTTTCTTGTTTCGTTCTTTTTCCTTCTTGAATTACAACAAGAAATTTAACCGACGAATATACCGTATCTTGCTTTTATTCAAGGGGTACCCACTAGAACTGACTGTTTTAATTAACGGCTTTTCGTGATTTGCTTCATTCCTTCCAGTATACGAATCCGGTATAACGCCATAACTTAGAACACAACCATTCCCACATCCTTTCCGATTCCACATTCACTACGACCCAACAACTTGACACTGTACATGCTGACTTACTGTAGGATCGATACACTGCACGTGAAGAAACTAACGTAAGTAAATAATACGAACATTTACAGTCTGCTCGAAAGAGCTGCTGCAGTATGGAGTTACTAATACATCAGCTACTGTACTTAACATTCGATACAGGCCTACAACACGACGCGGCGCGACACGACGCGACACGACACAACACGGCGCGACACGACACGACACGACATAGCTTATGGGAAGTTGCTTTTAACTAAACCTGACACAGTGGCAAAAATGGTGATCATAAATTCTCAACAGTTATTTTCCTCAAACTCTCTTCTTACTTGCATGCATAACGCAGATTACGCAATCTGCAGTGATGAGTCTATTTATATGAAACGGTTATATTCTGATAGAAGAGCATATTTACGGTTTCTTGCATAATATACAGTCTCTATTCAACACTCATCTCTTACCAACTGGTGATTATTTTTAAACGTAGCTCTGTGTATGAAACTGGTGATTACACTTTTCTTCTGAACTGTCACGTGATGCAAAACTTCTGCATTCAGATTTCGAATGAGAAATGGTTCAAAATGTTAATTTTCTTTAATTCTACTGTAAATTAGCTGACACGCGTCACTAACTTTCTCAGATATCTACAGCACTAAATACATTTGTGCTAATTTTATTCAGTAAATACATTTGAAGCTTATCGCAGGCGAGATTCAAAGTTGCCAGCGTTAATTAACGCCTTAGTTTAGTGGTTGTCTATCGCAAAAATACCAGCCATGTTACAAGGTCCTTGTACCAGTCATGCACTAACCCCACCCTAAGTACAAGCTCCATAATAAAATCCTCTCCAGCATTCATCTGTCTGCGCCTTCCTGATTCCATTTGTGTTCAGCAGTGGTGCCAACGGTCTGTCCTCGTCTCCTTGAAACGTTTTGAGGATATTGACTTTAGTGCTTTAGGAATTTCAAAATACACAATTATATGCATTCATAATCTGAAATGAGTTTAGAGGGGGTGGTCTCCGGTTAGAGTTCCGAGGAACCAAATGGGCAAACGAACGTCCATTAAATAAAGAGACGCGTGTTCTGCGAACAAGTAACACTGCACTTTAATATGACAACAACGACGTAACTAACTAACGAATGACAAATGTAACATGTCATTGTTTGATTTGTACCCTATTACGAGATGTGAGGTCTATCTCATACTTCCGGAGGAAGCTATTGGTAGTTTACCTTGACGACAGAGTCAGAAGTTTGTTCCGAAACGTCGGTATGTATATATCCAAGCTACAGGATGTTACGTCCCAGAAGTCAGTACCTATTTCATATACTCATGAGATACTCAAATTGCACGAGACATTACGTTGTCCTAACTTTCTAACGTAATAAAACGGGGCCACGAAACCGGGCACACATAGCGAGTTAAGCTTTTGTAGTCCGTACGGTTTCTAGGCATGTCTGAACTTCTCACTGCATTATGGACAAAATACGCTGTTCTCTGTGCAGTTTGCGGGCGTACTTTCCTGTCCAGTCTACTGCAGCAAGTCTAACCTCCCCAAGACAGAGTAAACACTTTTTACGGTTGGCCAAAGTATGCGAGCCTGTTGTCGCCTTAAAATGTCACGGCTTGCTTACACTAGAATTCACTTAACAATGGCTTTATTACAGAACATACCTTCTGCGTGGTGCACACATCTCGTTAACACAAGCCAGCAAATTATAGATACATCTGCCCCCCCCCCCCCCAAATTAAACTAATATTTCCACCACAAGTACAGTAACGGCAAGCATTATGAATGATATTTCAATTGCATAGCATATCGTGTTCTCTGGGTACCGTTTTGCCCCGACTGCACCTAAGACTAAGCAAACAATAGCGATACCAATTACTTGCACCTTACCAACATACTGTCATCTGTTTTATGTTATTCATGCCCGTGCGTATGATCAATATAGCAAAACAGATCCAGCTTATGCATAATATTATTGTTTATTTATTTATATTTTGTTCTTCTTCTCCCCGACATGTTTCGGCAAGTAACTATACCATTATCAACGGGCCTATATCAAAATTACACAAGAAGATTTTAACATTTTAAAAGTTTTAACATTTTATAATCACATTTCATGCACATCTTATGTAATTTTGATACAGCCCCCTTGATAATGGCATAGTTACTTGCCGAAACACGTCGGGGAGAAGGTACAAAAAAGATACACAAATAAACAACAATATTTCGCATAAGTTGGCTCTGTTTTGCTATACTGCAGTCTGTCTGTGACAGACTGCACAGTTTGCCTGAAATGACAGGTAATGCGCTACAGAAGAGCATGTGTTCACACACATGAGTAACTTCAACACATTTCTAGCAGCATAAATATGTTTCGACAAAATTTATGGTTTAATTAAAGCTACTGTAATTTTTAAAAACGTTTTAAAAACATCCTTCACTGAAATAGATACATTGCTATGGATGAGACACCGTACAATGTTGAACAGCAAAAAATTTCCACCAATCTGTCAGAAATGTACAGAGGCTCCCAGCCCTTCGGCAGCTACACACATGAGCAGAGCGAGTTGATATTCTGTTGCAGCACATCACACGAATATGAAAAGCTTAACTAAACACTACATATATCAATGGCCTTACGTCTCCACAGAAACTGATTCCTTTCAGTATATATCCGCTTGATTAGTTACACAAAGTCGCCTGTGACTGTATTTGATGTCCTGTAAAGATTCTTTGTTATATCCATTAAAAATGCACGCATCCCGAAATAGAATTCCCAGCGAACGACCTGTTACAAGGCTCTGGTAATTCAATGCGCCATAATGTCTTTCGCTGAACGTACATTGTTATTCTGAGAAGCAATCTTTTCAAGAAACAAGATTCCTTGATGTAAACACATCATAACATTAGAGCATAATTCAATACGTCCACTTGAGAAAAAAACGAAAGGATGAACATGGATATTTAAGAACGGCTCTTCGAAAACACTCGTGTGCTGGGTACAAGAGTGGGTGAATGAGCCAGCACGCACGCACGCACGCACGCGCGCGCGCACGCACGCACACACGTGTGTGTGTGTGTGTGTGTGTGTAGAGAGACAGCGAGAGAAACGGGGAAAAACAGAAACGTAAAGCAAGCTGGCAATCGTTTTACTGTACCCCGTGCTGCATCGACTACACGCATCACAAAGGCGTCAAAGAAGTTGCAGACTGCGGTAGGTGTTTCAAATAAATTTGGTACACTGGTCTACTCGTCACGTATACCGTCTTGCGAGTATATTGGTGAACTGGAGTAATACGAAACTTCCACCCACCATCCTCTACTTATGCCTGCTACCTTGAAGACAGAGGTACCAGATTCATCCGAAACGCTGGCAACCACCTACCCGACTGCACGATGTCACGTTCTAAAACATCATTTGCAAATCTTGACTCACTCTTCACGGACCTGGAAGAAGTGATGATAAAAGATTAAATTCTCCTGTGATGTTAGGCCGTGTGCCTGCGCACTGCTTGTCCGTGAATGTGACGGCAATACATGCCTTCGAAAGGTCAGTACCTATTTACCAGTACACACAGCGTCAATTCCCATAAGAGTTGAATATGCATCAGTACCACCTCGAGAACCACATATCTTGCCAAGTGCATAGAGCACTAAAACAAACAAGAAATAAAAAAATTATAAACATGAAAAGCAATGGATAAATAACGGGAGAGACGAACAAGAAAACGCAAATTGGACATACCCTATCAGGCAGTCTGATCAGACAGGCAAACTGTCATTTGAAGGGTTCACTTTACGGCGCCGTCGTAACTCAAACTGTGTAACGCAGATGATAAGATGGCTGGTGCGTGATGAACTGAAAAAGGGGTTTGGAATAAAGTGGTCGTCGCCAGCGGAAAGCAAAGTCCCAGAAATTGCCTGTAGGATCTAAAGAAAGGCCTGTGAAATCACAATATACCAGTCCGTGCCGAGACCAGAACAGGGCTCTCTGGCAACAAAGGCCGTTCTACAAACTTGTTCGGTGAATTGCCTTTTGTTTGATCGGTCGAAACAGGAAAACTGCGGTCCTCAAAGTAGCATACGTTAACTCAATAGCCGACTGTCAGTCGAAGATCCGGTATACGCACACTCACTTCACCCGTGTGATTTCGTTCAGCGTAACGTCACGTCGCATTTAACGGTTCGGTGAGTCTTTTGCAAGGTTCAACTCGCGAAAACATCAATATGATAAACACACCTCAGACAGCAGACGGTGTTCCGCGTGACGGTGTTATTGTGGATTATAACGCGGTGCACTTTGGTACAAAATTTTTCGACCAACTACATGTAAGGGAACAGTGACTCAGCTTATGAAACACCTTGTACTGGTACGTTCTCTTTTTAAGTGAGATATACGGCACTTCGGAGCCGACAGTGTCCCTAGGGACATTCCAGCTCGTTCGTGTGGAACGTCGTCTGTCAGTCTTAGCTAAGATTAATTTCTAACCCAGCAGTAGATTTGGCCGTCCTTTTCAAAGACACGGCGGTAACTAAGCCGTCACGTGACTTTCACGCGATTTCTGTATAAACTTCATAAAATGAACCCATAATACAAACGTCGTGCTCTTGGTCTGTGTTGCCGTGAAATAAATTAATGTACATTTATCCGTGTTCTTTAATTTAGCATCTTGCGATTAAGACGTATGAGGGAGTGAGGGGACGGCTCCACGCATTCCTAACATCAACGTGCTCTTGGTCTGTGTTGCCGTGAAATAAATTAATGTACATTCATCCGTGTTCTTTAATTTAGCATCTTGCGATTAAGATGTATGAGGGAGTGAGGGGACGGCTCCACGCATTCCTAACATCAACACTAGATGGAACGTGTATACAGCTTCATTTACTCGCCACTTCCCCCTCCCCGCAATGGTTAAAAGGCCCTTTGTATGAATTGGATGGTTGACTGATTAGGCCCCACCGGAGGTCTGGAATCTGGAAACCAAAAAGGTTCTACCCCTGTCGGGAATCGAACTGAAGCTCCCCGTTCAACCAGACTGTAGTCTAGTCCCTGTACTGACCCAGCTATCACAGAAATAAGTCTTCTGTTTCTTCAACTAAACGTTCGGTAAGACGGGCCGTCATACTGGCACTCAGACGGTGGTAGTTGGGTAAGCACAATGCGAGCAGGCGTGCTAGCAGCCATATCACACTGTTGCTCTAACCAGGACGTCCGTATGGAGAGCAGATGGAATTTTGCGACAACCTGTGTAACTTGAGCGCTTCACGTCTCTGCTCAAGAGAAGAGACTCCACCACGACATAACATCAATTAATGGAACATTTTGTGACCCTTTATCACAGCAGATTCAATTTGCTGCACGTTTATGAGGATGCTAATGCATCTTGCATGTGACACAAAGGTTCTTGAAACTGTGGCTTGTCTCCATAACAAAGGTCTTTCCTTAGACCTATCGCTTGTATCTTGCAATAGCTGCAAAATATCAAAGTACAAAAAATTTTGCATGTGGGTAAGTCAAATAAAAACCTTAATTTTTTTAAAAGGCGAATTATTTCAGACAGTTTCGGTGCAGCTGTTTCAATTTTCAATATACCGCTGGATCTACCATATTCAGCGTATCCTTCTAACCCATACTATTATCTAGCTGCATCTACAGCTGTACAGAGTAGAGTTTCGATTTTTTCGACCGGTTGAGTGTTTCTTTTTTACTCACCTTCGTATAATATTACAGCTTCCTGTTCTTGCGTTAACCCTTTAAATCCGAAGCGTATCTGTTTTATATACGGACTCAGTGCTTACCGCGCTGTAAACACTCTCCACTTCGGTTATAAAAACCAATCTCTTAATGTTTTATAAGGCAAAAGTTGCTGTTTGTTCTGAGATCCGTACAAAATACATAAACGCAATGTGGGCACCACGCAGAATTTTTTAATGTTAAACCTGGTGGTGTGTAAAGTTACCGCTAGGCTTTAAAAGGTTAAGTGTGTTAGCAGTGGCAGTTGATAGTAGTTACGAACAGGTACAGAAGATGGCAGCAACAATATGAAGCGCAAATTATGTCTCAGACAGTATGCACTGCGGATTCTAGGTCTGCTTTAAAAATTCAGAGATTCTTTCTCCAGAATTCTGACAGACTTTCTATGTACTTTGTCCCCTTCAGGGAAAAGCGATATGCATACAAGAAGACCACTCTGTGACTTACGCGCAGATTAGAGAATAACACTACAATGAATGTTAAGGAAACTGAGCGCTAAGTTGTGGTCTGGATTCAGGTGGCTTGTAAAAGAGACAAGCGGCGGGCTCCTTTGAACATATAAAGGAATCAAACGTCGGTTGCGGTAAAACACTAGGACATTTTTAACCAGATTAGCAAATTATTAGATTTTCAAGGGACAATCCCTCTAATGGAGTTACTTAGACGGTGTACTTAAAGTTACCACAAATTGCTTACAATTTGTGAATCTACAGAGCTTACTGTGTTAGTGTGAAAGGCCCTGTCTTTTCAAGACTTCGAGTGTTTCTAACACGGCTTTTTGAAGAACTTCTGTTACTATAGATATAGATGCTAGACGTACACAGGAACTCTTTTCTTACTTGATTTTCTGCTCCAGATTATGTGATGACGTTGCATTACCTACCAGCTTAGCCTTCATTTTAAACGGAAGTCTATATTAGTTTCTCGAAAAGACAGCCTTTGTGGGGGGGGGGGGGGGAATACAAGCCCTCTGGGAAAGTTGGCGAAGTGGCCCCGCACACGTGTGGCAATAACGCACTTAGTTGCTGTTAAGCGGCGCATGGCTGAGTGCCTTACGTTATCTCGTTAAAGGTGATACCATTACAGAATATAAGAAGGGGAAATGCACTTATAGAAATAGCGTTGTCACTCCCGGCACTCGCATAAACTGGGCCGTAATAAACGGCACTGTCAACTGTCCTGTAATGATCGGCACTGATGTTCGGTATTAGAGTGTCGCCGGGTTCGAATCTCAGTCGGCAATCCATCTGTTATAACCGAGTTCCCCTTCTTCAGTTCGTCTGGAAATATGTGGCTGTGTTAAAACAGGCCACGACTTCATCACGACATTTTCTCGTCAACAAAACGTGAATTAACCCTTTAAGGACGCAGCGTATGTGTTTTATATACGGACTCAGTGCGTACCGCTCTGTAAACATTCTCCACTTCGGTTACAAAAACCAATCTCTTAATGTTTTATAAGGCAAAAGTTGCTGTTTGTTCTGAGATCCGTAGAAAACACATAAACGCAATGTGGGCACCACGTAGAATTTTTTAATGTTAAACCTGGTGGTTCGTAAAGTTACCGCTAGGCTTTAAAAGGTTAAACCAGTAATGTGTGTACATTCTGTGTATTTGAGGGCAGATTTAATTGCATCCAGTGTAAAAATCAAATTTGATGAATAGGTACGAATCCCGTTAAAAATTCATTAAACAAACGAAATCCTAAATGTCAAAATTAGTTACTTTAAGAGAAATACGAGTCACCAAAACATTGCGTACTCAAAAATTTAGTTATACCAATAAAAATTTATTTAACAAATCATATTTTCTCATTCACGGTGCAGAAAAACAATTCCAAATTTCTCAAGCAACACACAGCTCTGCCATTTACTGTAACAAAGCACTGATCTTCAGAACAAAAGTGTGTTACTCACATTCGGGTGGACTGAAAACGGGATTAGCAACTATCAGCGTTTTTATATCTTGACAATAAAAGGACTCGTACATGTTTTCCGAATTAGCTACCTTCAGGGTACGTCCCTATCACCTCAAACCTCGCACCAACCGATCTTTATTGAACAACTGTTAACTACAGGGTTTTATTATACGTCACTTAAGGACTGTCCAATCAAAGCCCCAGAAGCTCCCCTCCCCCCTCAAGCTCCGTTTGTACGTTATACAATGTACTAAACCTTCAGTTCCTTGAAGTAACCCAGTCACGGCCAGCCTGGTTTTCTTCTTTTTAATTTTAAGTCTATTGGATCCAATAGACTTAAAATAAAAAGACGAAAACAAGATTGGTCGTCACTTGTTTACTCCAAGGTACTGTAGATTTTGTACATTGTACGCACACGCCAACGGGGAAGTCTAACATTAAATCTGTACGTTATACGTAATGTGCTATCAGGTGGAGGGTCAAAACACGAACTGACAGAACAACCATCTAAAAAGAAATACTGTTACCTTACGGAAAATATAAAGCTAAGATCTCAACTATATATACTGACATAAACAACTAGTTTAATGTAATTTACATGACAATTTTTCTTTGGTACGCTAATTTCGCCTAATGACTTTTCGTACTTAAGCCGAAACATGTTGCATTAAAGTTACGCCTTAACATTTTAAAGCCTAGCGGTAACTTTACATGCGGCCAGGTTTAACATTAAAAAATTCTACGTGGTGCCCACATTGCGTTTATGTGTTTTGTACGGATCTCAGAACAAACAGCAACTTTTGCCTTATAAAACATTAAGAGATTGGTTTTTATAACCGAAGTGGAGAGTGTTTACAGGGCGGTAAGTACTGAGTTCTTAAAAGGGTTGATAGAACACTCGACTGACGGCCTTTACTACCTGTACCTTCATTAAAACCGAATGTTTCTCCGAAGAAAGGGTCGAAGTCAATGATAATTTGTGGGGGGGGGGGGTTAAATGTGATAATATGCAACCTTCTATTTCCGATGGGTCTCGGAAAATAAACATTTACTTTAGAAAAGTCTCTATGATCTAGGCAATAACTTATCAACCTGGGATTTAGCTAATGGATACACCAAATTATCACCCAAGTACGTAAGTGTGTACTCACCTTGGGATGTCCCCGATCTTCGGCGGTCTCCCCCTGCCTCTGCATGTGTCCTCGCCCCAGACACAGGAAGCCGCTGTAAAAATGAATACAAATGGCATAATTCCAGTAAAAATGCTTACTTTGTGATGTGGACAAGAGCAGAGCACATTACAGTCAATACAACTCAGCGTCCTAGTTTTCCTCTCTTCAGCAGTCGCATAATCAGACAATTTCCTGCGTTCAGTTTGTCTTTTCGCTCACATTTTCTTCTTTAACGTTTTAAAGCCTAGCGGTAACTTTACGTACCGCCAGGTTTAACATTAAAAAATTCTACGTGGTGCCCATATTGCGTTTATGTGTTTTGTACGGATCTCAGAACAAACAGCAACTTTTGCCTTGTAAAACATTAAGAGACTGGTTTTTATAACCGAAGTGGAGATGTTTACAGCGCGGTACGCACTGAGTCCTTAAATAAAACAGACAGACTGGTTTTTATAACCAAAGTGCAGAGTGTTTACAGCGCGGTACGCACTGAGTCCTTATATAGAACAGATACGTTTCGTCTTTAAAGGGTTAAAAGGACCGAAGGAAGCTTACAAGATCACAGGGCTCGGTGTACGCACTCTCCGTATCAAATTTCAATTTTTTAACCGTGTGACCATTCGTCGCTGATCTGAGAATGAAAGTCATTTCAGAATTTTAACTTCCCTGTACTCAGTACTGACAAGACGGCCGCGCAAGACTGTGACGTGGAAAGGACAATGGGGCCAATTACTTGAAGATTATAGAAGGCTGAATGGCAACAGAAGTGACAATACGCGACTTCAGTTGAGGTACGTTTTCTGTAGAATGTTAAATAACGCAGGTACGTGCGTGAGAAAATCTGCTTTGACTTGCTGATGGCAATAGAAGCAGGTGTCTAGATCTGGGGGCACTTACACCTGCAACGTGCCCATAAGTTATGTACGGAATGTTATTGTTAAGTTAGCAATGACGAACATGGTGACTACCAGGACGTTCAAAGTTAGGACTCATCCCACCAATTTAACGCAGTTTACTTTTACGTTATTCACAAAAATGGATGCCGCAGCACGGAGCAGATGGTCAGCTGTGGGGATCTCACCGAGAAGCTGCGGGTTAACTCGGAAGAAAAGAGAATAATTAAAATAGCTAAGCGTAGATGGAAGAAAAATAATAAAATTGAACTTACATAAATAGGATTTAAGCGGATGGACTTCTTTTGTCTTCCAGATTGCTAACCAAAAACACAGAGATTCGGGTACACAGAACTGTAGTTCTACCTGTTGCTTTGTATGGGTGTGAAACTTGGTCTCTCACACTGAGGGAGGAACAAAGACTGAGGGTGTTCGAGAATAGGGTGCTGAGGAGGATATTTGGGCCTAAGAGGGACGAGGCGACAGGGGAGTGGAGAAGACTACACAACGAGGAACTTAATGACCTGTACTCATCAGCAACTATTATTCGGGTAATCAAATCGAGAAGAATGAAATGGGAAGTGCATGTAGCACGTGTGGGGGGAAAGAGAGGTGCATACAGGATTTTGGTGGGGAGACCTGAGTGAAGGCGGCCACTTGGGAGACCAAGGCATAGATGGGATGATAATATTAAAATCGATCTTCAAGAAGTGGGATGGGGCATGGACTGAATTGAGCTGGCTCAGGATATGGGCAGGTGGCGGGCTCTTGTGAATGCGGTAATGAACCTCCGGGTTCCATAAAATGCGAGGAATTTCTTGACTAGCTGAGAAACTGTTAGCTTCTCAAGAAGGCCTCTGCTCCATGGAGTTAGTCGGTCGGTCGGTCGGTCGGTCGGTCACTTAGTTAGTTAGTTAGTTAGTTAGTTAGTTAGAGGATGGACTGCATTACTCTAGCTCAGGACAGAAGAAGTGGTGGGTTCTTGTGAACAGTGTTGTGGAACTGGGGTTCCATAAAATGTGGGGAATTTCACGAATATCTCAGGAACTGTCAGCTTACAAAGAAGGATCCTGCTGTATTCAGTTGGTCAGTGAGCATGAACGTTGTTACATTTGCAGTAGTGACAAGGCTACACACACGGCAGCCAAAACGTGCACAGTTATATACGAAGGCAGGCAGTTCCCGTACAGGCGTATCTGGGTCAAGAACTCTACAGAGAAATTAAACTTTGTTGCTTCCTTCCCTTTCGAAATTCAGCAGCGACTTTTATACCTCAATCCCGATTCCCTCCACAAGAGGCGCACAGCGCTCGGTTTAGTGAAAACTAATGGAATGGCGAGATGATCCCTGAAGTAGAATTGCTGCATGTGTTACTGGAGAACTCCTCTTGGCGAGACGAAAGGGTGGGAATGGCAGAATTACGCTCTTGGAGTTGTTGGCGTCTGTCTAAAACATGTACAAGGCGCTCAGGAAAGTGGAATTTAGTGAGAAGAAGAAACGGTGGTGATGATAAAGTGGAAGACAGAAACGAGATGGATATAGGGTGGCTCATAATTCGCGTGGGGGAAAGCCGTTTCATATTGTTCAGCAAACATATGCACATTGTCTTTATAAGTTGTATGTGGTGCGTGGAGGTTGAAGTCTAAAGGTGGCAGAATTAGTGCGAACACAATAAACGAGAAGGGAAAAAATAAAGAAAAATAAAAGGAAAGAAAGAAAGAAAGCAAGAAAGAAAGAAAGAAAGAAAGAAAGAAAGAAAGAAAGAAAGAAAAAAGAAAGAGAGAGAGAGAAAATGTGGACATTAACATTTACATAGATACAGATTATCCCGTCTAACACAACATTTTATTGTTAATTTCAAACGCTACATGTTTCGACCGAATCGACCGTCATCACAGTGGGGTGGAGTCCATTATACTGAAGTAGTGCGGCTATTAACACTACAGTCACGCCCCTATACAGCGCCAGCCCGCCTCGCTTTGCGCGCATCGAGGTTTGAAGATTATTTCCTTATTACGCAATATATCGATTTGCTCTTACCCCCGATCGATATACCGCCACAAATTGGGGTGGGCAAACAGTGGCACTATATCGGGGTTTGGTTAGACGTTTGTCGGCGGCTAATGCAGATTTGTGATGCAATGACCAGTCTCGACGGGAAAGGCTCTGTCTAACAATAGCGACTGCGCAGTGCAGTAAAAGCGATCCAACTTATGCACAGTGTTATTGTGTATTTATTAACCTTCGTCCTTTAGTTCCTCAACAAGTTTCGGCAAATAGCTATGCCATCATCAGGGGGGTATTATTACAAATTGCATAAGATGTGCATTAAATGGGAATTATAAAATTGTAAAACAGTTTAAAATGTTACAAAACTTCTGTAAAATTTTACAGAAGCTTCTAAAATTTTTAAAGGTAAAATTTTACAGAAGTTTTTAACATTTGTAACTGTTTTACCGTTTTATAATTCCCACTAAATGCACGTCTTATGCAGTTTGTAATAATACCCCCCTGATGATGGCACAGCTATTTGCCGAAACATGTTGGGGAACTAAAGGACGAAGGCTAATAAATAAACAAGAACACTGTGCATAAGTTGGATCGCTTTTCTGTACTGCTCACATGCACGGAGATGAATAACATAAAATTAGGGACCGAATAGTTGCCTCCCCAGCATTTGACCTGACCAACAAAAGATGACGTCTTCACAAGATGCTGTATCCCATTCAGGAACAGCACCATTGCCACGGGCCAGTAAACATGTGAGCACAAATTTACTGGCAATATTACAACGTGTGATCCTTTGGAATTTTAAAATGCACCACGACATCTGACACTGAGTAAAGGTTTCCTTATATTTACTCCAGATGTAACGCACCAACAAGGGTTCGCTTGTCTCTGATTACATTCCTCAAGCTACTGACATGCGGTTCACATGGTAAGAAGAACGCCAGCCTTTAAGCTACGGGGTTTGGGCGACGTCGGATGCAGGCAGTGTAAATGCGTGCGTTTTGACTCGTTAACGTCTCGCTCTAATTAGCCTATAAGAACAGCACAGAACACTGTCTTATGAGGAGCCTTCACAAGCAAAGACAAACTTTCACTGCAACACATCTCCTTCCAAAAGGACTTGCTCTTACAAAAGCACTGAAAGCAAGCCGTGGCATTTATACGTTCCAGAACTTTCACAGCAGTGCACTACACTGCGGCAAATTAAACCTTTAAACACAAACATTAGCAAATAGGGTACAATTAAAAGCCGTCCCCACAACTTGAATATAAAATCATTATTTATGATACACAAGGCTACGTGTTTCGGCCACCTAGGTGGTCATCATCAGGCCTGGGTACGAGATATAATAGAAGACTGTTGCCAGTGAGATCTCATCGTGGCATTAGAAGTTGTGGAACCATTGTAAGTACAATACGATTGGTGCCTGAGTATAAAATTAAAACATTTTCAATTTGTTAAAATACAGCGCCGTACTGTAAGATCACATATTGAAAATATTTTAATTTTATACTCAGGCACCAACCGTATTGTATTTACAATGGTTCCACAACTTGTAATGCCATAATGAGATCTCACTGGCAACAATCTTCTTCTGTTACATCTCGTACCCACGCCTGATGGTGACCACCTAGGTGGTCGAAACATGTAGCCTTGTGTATCACAAATAATAATTTTATATTGAACTTGTGAGGACGGCTTTTAATTGTACCTAATCTGTTACTCTCACACCAGTATGCAGTCTGTAAAGAAAGAAATTAACTGAATACAAACTCATGTGCTTCCGTTACCAAAACGTGCAGCTGAACCTCACTCAGTGTGTGAATCCCACGAACACACATATAACTGCCGTGCGATAAAAATGCTGGGATGTATAGTTAAGCTTGGCGGTATATATACTTTACACATATTACACTTTAAACCATTAAGACTGGATAGAGACAATGGCATATCCAAAAGGGACAGCATAGCAATCTCACGTACCCGCATACCAACCCAGAAGACAGCAATGTTGATACGTGCTGTTGAAGGAACCTAAATTCTCGTACTGAAACGTCTGCAGTGAATTTAATTCTGCATAAATTAGGGCCCTGCAATCTGTACTTTACATAAAGATGTAACGGGACTCCGTTATAATGGACTGTAAAACGCCTCACTGCACAAATAGACAAACAATACACTAAACCACCAATGCAGTAACTTTTTGGGGCCCACGTGTTCTGTACGTGTATATATGCAGTGCTTCATACTTGTACACGCAATCGTGTTTAAGAAATGTCTGTATACTGACACGTGTGTTTCCAATTCAAAAAGACTGGCGTTTATTCAATACAAATTTTCAGCTTTCTGTGGAACAAAAGGTAATTCCCAAATTCACGTGTGTTCACAAGAGTTAAGTCCTGCAACGTCTATTTTAAAACACTTTTTAGCATACACAGATCGTAGAATGTTTTTAACTTCGAAGGCTCATTTTCACACGCAATATACGGGAGCAAACACGAGTATCTAAACATTCCCTTATCGTTACAGACATTTATTTATTCCACTAAACTTTTCTTCAATCAATGTTTTTAAATGGTTAGTATACTGACGAACATTTTCAATTTAGGTAATGCTTTGTTAGGTGGAATCCATAAACTGAAAATATCAATAAAGGAGGAAGAATATGTAGCCTCAAAATTAATTATTCAAAGGCCACCAAGTTTCATTGTTTCCTGACACAATATTGTTGTCACTTCCTTCCTTTGTCGTCAGTACTGGTGACGCAATTCCGTCTGGTATCAACACTCACATGTAGATTCCAATAACAAAGGAAAACAACGATTCTTTGAACGTAGATGACAAAAGGTTTAAATGCCAAACGTGATTATTATGTATACATACACGGTAATACTGTTGTTCGATTTAAATTGACTTTTCCATTATTTTAAATGTCTGGATACGTGTACGAGGTTTGTATGATAAATTTTGTTTCAATACAAAAGTGCATCAACATGAAAAAATAGAATTACGCATGTTCATCGTTACATGGACAATACAGCGAAGTTAAACGCATGCCTGCCGTACAAATATGACACCGTTGCTTGAGGGTATATTTAAAGCGCAAAACGTTTGATAGAAACGTCATCTAGCAAAGTTAATTGACCCTTTCGAACAAAGTATAACTTTCGTGTCTAACCAAAACATACAGGCACACACGCTATTTCACTGCATATATATATATGTAGTCCCCAAATTCCAATACACATACAAATTCTATTTGCTTACACTGCAACAAAACCGTCCATGACTTTTAAATGGGCACAGGGGTTCATTCCCGTAGGTTAAAGCGACAAAGGCGTGAAGTTGACCTCTCACCTCCATCTAGTGCTGAGGTTAATTAGTGCAAGTAAACCTCTTAACTTCACGCAGTCGGGTTCTTTTTGACAAAATATTTCCACAACTATCAAAGAACTCCCCTGCCTATAGCAGCCTGAAAATGGGCCCTACTCTGAGTTCTGAGACACAAGAATCTTGTTCGCTTCCTCCAGTCGTATTTCTTTCACACAGACAGTCGAACCCGGTTACAACGACATCGGTTTATACAACACATCGCTTGCACAGGCAGATATTCTGTGGTACGAATTCATTAATCACTGTTAAGCACAACATTATAGTCCTCGGTTATAACAACACTCGTTTATAACGACAAAAAATATTCAGTCCCTTTCATGACGTCATAACCGAGTCCCACTGTATTTTGATATTGTTCTCCACTTAGACGTAGGCCTTCCAAGTGGTGTTTTTCCTTCAGACTGACCCACCAAGACCCCGTACTCATTTACAGCTACACCTGTAACCCACTGACATGCCTTTAAGGCTCGCACAGGGCAAAGTCACCTTTCTGTCACGTCATTTTGCAGTGGACAACATTTACATACAAATCTATTCAAAAGTATTTCGAAAGTGAATTTTAATTTTGTTGAGATTTTGGGGCACGGGAGAGGGGGTTTGGACTCGTTTCTTAAGATATCCCCACAAAATCGATATAATCACGGATGCATGCAGGTATCCCACATCAGGATCTGAGTAACTGTGAACTGTGTTGAAACATCAGTCAGCTGCATACTGAAATACGACACATGAAGATTCAAACTCGTCGACTTCTTTCCACCGACCCAGTTACATCAGCGTACACACAATTTCTCGGAATAAATTTTTAAAAGTGTCAAATTAATTATAATCACACGTTGTATCCATTTCTGCAATAGACTGACTGACTGACTGACTGACTGACTGACTAACTAACTAACTAACCAACTAACTCAACGGAGCAAAGTCCTTCTTGAGAAGCTAACAGTTTCTCAGATAGTCAAGAAATTCCCCGCATTTTATGGAACCCGGAGGTTCATTACCGCATTCAAAAGAGCCCGCCACCTGTCCCTATCCTGAGCCAGCTCAATCCAGTCCATGCATTTTTGCAATAGACGCAGCTATTAAATGTGACGCAGAGACCTTTCGTTAGAGAAATGCAATAGATCCGGCATAGAGCAGAGAGAAAGAGACACAAATGGCCGCACATACTAGTATGTACACACACATATATGTATATCTGTATGTACGCGTGTGCTGCACCTGACGTTTTACTATGCGTACGCCTGTACCTCTACCTCTAAGCATCAGGAAATTCCGAGGGACTGCCAGCAATTAACGCCTGTGTCGGTGGGTAAACACTTATCGGCCTTTCCTAAGCCACTACTGTTTCACCTTCAGGGCAGTCCAGTGTTGGACTCCGCGACGCTTCAGGCGAATGGAATACGATACTGCAAACATTTACTTAACGACACAGCCTGGTATTCCCGGAAACTTGAATTTTCAGCAACGCCGCCCTGAGAACCTCAAGCTTCTGAACCTCTCGATGCTTTAATTAAACGAATTACCGCACCAGTTCGGTCTCTCACAAATACCTTTGGCTCCTCCTGTCAACGTCTTTACAGTTCGGTACGTTGCTGAACGTAGGCTTCTACCATCCTTCATGTACAGTAGCCGTTATTCTTGCCAGATGTTAATAAAACTTGGAATTTCTCGACAAATTTTCGAAAAAGACACAAATGTTCCATGTGGACGGACGAACAGACAACCATGACGAAGGCAATAGCCACTTTTCGCAATTCTACAAAGACGCCTAATAAAGAGATCTGCGGTCTGGCGCGACATTACACACAGTCGAGTGGGAATTCTTTACACCCGTTTCGGGACAATGTAGGCCTGAAGTGGCGCCTTATATTAATTACTGTTTTTCAAACAAGTGACATACAGCCCAACTGTAATTGTACCTGTTGTTTTGTATGGGTGTGAAATTGGTCTCTCACACTGAGGGAGGAACAAAGACTGAGGGTGTTCGAGAACAGGGTGCTGAGGAGGATATTTGGGCCTAAGAGGGACGAGGCGACAGGGGAGTGGAGAAGACTACATAACGAGGAACTTAATGACCTGTACTCATCACCAAATATTATTCGGGTAATCAAATCGAGAAGAATGAGATGGGCGGGGCATGTAGCAGTATGGGGGAAAAGAGAGGTGCATACAGGATTTTGGTGGGGAGACCTGAGAGAAGGCGACCACTTGGGAGACCCAGGCGCAGATGGGAGGATAATATTAAAATGGATCTTCAAGAAGTGCGATGGGGGCATGAACTGGATTGAGCTGGCTCAGGATAGGGACAGGTGGCGTGCTCTTGTGAACGCGGTAATGAACCTTCGGCTTCCATAAAATGCGGGGAATTTTTTGACTAGCTGAGAAACTGTTAGCTTCTCAAGAAGGCCTCTGCTCCATGGAGTTACTAGTTAGTTAGTTAGTTAGTTAGTTAGTCAGTCAGTCAGTCAGTCAGTCAGTCAGCCAGCCAGCCAGCCAGTCAGTCAGTCAGTTAGTTAGTTAGTAACATACAGCCCATACGGACACCGTACGATACACAACAACCTGAAGTCGCAGACTGCAGTGCAGCTCGCCACACTCGACTTACACAAGAAGTGACAGAATTACTTCAGACAGCTTAAAGATCCTGACCTGCAGAAATCAGCGAGACAGATCTCATGTCTTGACCTCTGTTATGTGCGCGACCTGGCAGTAGATGGTGTTTGTAGCGCGTCACAAGAGCAGCTTACGTACACATAACCTTGACGAAACCAGAAATCACACGTTGATAATGCACAAACAGGCCCAAAAGGAAACCAGGTATAACTATGCCGTGTAATTTGAAAACACGTGTGGACGTCAGTGCCAAATTTTCAAACGCGTATTTTGGGTTTTTATATCTTGGTGCGTGATCTTACAAGAATTGTCTACGGAGACAGTAGATAGACAGTCGAACCCGGTTATAACATCATCAGTTTATGCAACACCTCGTATATACAGCGTCAGATATTCTGTGGTACAAATTAATTCCTCAATGCTAATCATAACACTACACTCCTTGGTTGGAACAACACTGGTTTATAAGGAATCAAAATAGTCAGTCCATTTCATGACGTTATAACCGAGTTTGACTGTACTTCACAACATTGACTCTCATTTACTCTATTTTTTCTTACATAAATACGTGTTACGTAGTTTTTTAAAATAAAACATCATGCACACTCATAATGACGTAAAGATTTACGTCGGACATAAATTTACTATACCTAATACAATATTTTTATAACTTTATCAATCATAACACACTCCTACATGTTTCCACCTTGCTGGGTCATCTTCAGGGAGAACTTTTCGTTATCGTTACACTAACGTTGCACTTTACAGTTGAGTGAGAATGTGCTGTTGACTGTGTACTGCGTTGTTTTTGGAAGCGTGAACTCTCTGCGGTCCCGGCTTGCATTGCACTGCAGTGCAATGCAAGCCGGGATCGCAGAGAGTTCACGCCTCCAGTACACAGTACACAGTCAACAGCACATTCTCACTCAACTATAAAGTGCAACCTTAGCGTAACGATAACAA
Organism: Coptotermes formosanus; assembly: GCA_013340265.1. NCBI lineage: Eukaryota > Metazoa > Arthropoda > Insecta > Blattodea > Rhinotermitidae > Coptotermes > Coptotermes formosanus. The sequence goes on from BLKM01000115.1 coordinate 496,950, forward strand.
AAAGTTCTCCCTGAAGATGACCCAGCAGGGTCGAGACATGTAGCAGTGTGTTACGATCGATGATAAACTCTCTTTGTGCATTTTTTGGTGATTAGTGTAAAATTTGAACATTCTTCTGTAACCAATTTACCTAACTAGGGGTGCGAGAAACAAAAGCTAAAGATAGGAAAATATAAATAACATTAGCGAAGAGACTAAAAAAACACTATGCATGATGGCAGAGGGATACAGTCCTTACAAAAACCACGATTACTGAAGAAAACCAAATAATTAATTAATTCTGAAAATACGCATTCGGAGAACAGGCACGAAACTTCAAACGGTACCTAACTTTAATAACAAACCAGTCATGTAATGCAGATTACCGACGTATGGACTGAAACAGTGAGTAGTTGGGTAGACACCAACGTATCGGCGAACCGTACTGCCGTCCCCATCGGTCTGTCACTTCATTTCAAGGCAGGGGTACCATTTGTTCCGAAATGGTAACTCCAAAGCGCTTAAAAGTTTTAAGAAATACAATTAACTCGGTTAAAACGTCATGAAAAGGCACTGAATACTTTGTGTCGTTATAAACGGGCGTTGTTATAACCGAGAAGTATAATGTTGTGGTTAACAGTGAGGAATCAATTGGTACCGCAGAATATCTGACGCTATAGACGAGGTGTCGTATAAAACGATGTCGTTATAACCGGGTTCGACTGTATATATAGATACATTGTGAGACCGTAATTTCTGTAATTACGATGCTCCTTGTTTGTGTTATTTAACGACGCTGTAAAGAGCTGCAAATGATTAATTGTATTAGCAGTACTGTACATGAAATAATGAATGTCAACCATTGATGGAATGATATTGACAAACGAAGACCGAAGTACTCAGAGAAAAGCCTATCCCAGTGCCACTTTGTCCAACACAAATCCCACATGGTCTGTACCTGAATCACTCTCGCCCCTACGTGTTGAAAACAAAGCCATCAACAGTTTCCTGGAATTTCTGAAGGGCATTTTACACTACACCCGACGGACAAGCGGTATAAAATATCAATATCTCTCAACGGTGACCGAAGCGACTGGTTACCCAGCATAAATCCTTGTTACGTCACAATTTCCGATTAATTGTATCTCTCTGCGGCAACTAGGCAAACCAACCTACACGTTTGTAATGCGGGTTGCCCATCAGGCATAATTTGAAGATCCAACAAATCATAACGCTCGCATGGTGTATATTGTGAACGGTATTTATACATTTCTGTCTGTAAGTACAGCAAGCTCTCTGACAGCGCTTTGTAACTAGTTGCTTTTAATCCAGCACTGTCAAAAATTCTGAAGTATTCTCGTATTTCTGTAATAGGAGCTCGTATCACTTGGGTGTTAGTGTACAATGTCTTAAGCATGCTTACGTAAATACAGCCGTGGATGTATTTCATTTACTATTTTCCTATCAACATAGTACATAGCTCAGATTACGTAGTGTCGATTGATAGGTGATGGGTATATTCAGTCAGCCAAGTATGAAAGAAAAGATCGTAGGCTAACTGCAGGTCCATGGGGTGAAACCTGAATTTGGGACTTCCGGAATAAGAAGCAGGGGTACCAACAAACGGACAGCAAAATTTTGCTGCATGGAGTGAAGTCAAACTTGATAAATCACGAGCCTTTCAGCTACTCACGAGATTTCCAGGGTTTTGTTGAAACCGGAAGTTCATTACCGCATTCACAACAGCTCGTCGTCTATTTGTAGCCGGAACAACATGATGAAGTTCACAATCTTGCATCATATTTTCCTAATATCTATTTCAACAGTATCCTACGTATTTATAACGTCTGAAACAGTTCTTTTCCATGGAATTTTCCGACCACATTTCTGAATAAAATTTTCATCCCCCACGAACGTGCCATACGTCCTTCCATGTCCACTTGTTGAATTTGATCACCCTGCTTTTGGTGAACGACACAAAACACTGGACATTAATTACAACGTCAGACATGGTTTATAATTACACAATTTTTCAGACCCCTCTCACTTCTCCTCTCTCTAAAGTGTAACAGTAAAGTGGTCTCTGTGTACGTCATAAAAGCATATGGAGGACTGTACCTACAGCTCCACGTATTCTTGGCTATGTGAGCTAGCTTCATACTCCTACCGCTAAGCAGCCGGGGAAAGAGCCCAAATTTTATGAAATATGCGGCTGGTTGGGTCACAGAGAAGCTCCACACATTTCAGAAAGAAGAAAAACATCCTGCTTCTATGTTAAATATAAACATATTTTGCGGTTGCTCTGCCCCTTACCACAGTTGCTACAGACAGTGAGATGTCGCAACTCGCACCTTAGGTCTAGATAAAACAGATAAATGAGACAATACACGTCGGAACACACACATAAGGAAACACGCTGCAGAAAGAATATAGCAGTGAAGGCATTCTATAAAAGGGCGGAGTCAATGTGAAACAATCGTAACGGGGTAAACATAGGATTATCAAAAATCCGAACAAACGAGAAGGGAGAGATGAGAAGAAAATTGAAGGATAGAAATAAACGTATAGTTTGGAAAGAAAGTAGAAAGACAAAAAAAAATCAAGATGAGAAATAAAACAAACAAAAGACAAACATAAGCACTGTTACATCACCACAAATATCAAAGGAAACGTTGGATTAATCTTATGGCATATGACGCCGTGTAAGATGTTCAGGAGTTGCTGAAGATTCGGTACACATTGCTGCCTCCATCGTCAGCGTGTATGCCTTCCACAAGCCTGCATTGCCAATCCACAGGGCATCACATCCCAAAAAATTAAATCATCAGCACCGCTGCGAGAACCCCAAATCGCGCACGGTATACACGTGGCATGTAATGCCCACACGTCTTAATTAGTGCTGTGTAATTCGTTTTCTTCCGTCTTCGAAAAAACCCCAATTTCCATAGCCAAAGCCAGGCTGTGAAGTGTAGAAAAACAAAAGACAGCTGACGTATCGATATGCAGACGGTCGACAGTGATTAAGCTGCTGTCTCAATAAAGACTTCACTTTCTTGCAGTAATTAGGAGCGATGCCATCAATCACATAGCCTCTGCCTTCCGTCACATGCCTCTGTGCCCCATCCTTCAGTCGTATAGCCTTCTAGTCTATGACTTCGGTTACATACTTCTGTCACCCATTCTTGAGTCACCAAAGTCTCAACAATGATCGTTCGAAAACCTCACAGGAATAAAACGGCAAAGAACTTCGTTAAAGCAGCCTACTGGACAACCCCAGTGGCCGCGCGGTCTAAGGCGTGTATCTGCGGCCGCTCGCTTGCTGGGATCGTGGGTTCGAGTCCCGCCGGGGGCATGGATGTTTGTCTCTTGTGAGTGTTGTGTCTTGTCAGGTAGAGGTCTCTGCGTCGGGCTTATCACCTGTCCAAAGGTGTCCCACCAAATGTGGTGTGTCTGAGTATGATCGTGAAGCCTCGATAATGAGGAGGTCCTGGCCCCACTGGGGGGCTGTTGCGCCATGGGGGGAAAAAATTTATCGAACAGGATCGACAAGGAGACGATATAGCCTATGACACCACTGAGTTCAGGAAAACAAGTTAGAAGCATCGACAGTAGGTAGAAGTGCAAAAATTACGGTCTAGAATGTGACGCCGTATAGTTTGGTGTTCATGTACTTTGTGACAGAAGTAAGATCCTTCGTAATGTATCTACCAAACTGTACGGAGTCACATCAAGGATTACTGTAATCTCTATATTAAAAGGCGACCCCGGTATGATAATTACCTAATATTGAATGGTACAAAACAATGCACAAGAAATGGAATGTCTGAATCTGCGTCCAAAGAGTTTTCACACATTATGGGCCCGAAAAGACATGGGGTGCTGGGCGATTTCGTAAAAAAGTGCATATAAAATGACTGACACACATAAAATGCAGAGATGGGTGCAGTATTGATCAGTGGCGAGGTTCGCAATACAATCTGCGCACTTTCATACATAAAATGTCTGCCTTTACAGCACCTTGCAGTCCTTGTTTCATAATACGACCTGCGATTCTCAGAATACAGTAGATTCCACTGCAAATAAATTACAGCTGCTGAAAGCACAGTTAATTCTTTGTTCCATGCGCAGAAGGAATAGTGAAGACCGTATGGAGGTTTGTTGTTGTTGTTGTTATTGTTGTTGTCGTCGTCGTCGTCGTCGCTGCTGCTGCTCAGAGCCTGACATCAGGTCATATAAATACTGATTTACAAAACACACTTTATAGCTAACAGAAATCAAAATGTCCCCTCGAAGAAGAATCGGTTAATGATGTAAAGTGGATTGAAAATTTTGAGAATTAGTATAACGCCCTTTGGTACGTCAAAGCAAAGAAATGTAAAAACAAAAATCAGGGAAAAAATACCCGCATTTCAGTAACTTGTGAAACACGGGACAGACAGCCACATTTATACTGAGATACTGAACTTGACAGATTAATAATATGCACTAAACAGTGCTGCTATCTAGAGGATTTTCCAGCAAGATGTCTACTGCAGTACCGACTCAAACAATACACACAGGCGTAAAGGTAGCAGACGTACGACCTATCGAAAGGCGTCGTCTCTCACGTATACTGTACGTATTGTGACCACATGTCTTGGAACTGAACAGACTGTAATGAACAGATGCAGTACAGCACAGAGCTTCCACTACTGTCTTAAGAGTCCTCCTATAACTAACTGACTAACTAACTGACTGACTGACTGACTGACTGACTGACTGACTGACTGACTGACTAACTAACTCCATGGAGCAGAGGCCTTCTTGAGAAGCTAACAGTTTCTCAGATAGTCAAGAAATTCCCCGCATTTTATGGAGCCCGGAGGTTCATTACCGCATTCATAAGAGCCCGCCACCTGTCCCTATCCTGAGCCAGCTCAATTCCGTCCATGCCCCCATCCGACTTCTTGAAGATCCATTTTAATATTATCCTCCCATCTACGCCTGAGTCTTCCAAGTGGTCGCCTTCCCTCAGGTCTCCCCACCAAAATCCTGTATGTACCTCTCTTCCCCCCACACGTGCTACATGCCCCGCCCACCTCATTCTTCTCGATCTGCTTACCCCAATAATATTCGGTGATGAGTACAGGTCATTAAGTTCCCTTAGAGTCCTCCTATTCGTAACTATTTCATAACACACACATACACACACACACAAAAAGAAGGGCTAGCGTCAGCGTTTAATAACTCACAAGTGCCTACAGAGTGTGCAACTATTAACCGTTTTATTTAATTTAAAAGTAGGTGGTAAGTAGAGTAACAGTGAGCCTTAAATATTTAAGGCGGGTAGTTCACAAAACGAACATGAAATGCCGCAGTGTGGGAGGAACAATAAACTGAGTCACACTGTACTGTGACGTGTCACTTGCACAGTGAGCACGTTACATCAAAGGACAGTAACCAGCAACACAACATTTAGTTGCGGAACTAAATTAGTGTGGGATGCTTCAAGGTGAAAAAGAAAGTTTTGTTCCTTAGCATGTAGCCTGTAAGATACAAAACTTAAATTACAGCTCGTACAGAATGTTACTCGAAACTCAGTTACACAACTGTCTCGCATATATTAAGTTTAGTAGGACAAGTTTTTTGTGAAGCAGACTGTGACGCAAATAAAAAAAATACATCAGTTTTCGAGGAACTTTGGAGGCGATGTACAGAAAATTATGAAAAGAAAAGAAATAAAATTAATACTTTATAAAATAATAAAGTAAAAAATTATTTCGAAAATGTAGCAAAGTTGAAAAAAATTCGAGGCAACATTATCAAATCAAAAATTAATTCTCGCATGAATTAAGAGCCGAATAGTTCCAGGAAATCTCGTCAGCGTGCAGTTAAGTATGCGTCTTCCCGTCTGCTTTCTACACACCTGGGGGATAAAACACACAGAAGACATTTTTACATTTTATTGAACGTGTGTGAGACTGCGTTCAGGGAAGAACACAGGCTGAGGCGCACGAGAAGATGACGCTGACGCCGACACTTCGGCCTAAGAATGAGGAAGTGACAAGAGGCTACACAAAATTACATGAACATAACCTTCGCGAATTTTACACCTCTTCAGATATTATTACAACGATCAAGTCACTGATAAAGCGATGGACGAGGCTTCGTACTTAGAGGTCCCGGGTTCAAACATCGGCACCAAGACCAAAACTCACGAGTGGCGTTTGTGGTTGTCTTCAGTCGCTCCTAACAAACGCCAAGGGCATTACTTCGAGTAGGACGAGACAGAACTATAATTTTACCTGTTGTTTTGTATGGGTGTGAAACTTGGTCTCTCACACTGAGGGAGGAACAAAGACTGAGGGTGTTCGAGAATAGGGTGCTGAGGAGGGTATTTGGGCCTAAGAGGGACGAGGCGACAGGGGAGTGGAGAAGGCTACATAACGAGGAACTTAATGACCTGTACTCATCACCAAATATTATTATTATTATTATAGTTAATAATAACTATAATCAAATCGAGAATGATATGGGCGGGGAATGTAGCACGTATGGGGGAAAAGAGAGGTGCATACAGGATTTTGGTGGGGAGACCTGAGGGAAGGCGACCACTTGGGAGACTCAGGCGTAGATGTGAGGATAATATTAAAATGTATCTTCAAGAAGTCGGATGGGGCATGGACTGGATTGAGCTGGCTCAGGATAGGGACAGTTGGCGGGCTGTTGTGAATGCGGTAATGAATCTCCGGGTTCCATCAAATGGGGGCAATTTCTTGACTAGCTGAGAAACTGCTGGCTTCTCAAAAAGGCCTCTGCTCCATGCAGTTAGTTAGTTAGTTAGTTAGTTAGTTAGTTAGTTAGTTAGTTAGTTAGTTAGTTAGTTAGTTAGTTAGTTAGTCAGTCAGTCAGTCAGTCAGTCAGTCAGTCAGTTATGCCAACACAGTTTCCTTTCAAATCCCTCTCAATCATCATCCACCGCCATCCCACCACTCGACACACTACACAGCAGTCTATACTTGCGCACAAAACAAGCCGCCCAATTACCCACGTATATGACCTACGCTGATGGATAAAATCCCCTATAAACTCAAAACGCATCAGGGCATCTTAATACAGTGGGAAGTTGGGAACCCGAGCTGTATTAAGGCTGTTCCTCCATCACAATCTGACAAGGGGAAGGTTTCACGTGTCAAGATACTTCGATGTAATTCAGATAGCGGACAGAAACGCTTAGACAGGACTATCGATTTTAGAGGTAAAACAAACCTCCATACAAATGGTAGCGTATGTATGATCCAGCCGAGATGCACGTTCCTAGCGTGCATGGGTCACACTAACAGTTCTTAAAATACACCAAAATAAAACGTTTTCACAGTTCTTAGGATTAAAAAAGCCGGGCTGACATAATTAAACAATAAGTCAAAGCTGGGTACGTGAGGGTAGGTCCGTCTTTATCCTTTCACCTGGTCGTTTCCATAGAAATGAAATGCGAAGCCGATCTACGAGTGTTCCTTAACCCTTTAAAGACGAAACGTTCTCCGATTTGTATAAAGACTCAGTGCGTACCGTGCAGTAAACACTCTCCACTTCGGTTATACAAAACAAATCTCTTAATGTTTTATAAGGCAAAAGTTGCTGTTTGTTCTGAGATCCGTACAAAACACATAAACGTAATGTGGGCACCACGTAGAATTTTTTAATGTTAAACCTGGTGGTACGTAAAGCTACCGCTAGGCTTTAAAAGGTTAATGCTTATTACGTTTCGGGCGATACGAACAGCAGCGTATCAAGACGAGCTTCAAAAGAATGTAAATGAGACAAAGGAAAGAAGACGGAGAGGAAACACGACGTGACGAACAACTGGAAGTGAAAATGAAAGAAGCGGAAGATTGTTATGAAAGTTTTGTACATAAGACCGACAGGATATCCCGACGAATTTTCCACGCTAATTACTAGACCTATAGGCGTACCGGTAAACTTTAACAGCAGGCACTCAGATGTTCCCAGCCTACTGTTCAGCAAACAGCTTGGAGTATTTGCCGGCAGGTAAAGACGCCCGGACGTGAAGCTCTTCATTCACGTCTCCATAGTGGCAATCTTCGAAACGCGTGAAACTATAACTAAACGCCCCCCTCTCCCACAGCTTGTTTCTTCACACGTCACTGGTACAACTTTATATCCCGTTCTCGGGCAGCGTAAAATTTTATTACTGTCAAGAAGGATACACCTGAGTCATGTCTGTACTTAACGTACTGTGTCATGTATTTACACTCCGCCTTTTACACACACAAAAAGTCTGTGGTTGTCTGAAAACACCATTGTTTTGTATTTACTTAACAAAGCTGTCAGAAATTCACAATATATATTCGAAGGATAAAACGTAAAGTTGACACATGGGGGAAAGAGAAGTACAGCTCCCCTGCTTCTTAACCTCGACACTAGATGGAAGTACGTGGGTTAAATTTAATCCCGGCCTGCTTGAATCCCGGAAAAGAACCGGCATCCGTTGAGTCGAAGCCTATGTGGGTACAAGGGCCGGTCTGGGCATTTTGGAGGAAAGTGTCTTGCCCCTACCGGTATTCGAAATCCGGACTGTCCAGCCCGTGCCTTAATCACAGCATTGACTGTGATACCGCGGCTCATACAGAGGTCAACGATAGGATGATTAACCCTTTAAAGACGAAGCGTATCTGTTTTATATAAGGACTCAGTACGTACCACGCTGTAAACACTCTCCACTTCGGTTATAAAAACCAATCTCTTAATGTTTTATAAGGCAAAAGTTGCTGTTTGTTCTGAGATCCGTACAAAACACATAAACGCAATGTGGGCACCACGTAGAATTTTTTAATGTTAAACCTGGTGGTACGTAAAGTTACCGCTAGGCTTTAAAAGGTTAATGAATAACTGATTGGGAAAGATATGGCAAGAAGCCATTACGGTACAGTTTAAGACGCTATCCCGGAATTTACCTGGTGTGACAGAGTAAAATCACAAAACCAGTCAAGACATCGCTCCAGAAGGTCAGTCGAAACGGGTGCCTGCCGAATGTCAGCGACAATCATCGCGTTGTCATCTCCTCCACAGCTGTGCGAAGTTGAACTTGATTTTGACCCAGTCTGATCTACAAGTGATACATTCTCCTCACAACTTAATCCCTCAGCGACGCATTAAAAAAAAAAGACCACACATTCACAGCTTCGCTCTAAACGAGCAATTGAGTGGTCAGTAACTCCGGTTGCTATCTGCAAGATATCCCTTTCAAATACCGGCCAAAACACCGGCTACGCCGAGCTTTTGCTTTCATTTCTTCAGGAGCTCCAAATAGGTTTCGGAACAGCAGCTCGTGTTACGTCACGACTGCTTTCCAATTCATTACGAACGATGATGATGATGATGATGATGATGATGATGATGATGATGATGATGACTAACAAACTAACTCCATGGAGCAGGGGCCTTCTTGAGAAGCTACCAGTTTCTCAGCTACTCAAGAAATTCCCCCCATTTTATGGAAACCGGAGTTTCATTACCGCATTCACAACAGCCCGTCACCTGTCCCTATCCTACGCCAGCTAAATCCAGTGCATGCCCCCATCCCACGTTTCGAAGATCCATTTTAATATTATCCACCAATCTACGTCTGGGTCTCCCAAGTGGTCGCCTTCCCTCAGGTCTCCCCACCAAAATCCTCTATGCACCTCTCTTTCCCCCATACGTGCTACATGCAACGCCCATCTGATGATGATAATAATAGTACGAAATATCACGTATCTTATAAGAATGTATTAGCATGTACTAAAAAGCCCTGGTTACAGACTTAGGCAGATCTTTAGACAAAGTCAAATTTAAGTGGTTTAACAAGATAAAATAATTGTGAATAAGTTAAAATACGTATTTTTTGGATAAGTGCTAACAGCGTGATACGTCAGAATTGATAAGAAGGCAGTCCCAAGGAAAAACGTATGGACCGAATTCAATAACATACATTTTATACCCTAGAAACATGTTTTGTTTCAGGAACATAATGGTAAATATCCTGCATAAAGCAGATGCTGAGGAGGAGGAGGACGATGATGATGATGATGATGATGATGATGATGATGATGATGATGACAAATCACTATTATCCTAACATTCAACGGCATGTAAGATAAGCTACGGACATCTTAATTCAATAAATCACAATTCAGCACACGTGGTCTCCACAACGGCCTTTATTTCCATAACGCTCCTTAACATAGCTGTAAAACCGAAAGATTGATAAACTTCTACACTCAAGGGACGAATCATTGCTTCCTTTCTGTTTTGAAAAGCAGAACTTGACGGAACTTCGGGCAAGTAGCTCCCAAAAAACGAATGAAATGCGGTAAGAGATGTTTACATAAAAATAAAATACAGAAAAGCCTAATGGAAGCGTGGAGAAATCAATTGAAATTCTTGGTTTAAAGTAAAATTCTTTGCGAACTGTTTGTTATGAAAACCACAATTCCATTAATTTCTTTTAATTTCCCTTTCAACTATCGCTCTAAAAAGCCTTTACAAATATATTTTAATTGAGACAGGGCAAATTCTATCTACAGCACAATAAAAGCAACTTTCTATTTTATCTTAAGAGAATTCTGTAAAATTTAAAACTGTTATTAAAAGGCATCCGCGGAAGAAACTTCATGAAATCCTGTTTTGGAAACACTGTGGAATAAATTAAATTAAGAGACAGCAGCCCCTCCGCGTCATGCACACCAGTTCTTCCCGTCCTATTGTATTCATTTTTCGTCTCAGTGCTTGTTAAAGCTGTCACGTCAGATAAAGCAACAAGATTCCAAGCATGCAGTCTGGATATCCTTCTAGAAGTAAGTGATACAATGGAAATAGCGAAGTCGTAAGAATTTGTCTAAATGCTTGGCATAATTACATATTCTGTTCAGTCACAACAGGAGCTGAGACAACCTGAAATTTCGCACAGTACATACCTGAATATTCTGTTGTGGAAATAACTAACAAGTCAGGTACCATACGTATAACGTACTAGTGTGGCGAGTTCGCATAACCACTGTTGCTACAGAAACGCAAAAATTCGTTCCCTTTGTCTTGTTGACGCATATATATATATATATATATATTGTAGTCAACAATGTGCCATGGAAACAGAACAATGCGTTTTCTTCGTTCTTGCGGTAAATACAATGCTGCCAACAATATTAAACACTTAGATCTTTATGAAAAGTGGCCCATATTCTTCTCCTCTTGTTACCAAATTTAGAGTTTCACATCAGCTTTTAATAAAAGTCTCCAATGTCAAATATCACGAAAATCGTTCGAGAGAATACCGCGCTGATACATGTGGTCACAAAGACAGACAGACACAAAGTAGCTGAAAGGTGCTTTTTCGCTATTTTTGCGAATGCGTCCAAAAACATAAAGTACAGGAAGCAATAAGGAAACAAATTAACCCTTTAAAGACGAAGCCCATCTGTTTTATATAAGGACTCAGTGCGTACCGCGCTGTAAACACTCTCCACTTCGGTTATAAAAGCCAATCTCTTAATGTTTTATAGGGCAAAAGTTGCTGTTTGTTCTGAGATCCGTACAAAACACATAAACGCAATGTGGGCACCACGTAGAATTTTTTAATGTTAAAGCTGGTCGTATGTAAAGTTACCGCTTTAAAAGGTTAAGACAGATGCGACATAAGAAGTTTTCACAAGGCACTTAAGATTACATTAAAACTCAAGTAACATTCATTTCGAAATATTTATCGGCGAGTGCGCTCCTTGGCAACCACAAAGCTAATACGTCATTGGAGACGCTCAAGGGCATGCCAGTATAAGGATACTAACGAGAAGTAAAACACAAAGAAAGACAAATTATGTCCCTAGGTGAGCGACTAACCTAAAATTTGCCAAATGGTACAGTGCAAAAACAAATTACAAATTTAAATGCTTATCGATTGCACAGGTTTTAATGTGTACTAAATAACACGTCCGCCATACGAGCACTTAAATTCTGAGGGCTCCGGTTTAAGTTTGTTATTTAAGTTTCTTACGACATGTTTATGTGTGTATTAATACATGTGCAGTGTTTTATCAGATGCTTCTAGCTGAGCAATAAATCTCTCTGCCTCGACAGGCTGGGAGTACAGAAGGCCATGCGTTAGCAACGCAATGCAGCTCACCTTCAGGGCTACCAGCTTGACTTCCTGTTCCTGCTGCACGGCGTGGACGTCGCTTATCTTATCTACAGTAGCAGCGGTGACAGAACAGTGGGCAAATGGACTGGTTACGGCAAAGACGACACTTGTAGCCTCACTGACTCGTTGGTACGTGTCGAAGTATTAAGCTTATTTTGCAATAAACAGGTGTGTTGGAAAAGAAAGTTACTGGGCCATTCGTCGCTCACGAAAAACGGTATTTTAAAGGCAGCAATGATGATTAGATGATAACAATAATAATAATAACACCACGATATCAAGGAACTACAGAAAACAGCTGTACTGGGCACAGCGCACACACACTGCGGGAAGTGCTAATGTAGAAGCACAAAAGGGTTTAATATTGCAGACAGCGCTATATGCACCATTAACAGTACGCGCGGGATAGCTGCGGCACTGTGTACGCTAGAAACGTGGTTTGTTTCAGGTACATAAGTGTGAATACCCTGCATAAAGGGGATGATGATGATGATGATGATGATGATGATGATGATGATGATGGTGATGATAATAATAGTAATAATTTCAAAATCCTCCAGAAAATACTTGAGCAGCGTACCGGGAAAGCACGATATCAAGGAACTTCAGAAAACAGCTGTACTGGGCACAGCACACACTGCGGGAAGTGCTAATGTAGAAGCACAGAAGGGTTTAACATTGCAGACAGCGCTATATGCACCATTAACAGTACGTGCAGAATAGCTGCGGCACTGTGTACCCTAGAGACGTGGTTTGTTTCAGATACGTAAGTGTGAATACCCTGCGTAAAGGGGATGGTGATGATGATGATGATGATGATATGCAAAGGGAAGCAGAAAAGAAACTGAAATACAAGAGTTTATGTATAGAGATACTACGAATATGGGACATGCAATGCGTGATTATATGCGTGGTAATTGAAGCCGCGGGAATAGTAACAGAAGGTTTAAAGCAAAATGTGTAAGCCATAGCAAGGAAACACTCAACAGATGCCCTACAGAAGGCAGCTGTACTTGGAACAAGACACGTAATGCGGAAAGTGCTGCAGTCTGAACATGAAGCCTGAGCGGCGGGGATAGTTCTTCAGCTAACCCGAATGCCCATTTATGGCACCTGCAAGATAAGAAACTGAACTGTTGCGTTCTCTAAGGCCATGTGCGGCGAAAAACAAGATACTGACAACCCTGAGTCATGTGTTTTTTTGTGATTCCCTGTGATCATCCAATCAGGATTCAAAATTTCATATGCGATTAAAATGTAATTTGTTTTCCAAGGTCAACTTGTCATTAAAATATCACTGTAAAGAAGAAAACAAAACAAGAAGACATTTACATATGCCAGCATTGAATGTTTTTGCAAAACTTGTTTATAGCTAATGGAACTTATACACAGGGCTTTGTACTTTTAAACTAATCTAGCTTTTTAAAAGATATTTAAAAAAAAAAAACCTTGGTATATGCCCGAGGTGTGACGCGCGTGACGACCTCAATTTTATCAAAACAACTGCCACGCGTTCTGCGCTACATGTTTCAAAAAATAACAGAGTCACTCTAATGCAACTTCCTGTTTTATCATTTCCAGTAAGAACGGTCCCCCGAGACCATCGACATGAAAATGTCGCATCCGACACAGCACTGCGACATACTCGACTTGACACGGCACACCAAAGATGACAAAATAATGTAATAAGGTCGGTTTTGTTTCAGGGATACTTCCATCTCGAATTTCTAATGTCACCTCAGTTTGTCCCCCCGTCTTCCACCTACTCACAGCAGGTGTCGAGGTTGTTTAGTTTCACTTGATCACACTCAGACACACACCACAGTCGGTAGGGCTCCTCTGGACGAGGGATCGGCCCGTCGCAGAGACCTCTACCTGACAACACCAACACTGTACAAGACAAACATTCATGCCCCCCGGTGGGATTCGAACCCACGATCCCAGCAAGCGCTCGGCCGCAGACCTACGCCTTAGACCGCGCGACCATGTGATTGCTCAATCCTGCGACACGATGCCACGTATTGTTCTGGCGTAAGGTACAGATAAGGTTTTAAACTGTGCTTAGTTCAGCACCACGCCTTGAAGACTGAAAAGAAAATGGAGGTATGGCTCCAGACATTCATAACTTTAGGACTAAATGGAAGATGTCAGTTTCAAGCACCGGGGATAGAACATGTACACCAAACAGACAACGGGCTGAGTGGACCCAGCTATTCTGCACGTTGTACAGAAGAGGAAAGTACCTATCTCTGCTCGCAATCGAACCACGATCCTTCGGACGAACTTCCCTTACCTTACTAAAGTCGTTTATGCTGGCACAAGTGTACAGAATATTCAAATGATACTGCTACCAAAATTATAAGCGTAAGGAACACTGAAACGTCGGAATGTTTTCCTTTTACGGTAGTGGAGGGTGCTCTTTAATTCCGCTTCTGCACGTTCGCGACAGCAATGCCACGAACAAACTTAATTAATGTTGATGTGCAAACTGGACACTTCCCGAACCCCTGCTTCAGATTTTCCGTTTTATCTCGTCGTTCGTCCAAAATTATAAAAGCGATGAAAGGGGACGCGCGCTAATTTCGTATGCCTACCCATCTATAACTTGCTGACAGACGAAGTGACTGCCATCCCCAGGATAACTGACACGTCCGACGTAGAAAATCAGATGACAGTGACTATTGTGACTGCTCTTCCTGGACATGACGCCATGTAGTTGGGTAGTTAAATACGAAGTTTTCCCAGGCACTCCTGCCACTCAGACAGGAGTGCCTGAAAGAATCGAAGGTATGTAAACACGAAAGCACTAAAAACAACGAACCAAACGAAACATTACAAAGGCAAATTGAAATGTGATGTCTTAACACTGCAACGGCACTGTGTTTAAAATTCCATGCACTGCCCTGGAAGGAGGGGTATTAAATTCATTGAACCCTTAAATGCATTCACGACCCTACTGTGCACCGAGGTCGGCGGCATGTGGGGGAAATTAAAGGTCCGTACACTGCACCAAGGCTGGTACTGTATGAACATAGAACGTCAATTTATTTCCCTAATTTCTTAAGGCTAAATATGACGTCACTGCTAAGGACAGCGAGCTGCAACAGATATTCTGCAAGGCCTGACTTTGCAAATTCATTTACTCTACACTGCCTGCATGATTTCATATTACAAATACATGCGCACATTAACCTTTTAAAGCCTAGCGGTAAATTTACGTACCACCAGGTTTAACATTAAAAAATTCTACGTGGTGCCCACATTGCGTTTATGTTTTTTGTACGGATCTCAGAACAAACAGCAACTTTTGCCTTATAAAACATTAAGAGACTGGTTTTTATAACCGAAGTGGATAGTGTTTAGAGCGCGGTACGCACTGAGTCCTTATATAAAACAGATACGCTTCGTCTTTAAAGGGTTAATATCAAAACAGCATGCGACTTGTACGTCAGCATGGTATACACAGAAACTAAGGTAATGCTGCTCGCTGCCCGATCACTTATCGCTCAACAGGGTAGATATTCTTCGTTTGTATGCGTAATGCACTTTATGAAGTTCAAGGGTGCTCCAAGGCAGCCAGTTCCAGACGATTTCCGGGAATTCCTCTTTCGTTTGCATCCCGGATAAAGGACGCGTCATTTCATTTCTATCGACAACCCTCGTACCGGTACGCTGAGGCAACAGCGTGGATTGTGCATATGACGAAGCTAGCGGCTTGCTCCTTTTTGCTTACTGTCCTATTTTACACGAGCCACTGAAGGCGTTTGAAAACCAGCCCAAAGCGCTTGTCGCTATAGAAGGTAATCACAGGGTTATCACAGCTGTCATTCTTTTGTACAGAACCGTTAGACGGGTGGAGGGAAATGAAGGCTGGATGAGATATGCTACAAAAATAAGGAGGCTCTGGGGACATATTTCCATGCGACCTCTTCCGTGGTTTCAATACAGTTAGTGACAATAAGTGCGAAGCGTACCTGATTAATATGCAAATATTTTGTTCTTATCTACCACGAAGCAAACCATGTGGGCCTAACGTGAAACTAATTCAGTTAAGCCTTTAGACGCTAAATTTAACGTGAATTGTATATATTCAGTTCGTACTGCGCAGTAAACACGCTCCGTCTCGGTTAGAAAAACCAGTCAGTTAATGCTGTATACGGAAATAATCGCTGTTTGTTCTGAGATCCACACAAAACACACAAATACACTGTGTGGGCAGAACGTGGCATTAAAAGACCCAGTTCGTACCGCGCAGTAAACACTCCGTCTCGGTTATAAAAACCAGCCAGTTAATGCTGTATAGGGAAATAATCGCTGTTTGTTCTGAGATCCACACAAAACTCATAAATACACTGTGTGGGCAGAATTTGGCATTTAAAGACCCAGTCCGTACCGCGCAGTAAACACTCTCCGTCTCGGTTATAAAAACCAATCAGTTAATGCTGTATAGGGAAATAATCGCTGTTTGTTCTGAGATCCACACAAAATACATAAATACACTGTGTGGGCAGAACGTGGGACTTCAGGATGTTAAACCGGCTGGTGGTGCATATAGTGACCACTGGGCTGTAAAGGATGAATGAAGTTCACAAAGTCCGGGGAACTAACTGATTCAAACACACAGTCCCTGAACGCACTGCTGAGTTCTTTAACAGCAAACCAAATGACATACATATGACTACACGGTCCTCCATTTGAAGGGATAAGAAGCGTTGGTTTATTGCATACACGAGCGAACTGTACTGTGATTGGCAGAACGAGAAGCATGGGAATCGTTTAGAAAACGTGACGCGATGGTGAAATAACATTACGCAAAAGCATTGCTGTTCCTGTGACGTCATCCATATTTCTAGGCCCGCTGAACGAGCAGCATCGTGTTGTCAGCTGGTGCTTAGTGCCAGACCATGTGGCGAAGAGGTTTTGCGTAGTAAAGTTCAGCAGAATGTAAACTGCTGTTGCAATGCTGTTTAACCTTTTAAAGCCTAGCGGTAACTTTACATACCACCAGGTTCAATATTCAATAATTCTCCATAGTGCTCAAATCTCGTTTATGTGTTTTGTACGTATCTAGGAGCAAACTACACGTTTTGCCATAAACATCAGCACGTCATTTGTTTTTTACAACCGAGGATGAAAGTGTTTACTGCGCGGTACGCACAGTCTTTATATAAAGCTGATTACATTTCGTCTTTAAAGGGTTAAATGTTGACAAACCTGGTACACGGGACAGCCGATAAAAACAACGATGGCGGTGCTAAGATTCCCACAATCTTAGTGCGAGGGTTACACTGAATTCATCGGAAACACTAAGTCCGTGGAACAGAATTTTTCATGGAAACCTGCCTGCTGTTCAAGCTGTCGAAAAAATGCCCCGTCTTCTACGGAAGCCGATAGGGCTGTTGTCGTGTTCAGTTCATACCTTACGTCTTTATTATACACTTTAATATTATCCTCTCGCCTATATTGCGTTTGTCTCACACATGGTCCTTTTCCTTCAGGTATCTTAAATAATGAGTTGTGCGCATTTATGTTCTGCTCACTGCATGACGGGCGTCCTATAACGTACGTCTACTAGACCTGGACGTAAATGGTGGGATGTTGTAACACTACATTACACAGTATACGCGACTTACGGAATAGTTAAATAAAACGTAAATGAATAAATAAGTATGTAAATAAATAAATAAATAAATAAATAAACCACTAAAATATCTGCATCTTTCCAACAGAAAGTCTTGTGCAAGACAGTGACAATAACTTAAGCAGAAACTTAGTGATTCACTCTTGTCTCTTTGCGGGGTAATCTAGAAGGACATCGGATGACCTTTTTCTAGACACTGAACCATTGACGTCTCGACCTCGCAAAGGGCGTTACTTACATAACAACCTTCATTCGTGAAAACAACTGAAGATCCCTTCACTTTCTTATGACGACTCCGACACGATGACACTTTTCTAAAGGTAACACTGCGTATTTAAAAACAGCGCATCTGTTCTCAGAAGTGACGAGTTTATTGTCATGACAAAATGTTCAGAATAATTTTGGAAAATCCTTCTACCGTAAAATTGAAAACAATTTTATTTTATCAAATAGTTAAATAACTAGAAGAACCGATTTCAAGTAAATACACTAATATGCAGAGCCTGTTAACAGTGTGAAGTTACTGTGAGCCACCGGAAGACCGGAATAATGCAATGTAACCACCAAAAACGGTCAGTAAAGAGAAAAGCAGAAATATAACCTGAAAATTTTGAAATAACGTGTGGGGTCCGCTTTCCTTCAGCGATTTAATGTCTAATAGTTTTTCGTCTGCAAAAATACGGGTATGTCCCGTCCCTGTGCACACCATGGAAGTGCATGGGGGAGCTGAGAAATAATTCCACTCATTCTTAACCTCGACCCCCGACGGATGCGTTGTCTGTTTAATTCTCCGGCCCCTTTACTCCCGAGATAATACTACAAAATCTAAACTGTCTTAAATTTTCCACACAGATTGTGTAGTAAACGCTTAATTAGTAAAACAAATTTAAATGGTTTGTATACAAAGCTAGAAAAATTTAAATAAAAAGTCATTCTCGGAACTTGGTGAAAGAGATTTTACATGAGGCCAGCCTGTTTAAATGTCAACCGGCATAACATCTGCGCTGTAACCCACACGACCCTGGAAGCTGTACTCTTCATCTGTTTCCAAGAAACGAACGCCACGAGATGTCTCTGCAAATGAAATGAAACGCGCTGGACTTCCCCTCGAGTATCTGCGTTCACAAAGCAGCCACAGTACTTTACATTCCTAGACGTACGTCATACGTATTTGCAAGCATCAATATTTTATATAACACACAAATCTGTGTTAAAGAAACGCGATGGGACGGACGCGGAGTAGATTCATCTGGCTCACAGCATGAACCTATGGCGAGATGCTTATACGCCGCAAAGAACTGCCTGGTCTATAAAATGCGAGGCATTTTTTGATTAGCTAGACAAATACTTGCTTGTCGAAAGAAACTATGAAAAGAATCGGTGAAACAAAAAGCAACCCAATATACACGTTTTAACCAATATACTGTTCTCATGAACTGTTCCTTACTTCATTAGGATATATGATTTCGTTAGGATAATGATCGTCAAACGCTAATCCAGAAAATACGGCGTGACGAATTTATTAACAGATTAGGGAAGTACTAAATTATTACCTTAGAATTTTCTTACAGGCTTTATTTGAATCACCGAATCCGTTTTAATATTTCGTGTTTATTTTAATTCCTCTTCTACATAACTGTAGTTTTATCTGTTGTTTTGCATGGGTGTGAAACTTGGTTTCTCACACTGAGAGAGGAACAAAGACTGAGGGTGTTCGAGAATAGGGTGCTGAGGAGGATATTTGGGCCTAAGAGGGACGAGGCGACAGGGGAGTGGAGAAGACTACATAACGAGGAACTTAATGACCTGTACTCATCACCAAATATTATTCGGGTAATCAAATCGAGAAGAATGAGATGGGCGGGGCATGTAGCGCGTATGGGGGAAAAGAGAGGTGCATACAGAATTTTGGTGGGGAGACCTGAGGGAATGCGACCGCTTGGGAGACCCAGGCGTACATGGGAGGATAATATTAAAATGTATCTTCAAGAAGTGGGATGGGGGCATGGACTGGATTGAGCTGGCTCAGAATATGGACAGGTGGCGGGCTGTTGTGAATGCGGTAATGAAACTCCGGGTTCCATAAAATGCGGGGAATTTCTTGACCAGCTGAGAAACTGTTAGCTTCTCAAGAAGGCCTCTGCTCCATGGAATTAGTTAGTTAGTTAGTTAGTTAGTTAGTTAGTTAGTTAGTTAGTTAGTTAGTTAGTTAGTTAAATTCCTCTTCGATATTCCGAATAAGGCAATCCGATATAACGGCTCTGGTTTGATATCCCCTTCACTGTCCATATGATAGCTACGTTCAGTTCATACACTCTGTCAGAGAAGTATACAAATTACAGCACATGACCTTCCAGAGGAGGCAAAACACCCTTCAAGATAACACTGTGACACAGCAAGGCGACGCAGCGCACCACAACGTCCTGACCGGAACATCAGACCGTGTTAGAGGCTCTGGACACCATAACGAAGACCATCCTGTAATTTGCGACCAAGCGATCTTGTTCGCAGTGACGGAAGACGCTAGGTACAGCGGCCGTGACCCGGTTTCTGACCAATACCGCCACAGCGCTCAAGAAGGGAACATGTCTCAATGAAGTGCGGGGCTGCGAGCAACACTGTGAGGTCATCACAGCCTTCGATACTGGGATGTATGGCCTTATGGCATTTGACGCTGTGCAGTCTGGCACACAGATGCCAACGTTTCCGATGATCCTGCTTCCTCCAGCTCAAGAAGACCATCGCACATGCTGTACAAGATCGCCTGCACTGTGCGGCACTAAACACGAAATACGAACGCATTTCAACTTATTTTAACCCTTTAAAGACGAAGCGTGTCTGTTTTACATAAGGACTCAGTGCGTACCGCGCTGTAAACACTCTCCACTTCGGTTATAAAAACCAGTCTCTTAATGTTTTATAAGGCAAAAGTTGCTGTTTGTTCTGAGATCCGTACAAAACACATAAACGCAATGTGGGCACCACGTAGAATTTTTTAATGTTAAACCTGGTGGTAGGTAAAGTTACCGCTAGGCTTTAAAAGGTTAAAGTCCGAAACCTGAAGAACAACGTCGAAGTGCGTTTTGGTCCAGTGCTCCATCCATTTCTGAAACACTATTGCTTTCTTTTCAGGTTCCGGGTTTCCGACCGCTCGTCCTTCTGACAAGACTAGTATTCAGGTCAAGATCAATCCACAAATTCCTCGATGTTTAACATTAATCTGCATAATATTTCGCCATTTATTTCCTACAGCACAGAAAAACCACTGCATTTTCATTAGAATGAACAACTGGTCCATGCGGTTGAGAGAAAAAATAATTTATTTCAGAAGTCACAATAAACACATAAATACACTGTGATCAAAATGTAGATGGCATTTACTGTTGAAGCAGACTGTACATGTGATCTGAAATGTTAATAGCATTATTCACCTGTACATATCAAAATGTAATGGCTCCTAAGTTTACAGGAGGAGGCACGTCTCAAACATACTTATTCTATCATTTGTTTGGAGAAGCTGAGGAAAACTGCAAAAGCCCTGTCAGGAAAATCTTTAACCGAACCGAGATTCAAAATAAATATTCTGTCATTATAATGTCAGAGCGGAACTGCTTTAGACCTGCCAAGGAATTCAGTCGAACATGAAAGATTAGCTTAGGAACAAGCGACGTACCACGGAGCGACGTAAATCAATGTACCACGGAGCGACGTAAATCAACGTACCACGGAGCGATGTAAAGCAACGTGCCACGAAGCGACGTAAAGCAACGTGCCACGAAGCGACGTAAATCAACGTACCACGAAGCGACGTAAATCAACGTGCCACGAAGCGACGTAAAGCAACGTGCCACGAAGCGACGTAAAGCAACGTACCACGAAGCGACGTAAAGCAACGTACCACGAAGCGACGTAAAGCAACGTGCCACGAAGCGACGTAAATCAACGTGCCACGAAGGAGCGACGTAAATCAACGTGCCACGGAGCGACGTAAACAGATGAGGTAGAATGTTATCTCTACGCACCCACCGCACTGCGATATGACGTATGTAAGCGGCTGGTGTATTGTCTAATGGCATGGACTCGTTCATATACTGTCTCTGCCCTTACCGGCGCCACTACATTTGTTCGACACTCTTATATGCTTTACACAACCGAATTACCCAACAGCCTTGTTCTGGCATTCATCCGTCTACAAAACTGCAGCAAATGTAAAAACCACATTATTAGCATTCTTGCACAATTCTACTTCTTAACGATCGCCGGCTTCCGGGGTATAACGCGCTGTAGCATCGCATAAATTTAGCGACGTTTAGGAAGAACCTTCTACCTACCATTTTACACCTCAAATTTCTTCTTCCTGCTAACTACAGCCCATATAATAATGAAAAGATGTTGACATGTGACACTTACTCAGTTGTTTCAATCCCTGCCACAGAGGTAACAGTACTGTCCCTTTACAACGGTCAGTCAGTTAATGCTGTAAAGGCAACACATCCCTGTTCCAAGAAATATACGAACACACAAAAAAGTTTGTGGGAAAACTGTAGAGTTTTGGCGTTAAAAAAGGGCGTAATACGCTTAGTTACTACTGTGCTGTCACACAGTTACGGGCAGTGTGCGCGTATTTATTTAGTTACTGGACGTTTATGGAATTCCTTCACCCACAGTTCTCCACACACGTACAGAATGGCCCAAATTTCAGATAACCGAAAAAATAAACTCTAAAAGGTTTTGACGATGGTGTATAATACTGTGTGGTGACGGGTGTATGGACTTTATCCATCGTCGGAAGAGTAAAATATTAAAAAATTAAAATCACAATGTTTCGGAAGCTGCCTCTGCTTCCTTCCTCAGGTGAATGGAGGGGGAGAAGAGAAGAACACCTACTCAATTGGGCCCCTTTGATAGAGCTAGCCTCCATCAGTGATGGAGGCTAGCTCTGTGATTTTAATTTTTTAATATTTTTAATATTTTACTCTTCGGACGCCGGATAAAGTCCACGAACCCACCAGCACACAATCAAAAAAATGTTCTTGTATTTTGACCCCAGCACAGAGTTACGCCTGTCAATATGCAAAACGGTATCGAAGTGTTGTAAGGCGTGCACTGACCACGGAGGATTTCATTTCGAACAGTTTTTATAAATTCGGTAGGCTAGGCAGTAAAGAAATTTAACCCGTCTTTTAGTGTACATTTTGCTCAATAATGAGCTGAATTTTGGGCCATCCTGTATGTTCACATCACCACACTTTAACTTCTCTCGCCTTTAAGTTTTCAAAACCAGCATCAAATCAGTCTCAAACCCGTAACATAGCAATGGTTTGTTTTCCTGACAATACAGGTTTCTGTCGCGCTTGCAAGGAAACCGTCCACGTGCTGGACGAGGAATGGGTCCATATTGTACGGTACAGACAGGCATAGCTAATACGGTAAAACATGTCTAAAACAAAACTTGCGTAAAACAAAATACAAAAACGTTGCGCTTTTGTAGTCCAAAGAGTAGACACATAGAGATAAAAGTACCGTAAAGTTATCTGTAATAAACAGAAAATTGTTACCGGAAACAAAAAAAAACTGTTAACTTGATGAGAGCCAGGGCGCTCGGGACTTCTATACTTTCACGAATTCTTTATCGCTGCTGCATGTAGTGCAGTAGTTTCCCTTCACTTTCTCTCTTCCTTCCTTTTTCTTTCTTTCTTTTTTCCTCTCTTTCTTTTTCTTTCTTTCTTTCTTTCCTTTCTTTTTCTTTCTTTTTTCTTTCTTGCCTTTTCTTCCTTCCTTTCTTCCTTTTTCTTTCTTTTCTGTCTTTCTTTTTTCTTTCTTTCCTTTTCTTTCTTTCTTTATTTTTCTTTCTTTTCTTTTTCTTTCTTTTTCTTTCTTGCTTTCTCTTTCTTTCTTTCTTTCTTTCTTTCTTTCTTTCTTTCTCTCTCTCTCTCTCTCTCCGTTCTGTATCCCTCTTGCTTGTCTCCATTTCTAACATGTCTTTTTTTTTGGGTATTTCCACATTTCTTTCGCTCACACTTTCATTCTATTTTCCCGTTGTCCATTCCTTTTGCGTCCTTCTCTCTAGTTTTCCACCCTTCTTTCCCAGTTACTATCTCTCTGCAGACATATGATGGTACCTATAGCACCTGAGCACACCAAACACAGATGCAATCCACCTTTGTTTTAACGATGACGTCAGAAAGTGTTTCAACGAGCGGTGAAAACACTGCGGAATTCGTTCGCTACATTTACTAATTATAATAACCGGCCACATGAACCACTTTCGATCAATACTGCGTACTCACGAAGGACAGGGGTCCGCTATGACGACCTGCCTGTTAGGGTACGTACAAAAAGACACAACGAAGCGACAATAACTCACTGCGGATCCCTGAGCAGTAATCAGCTGTTACACGCTACCGTCGGATTGATCCTATTCCGGGCGTCATATAAATGAGAAAAATGCGAAAATGTAAAATATCTTACAGAAAGTCGCGTTTCTCTTCCAGCCGCCAAACCATTTACATCAATTGTGTAGTAACTTATAAGAGAACCATTACACATACTCCAAGAAAAGCTACTGACAGTAGGCCAATCGCCAATAGATAAGTGTTTTGAAAAGCTAATATTTATTCCTTTGGTCATGAAGTTTCCCCATCTTTATGAAACCCGACGGTACATTCCTGCACTAACAAGTGTTCGCCACTTAGTGCCATCCCGAGCCAAATAAATTCAGTTCACACTCTCTCACACCATCTTTTTACGATCCTTTTTAATATTATTCTCCCATCTATGCCTAGGTTTCACAAGTAATCCCTTCCCATTACGTTACGTTTTCCAACTAAACTTGTTCAGGCCTGTTGAGATGTGTCGCGGGTCCCCAAACAACCTAATTCCCATAACAACATGGTCTTCCTAACCGCGGTTTTAAAAATATCGAAGTTTTAGCTAAAGCAACCTACGTGACTGGTCAGATGGGTTTTGTTGTGAATTATTCATAAATACTACGGGCTTAAAAAGAACCAACCCTAAAGGGATTTACATAAGGCCAGGTTTCTATAACCCTCAAAATAAAAAAACAACCGAACGCTAGCCTGCCAGTAGTGCCATCTGGCTGCAGGCCATAATTTCAGTTGCGTGGCCTTTTATTTGGTTCAACATGCTCTGTTTTCAGGTTCACGAAAAAACAGCCTGGAGCGCTAGCTTCGTTTCCATGGTAACCTGAGATTCACAGCAGAACTTTGTTAGCTTTGGAAACCCTTGCATATGACACGACACAGCCCCAGTAACCAGTCTAATACACTAGCGCACTGTTTTCAAAACGGGGTTCGACGAAGTGAAAACAAAGGTTTCACAAGTACAGTTCTATGGTGAGAACGTCAGGCAACTTTAATACGACTGACGCTATTCTTAAGAGCGAATCATGAGGTAGGGTGAT
The DNA here is from genome assembly GCA_013340265.1 of Coptotermes formosanus. Lineage (NCBI taxonomy): Eukaryota > Metazoa > Arthropoda > Insecta > Blattodea > Rhinotermitidae > Coptotermes > Coptotermes formosanus. The sequence goes on from BLKM01000115.1 coordinate 522,165, forward strand.
GACTATATAACGGTTACATAAACGGTTGTATGTGGTGTGAGTCACACGCGCTAGATACTTCCAGTTAACCCTTCAAAGACGAAGCGTGTCTGTTCTATAGAAGGACTCTGTGCGTACCGCGCTGTAAATACTCTACAGTTCGGTTAAAAAACTAATCTCTTAATGTTTTATAAGGCAAAAGTTGCTGTTTGTTCTGAGATCCGTACAAAACACATAAACGCAATGTGGGCACCACGTAGAATTTTTTAATATTAAACCTGGTGGTACGTAAAGTTACCGCTAGGCTTTAAAAGGTTAAGTCACAGCTGTATACATGTTCTTTTAACGTACAAATAATGCATTACTGACAAATCTAGTTTAGTTTTTTTAATTGCTAATGCCAGAGGCATGTGAAATCTACTCCCAAGTCAACCTCAAACAAGATTTTCAATTTTTGTTATGTCAAAAGCGCACGGGTCCCGAGGGCGCCTGGTTACCCGGACGACTACATTCTTTATGGTACTGTAGGTCCTCAGTATGGAACTCGCACCATGGCGCCTTCCTGGTACCTAGAATTTTGATGTGACTACTAGATTTTTGGAAAATTTGTGCATCCCCTAGTTTAGGATTTATTTAAAAACGACCACTAACATCCATCTACTGTCGAGCTCGAAAACTAGTGGAGCTATACGTAGACGCCTCCCATATATCCTCGTGGCGTGTACACAGACAAATTTGCTTTCATGTTTTTTATTTAACCGTTTAAAGCCCAGTGGTTACTGTATGCACCGCCAGGTTTAACATTCACAAATTCTACGTTCTGCCCACACAGTGTGTGTGTGTGGTTTGTGTGGATCTCAGAACAAACAGCGATTATTTCCCTATACAGCGATAACTGGCTGGTTTTTATAACCGAGACGGAGTGTGTTTACTGCGCGGTACGGACTGGGTCTTTAAATGTCACGTTCCGCCCACACAGTGTATTTATGTGTTTTGTGTGGATCTCAGAACAAACAGCGATTATTTCCCTATACAGCATTAACTGACTGGTTTTTATAACCGAAACGGAGAATGTTTACTGCGCGGTACGGACTGGGTCTTTTAATTCCACGTTCTGCCCACCCAGTGTATTTATGTGTTTTGTGTGGATCCCAGAACAAACAGCGATTATTTCCCTATACAGCATTAACTGACTGGTTTTTATAACCGAGACGGAGTGTGTTTACTGCGCGGTACGGACTGGGTCTTTATATAAAACAGATTAACTTTCGTCCTAAATGGTTTAACAAAGCTATCAGTAGATTATAATAAATAGGCTATAGTCAATTAGTAAGATAATCGGTGAATACTAACCTGAAAGTAATGCGTAATAAACCATCAGTGGCCAACTATGAGTCATTATACCGGTAGCTACTTTAACGGCCTGAAGAAAATCGTGAAATCCTCAATAAAAACAGACTTGTTTCTCAGTCGAGAATTAAGCCAATGCAGGACTCACTCCACGGTGACTGTCGGCGTTTGTCAATTAAATAAATGGTCATATACATATATATATACACAAAGGACAACACATATGTTCGAACACCAGGCTTAATTTATATTGTCAAAAATGTTTTCCAAGGATGTGGTTTTTAACAACTGTTCCTCGTAGCGTATTGAAAGATCTTATAAATGACATTTATTTACTACGGAAGCTCATTTAAACACAGGTGATTACGAGAACAAATAAATACATTTCTAGGAAAACTTTAAAACACTTTCTTCATATTGTTAAAATATGAAAATAAAAGAAATAAGACAGATTTATCTTCCTGGTCAAAGTTTTTGAGGCGTTGTCTTGTTTTTCGTAACACTGTGGGATTACTGCCTTCTCTACCGATTTGTTCATAACACTACTATTGCAGGGTTACATACAAGCCTGCAAAGTTCTGCCATAAAATTCAAATAATAAATACAATACTTTCGAAATGCATTTTTAATCACATAACCCCTGAATTCTGGGTTGAGCCGGGGAATACCCCTACCGCAGTCCGCTCTATAGTTAATTAGGTAGCGGCTTCAAACAGTGCTGCCACCACAAGCTCCATTCGCCTTGTTAAAATCACTTTGACATTACACGAGAAAGCCCAATTAAATGTTTTGTTGCTGATGTAAATGTCACGCACGCTACTCTCTGCGACTTTTTAACAACACTTCTACCGCAGCGTGTCACGACTAGCAGAAGCACTTCGCTTCGGAAAACTTGCACAAAATACTACTTCCAGCGTCAAGCACTGAGCGGATATTTCCGTGTTTCTTTCCATTGACACGTATTGCCTTCTGCAGATCCGATACTGGGAGTGTGGGTTCGAATACCGCTACGAGTCTGCACATATTTCTGCATTTCCTCTGTATATATGTTCTCCTGTGTGGTTTAGAGGCTTGCCCACATGTCGAACTTAATGACCTGTACGCATCACCAAATATTATTCGGGTAATCAAATCGAGAATAAGATGGGCGGGGCATGTAACACGTATGGGGTAAAACAGAGGTGCATACAGGATTTTGGTGCGCAGACCTGAGTGAAGGCGGCCACTTCGGAGACCCAGGCGTAGATGGGAGAATGTTAAAATAGATCTTCAAGAAGTGGGATGGGGCATGGACTGGATTGAGCTGGCACAGGATAGGGACTGGTGGTGGGCTGTTGTGAATGTGGTAATGAACCTCCGAGTTCCATAAAATGCGGGGAATTTCTTGACTAGCTCAGAAACTGTTAGCTTCTCAAGAAGGCCTCTGCTCCATGGAATTAGTCAGTCAGTCAGTCAGTCAGTCAGTCAGTCAGTCAGTTAGTTAGTTTGTTTGTTTGTTTGTTTGTTTGTTAGTTAGTGGCTTAGAGGCCCCAAAACGGTCTTATTTACAGTTTCAGGTCCAAGAATAACGACAAGGGGCCATGTTACACGAACTTGAATATTTTTATTTAATTTTTTCCCTCGATATTACACTAAAAGTCCATTTCGGCTAAAACAGTCCCATTTCTGAGATATTTATTATGCAATTCCTATCGGAATTTAGACCTGCTACTTGATAAGACTGCAGAATCTCAGGTCCCAGAAGACATAACTGTACGTCTTGCCCATCGGACTGAATTGAGTAATCTTTTTATTTCATTTGAAGACGGAAACAGTTCCTGCCTCCGAATCGTCGTGCTTTATTTATTATTTATTTGTTTTTTATTCATTTTATTAATTTTCAAACCCAGACGAGGTACAAAGTCTTAGGATCAAATAAACTTACAAATAATTTTATCATTAATAATTCACTAATTTTAAATATTCAACCACACGGTCTATACACACCCCACTAACGTATTTTATAATGTAAATACTCGTATCTCTGCCAGATATTTTATTTCCCTTGTAACTAAGCTCAATTTCCCCCCCCCCCCCAAATTTCGCTTGCCCTAGACAGTTAATAAGCAGACATTGAAACAAGCGAGTTAAACTACATTACTGTCGGTCATGTGCAGCGAAATAGACGAGAAGTGCGGTTTAAACATTCTCTGGTTTCGTTAGCTAATGAATCTCTCATTGCAGAGGCCTAACAGGCTTTATAACGGAGAGAGGAGAGGTGCTGCGGTATGGACAGTGTCATCACTAATTGCAGGCTTTCAGCGTCGGAACGCTGCGGCATACGAACATATTGCCTCCAGAGAGACAGTATATATATGTGTGTGTGTGTGTGTGTGTGTGTGTGTGTGTGTGTGTGTGTGTGTGTGTAAGCTGCATTACACACTATTATGAAGCAGCCCACCCTCGCCTAAGTTCTATAGTCTGCCCTATTTTCTATAACAATCAGTTAATTCCTCCCCCTCCCTCCCCCGGCCTCTCCTATACTGCCCGACGAAAAGCTAGTCTATCATTTCCCATCGTAGCATACACTAGCCGCCGATCCCAGTGGCCGCGCGGTCTAAGGCGTAGGTCTGCGGCCGAGCGCTTGCTGGGATCGTGGGTTCGAATCCCACACGGGGGTATGGATATTTGTCTCTTGTACAGTGTTTGTGTTGTCAGGTAGAGGTCTCTGCGGCGGGCCGATCCCTCGTCCAGAGGAGTCCTACCGACTGTGGTGTGTGTCTGAGTGTGATCAAGTGAAAATAAAAACAACCTCGACACCTGCTGTGAACAGGTAGAAGAGGGAAGGGCAACGAAAGGAAACCATACACGAGCCCACGGAGATCATACTATAGAAGAAACTGGCTCCAAAGATAAATTCGTACGTTATTTTGTGTGATGCATATAACAAGCACCATATTCTGCCGTAAAACACTCTGCACTGATACGACTTGTACTAGAACAGACTGCCCTGCCTGTTAGCCTACTCGGTCTTTTGTTATACCGTGCTGTGTTCCATGTCCGTCCACTATATATCATACAAAAACACTAATCACCAACAAATGCACAAAGAGAGTTTTATCATCAATTGTAACACACTCCTACATGTTTCGACCCTGCTAGGTCATCTTCAAGGAGGACTTTTTTGTTACCGTTATACTAAGGTTGCACTTTACAGTTCAGTGAGAATGTGCTGTTGACTGTGTACTGGGGGCGTCGGGACCGCAGACAGTTCACGCCTCCAAAAACAACGCAGTACACAGTCAACAGCACATTATCACTCAACTGTAAAGTGCAACCTTAGTGTAACGATAACAAAAAGTCCTCCCTGAAGATGACCCAGCGGGGTCGAAACATGTAGGAGTGTGTTACGATTAACGATGAAACTCTCTTTGCGCATTTGTTGGTGATTAGAGTTTTTATACCATGCTGTCTTTTACAGCCAACAACACGCCCGCCCTACCTTATCCTATCCTACTACAAACCTCGCAGATTTCTTTTAATCTGCGTCCTATTCCACGGGTGGCCACTGATGTGGCTCGCGCAATTTGCCTATACAATAATATTCAGGTGGCTAACCTGCACACGAGGCTGACCGTGACTGGCGTCTTAAAATATTTTTCAAGGGAGACACAATTAATGGAAACCATGCGTGATTTGAGGCTTCTGCCGCGATACAGCTGATACCTGAGCTGAACTAGGATATTACGCGGCGTTGGGTGGTAATTCTGTACTGACGTTTCGGGACAACCTATCTGCCCCATTTTCAAGAGTCAAGGGTCAAGACTTCTTGAATCTTGAATATGGAACCGAAAGACTGTCCCGAAACGTCCGTGTAATATCCTCGGACAGCGGAAATCTTAAGGGAAACTAGTTTTTTAGGAATACAAATAAGGAGACGTAAAGTAAGAAAAAATAATATTTTATTTTATCAATGCATGGCTGTTGCCTAAATTTCTTCCTAAAGTGTGGATCCTGAAACTTGTTTAGCTGGCCACACCTGTCGCATTCTATGCTAACATTCCACGTCATCCATTCATAGAGTACGCAACTTCCGCTACCATGTCCTGTCCTCCGTCCTTATCGTCGCATCCTACTCTGTCTGTCCTAACCTATTCCACGCTCCCGTACCAAAACCATTTCTATGGTAGTTACATTGCACACACACACAACACTGACCCCTGCAGTCCTTTCCTTGCATCAGACATCACGAGTCCCATTGACCCCTGCAGTCCTTCCCTTGCATCAGACGTCACGAATCCCACTGACCCCTGCAGTCCTTCCCTTGCATCAGACGTCACGAGTCCCACTGACCCCTGCAGTCCTTCCCTTGCATCAGACGTCACGAGTCCCACTGACCCCTGCAGTCCTTTCCTTGCATCAGACGTCACGAGTCCCACTGACCCCTGCAGTCCTTTCCTTGCATCAGACGTCACGAGTTCCAGGTCTCGGTACGTCCGTGGCAAAATGTCCATCCATGGGTCAGAGTCCTTCTTGAGAAGCTAACAGTTTCTCAGCTTGTCAAGAAATTCCCCGCATTTAATGGGACCCGCAGGTCCATTACCGCATTCACAAGAGCCCGCCACCTGTCCCTATTCTGAGCCAGCTCAATCCAGTCCATGTCCCATCCCACTTTTTAAAGATCCATTTAATATTATTCTCCCATCTGCGCCTGGGTCTCCCAAGTGGTCGCCTTCCCTCAGGTCTCCCCACCAAAATCCTGTATGCGCCTCTCTTTTCTCCCATACGTGCTACATGCCCCGCCCATATCATTCTTCTCGATTTGATTACCCCAATAATATTTGGTGATAAGTACAGGTCATGTGGCAAAATGTCAGGTAAGAAAATGACTCGGTACTATGTGTTACACCCAAAGGCTTAAAAAGTAATCTTGCATGCTAGGGAGTTATTTTTTTCTACTTTCGGTTTCGCTGCTTCTTAAACACCAACGTTCCACTTAGCGCTTGCACATATTTCAGTGCTTAATGTAAAAATTCAACGGAGTACGTAAAATCGCGAAGAATGTGTCCGGGCCCTGCAGTACAGAATAGCCTGCCGCTACTCTTGCTTCATGAATCTTCGCATCTTCATTACAAATAACACGTCTTCATTACAAATAACATGTCTTCGTTACAAATAACATGCCTTCGTTACAAATAACGTGTCTTCGTTACAAATAACATGCCTTCGTTACAAATAACGTGTCTTCATTACAAATAACATGTCTTCGTTACAAATAACATGCCTTCGTTACAAATAACGTGTCTTCGTTACAAATAACGTGTCTTCGTTACAAATAACATGTCTTCATTTCTTTCTGATATATATATATATATATATATATGTATATTTGCTATTTCGGACCGCCTCTTTTTGAGGTTTCTAGACGACACACAATTAGACACAAGCACACGAGTGATCAGCCCGTCGGAGAGGCCTCTACCTACACAACACGCAACAAACACAAGAGGCGACTATGCATACATTCAGTGGGATTCGAACCCGCGATCCCAGCAATCAAGCGGTTGCAGATATACGCCTTAGACTTCACGGCCACTGAGATCGGCATGTTCATCATTTACCTCATTCAATTTTTTTGTTCCTTTTCCTTTCACTCCTTCTCTATATCCATTCCTCTCTATATCCTTCTCACACTGCCTTCTATCTCTCTTCACGTACTTCTCGTTCCAGTAGTCAGGCAGCAAAAATTCAAAAGTGATTTTGCAGCTGGAACACTCCCACTCCGGCGTCAACATGATAAAGGATAGTTTGGTACAGAGCAGGCATTCTGGTTTCTTTTATCCGCACGTGAAATGCGTGGCGGCTGTTCCATTATAACGAACAATGAACAAAGCGTCAATAAAATAGGAACCAGGGAACGGCTTTGATTACGTAGCGCCTCCCTACGTCCGTAGATACGGAGATGCTCCCAGGGACTGTGGTGAGCTCACGCCGTTACAGACCACTTTTAATCCAAGCAGCCACTTAGCAGAAAGTTTGCTTTCGCCGAACTGATTAATTAAATACGTCTATCGTTGCTTAAGCCGAAGATTCAGCACTGCTAATATCAAACCCCAACATCTTAATTCTCGAAACTAGGAAGCAAATATTTGTCTTTGAGGTTACCAGAAACCAATCGTCCACAGCTGGTTGATCAAGAAATCTGTCAACCCTTCCTGCTGGTGCTAAGCCGCCCCTATCACCGGTCCTCTACCCGTGGGTCTGAGTGACCACCTTGCAAAAACCCTTACCACATAACCTGACCCCATACTAAGCATACTGACTTCAACACTGAAGCAGGAGGCACAATCTTCCTCCGAAACCTTGGTACCCGCCAATAAAATCACGATATAACAATACATGACCATAAACGGTGAATTTTTGTGTTCTTATATTAACCCTTTAAGGGCGTATACAGGTTTTAATGTGATACATGTTTAGGCGTACTTGTACCCTTATGCTGATGAACCCTTTAAAGACGAAATGTAATCTGTTTTATATAAGGAATCAGTGCGTACCGCGCTGTAAACACTCTCCACTTCAGTTATAAAACCCAGTCTCTTAATGTTTTACAAGGCAAAAGTTGCTGTTTGTTCTGAGATCCGTACAAAACACATAAACGCAATGTGGGCACCACGTAGAATTTTTTAATGTATAAACCTGGTGGTATGTAAAGTTACCGCTAGGCTTTAAAAGGTTAAACTATAGAATAGAGGCACGCAGATGCGTCAGGGACAGTACGCGCTGTTTAAGATCAGAACAGGAACACACATACACACACACACACACACACACACACACACACACACACACACACACACACACAATCCCCAAACAAGGAATGGAACTTCCGTCTCCCGTCCCAGCTACCAAGGTCCTCTTACCACGCGCCGGAAGAGCAAACAAAAAGGCTTACTAGAGAGAAGCAGAGAGGAAGACAGAGAGAGACGCAGTTATCTTGGCAACGACATGGGCGTATGGATCATCTGACGTAACCATACCGAGAATCCTCTCCAGGAATATGTCATTAATAATTCCCACTTGCTTCGAAATGAAGAGAAAAGCGTTCTTCACTTGACACAAATCTTATCCTTGCTGACATTCACGTTCTTCAAGCATCACGTCGCGCCAACGATCGCAGCTACTGATTCAACTGACGTGGCGAACAGCCGCCGCAGTAGTGACCACATTACCTGCCGTTTATGGCAACAGAAGACTCCGTGCTGTGTTCGGAAGCGCCCAACCAAAGACACAAATTAATGCAGTTTACATCTTCACAAAAAGAAAAAATTATACTCTTCTCCCATCTACGTCTAGGTCTAGAAAGTAAGATCTACCTGTCAGGATTTGGGGATATTACATGTACACACCTCATCTCTCCCATGCCTGTTAGACTCCCTGCCATCTTATTCCCTGATTTGATCGGATTAATAATATTGGGAAACACCAAACCTTACAAAACACCTGCATGCAAAATTTTCTCTTTTCTTCTGTCACTGAGATTCTCTAGAGCCAAACTTCACTCGCCCAGTTATGTTTTTAAAAAAATGTAAATTTATTTCTTCCCTTTCTAGCGTGAGATCGAAATTTCTCGCCGGTACAAAAACAGGTACAATTGCTCGTGGTCTTCTGCGCTATAGCACCTTTAAAGTTGCAGTGAACACATGACTCTGTCTTCGGGGTTAAAGTTGAAAATGACGACACGTTCCTCCAAAACGTCGGCACTCGCTTTCAACGGTTTGACACCGAAAAAGAACACAACATCACAGTGTCATCGCCGTGAAAGCTCAAATCTTACAGTAAAGCACTGACAAGTATCTACAGGCCTAACTGCGGTCCACTGGTGTGTGTCGTTACTTTGGACGACTTCTTCGAACATCGGTTCCTATTTCCATTCTGTCATCCACAGTGAGAGACAGACGTCAGCGTTTGTGTGTATGAAGGTTATCAAAATTTGATAACGATTGGAATGACATTTTGCGGTCTGTATCAGCCATACAATCTCTTCGCTTTCCTTACATACCCCACGTGCCTTTGACAGTCTCAGTGCTGCACTGGGAACCTCTTACACTCCCAGTCCTTACTGACGTTACAGAAGGTGTGAAGGCACTATTATGCTGCACACGGTTAAAACAAACTTTGGTCTAGTATCTATCGCCCATACTCAAGAGTAAATTGGTCTGCAAGAAGTCCAAGCTTAAAATATATCGGAGCACCATAAGACCTGTAGTCACGTGTGGCTGTGAAACTTGGGCCTTGAATGAAGCCATCAAACAAAAACTGTTAGTCTTTGAAAGGAAAATATTGAGAGGGATATTTGGATCCACCAAAGAATTAAACAGCACGTGGAGAATCAAAACAAACAGTGAACTCAATAAATTGATTAAAAGCCAAATTAAATTAACTTTATTAAAGCACAAATACTAAGCTGGCTTGGACACATTCACCGAATGGATAGTGACAGGAAGGTCAAGAAAGTTTATGAGTGGAAACCAAGAGCTACGAGATCACAAGGCAGACCAAAACTGGGATGGGAAAAGGTCATAAGGAACGATTTAAAAGAAATGAAAGTAAGTAACTGGAGAATCCGCATCCAGGATAGAAACACATGGAAAAGAATAGGTCAGAAGGCCAAGACTTTCAATATATGAAGGAGGAGGAGGAGGAGGAGAAGGAAGAGAATCAGGAGGAGGAGGGGGAGGAGAAGAAGGGTGAGGAGGAGGAGGAAGGGGAGAAGAAGAAGACGACGAAGACGAAGAAGGAGAAGGAGGAGGAGGAGGAGGAGAACAAGGAGACGGAAGAAAAGGAGGAGGAGGAGGATGGGAAGGAGGAGAAGGAGAAGGAGAAGGAGAAGAAGGAGGAGGGGAACAAGGAGACGGAGGAGAAGACGGAGGAGGAGGAGAACAAGGAGACGGAGGAGGAGGAGGAGAAGACGGAGGAGAAGGAGAAGGAGAAGGAGAAGAAGAAGAAGGAGAAGGAAAAGGAGAAGAAGTATCTATCGCACTTGCAGAACACGCCCCATCGTTACGTTTACACGTACAGTGCCTGTTCTGTCTCTCCCATACTGCGCGACGCATGAGGCAGCGCGCGCTGATCACAGTAAACTGAGCAGAGCAACGGGAAAAACACTAATATGAAGAGGCAGAGGGGGATGAAAAAAATAATTCTTGAATTTAGATTAGGATCAATCGCTTTATTCCATTTTTTGGCGACGTAACCTTGCCTTACGCTATCTGCATTTGTTAGCATTTTAAGAGATGATGATTCAACAAAGGGAAATAAAAATATGGCGCACTGAGAGTCAGGTCTTGCTTACACCCGGAGGCTGTAGTAACTAATAATGCTTTCATGACAGTTAAACTTATTAAAGTAAGACAAAACTGCGCCGAAACAAAATATGGCGTGTGTGCAACAATGCGCCTCAGGAAATTGTCTGACATAACACTGGGCTAAACTCAAACGGCTGGGGCGGGGGGGGGGGGATCTCTCACAACAGAGCTGAACTCGGTTATAACGTTATGCAAGGGACTGAATATTTTGTGTCGTTATAAATGAGTGTTGTTATAACCGAGGGCTATAATGTTATCGTTAACAGTGACGAATTAATTAGTGCCACAGAAAATCTGACGTTATAGACGAGGTGTCGCATAAACCGATGTCGTTATAACCGGGTTCGACTGTACATCAGCGTGAAGGAAGTTTATTCATACTGTAACGAGATGCGTGTTTGCAAGTCCGTATGTATGTACCACGACGCAATGACGTGGGTATTGACTAACTCCTTCGAATACGTCACTCCTTCAGAAGCTAACAAATTCTCGGTCAGGAATTTCCCTACAGCTCATGCATCCTTAAAGTTCATTTACCGAGATTACATGAGCCCGATATGTATAAATAATATTATAGCTAATTAACCGGCTCATTAAACTAGGTGAGCTCAAATACCTTTACTCCTCTGTTTTGTGTGCATTTCTTACATTCGATCGATTTCCCAATTTCATTCTTCTCATGTCACAACTTTCCCTCTCACAAATGACGTGTTTCTGTAGTTTATTTCTGTATTCTTCCGAATTTTCGTGTGTTTATCTGATATCGTGAATGGGATTTTGAACAAACAAATACAGTGATATGCATACTACATGCCCGGCCAATCGCGAAGTTGTCGGTAGTGCTGACGAACCTAGGGTTACGAAATAGGACACGTGCGTCTTGCTGCAATAGTGTGAAGCGCTATTTACTAATTTATGGTTCATGTAAACCTTTAAAGCGCAGGTTTAACATTCACAAATGCTACGTTCTGCCTACACAGTGTATTTATGTGTTTTGTGCGGATCTCAGAACAAACAGCGATTATTTCCCTATACAGCATTAACTGACTGGTTTTTATAGCCGAGACGGAGTGTTTACTGCGCGGTACGGACTGGGTCTTTAAATGCCACGTCCTGCCCACACAGTGTATTTATGTGTTTTGTGTGGATCTCATAACAAACAGCGATTATTTCACTATACAGCATTAATTGACTGGTTTTTATAACTGAGACGGAGTGTTTACTGCGCGGTACGGACTGGGTCTTTAAATGCCACGTTCTGCCCACACAGTGAATTTATGTGTTTTGTGTGGATCTCAGAACAAACAGCGATTACTTCCCTATACAGCATTAACTGGCTTGTTTTTATAACCGAGACGGAGTGTGTTTACTGCGCGGTACGAACTGGGTCTTTAAATGCCACGTCCTGCCCACACAGTGTATTTATGTGTTTTGTGTGGATCTCAGAACAAACAGCGATTATTTCCCTATACAGCATTAACTGGCTGGTTTTTATAACCGAGACGGAGTGTGTTTACTGCGCGGTACGGACTGGATCTTTAAATATAATACTACATTCTGCCCACACGTTGTGTTTATGTGTTTTGTGTGGATCTCAGAACAAACAGCGATTATTTCCCTATACAGCATTAACTGACTGGTTTTTATAACCGAGACGGAGTGTGTTTACTGCGCGGTGCGGACTGGGTCTTTAAATTCTACGTTCTGCCCACACGGTGTATTTATGTGTTTTGTGTGGATCTCAGAACAAACAGCGATTATTTCACTATACAGCATTAACTGACTGATTTTTATAACCGAGACGGACTGTGTTTATTGCGCGGTACGGGCTGGGTCTTTAAACGTAATTCATGTTAGTTTTCATCTCTAAAGTGTTAACGGCGTTCTCAGTAGCTCGTATGTTAGAATGATCGGTGAATAATGAATTGGCAAAGATGTGGAAGGGAGCTGTCGTGAATGAATCTGAGGCACTCTCTGTCATCTTCCTGGAGATACTGAGGAAAACCACACAAGACCTCGCTCTTGACAAGATCGTAATGAATTTTTGGGTTCCACAGAAGACGCGAAATTTGTTGCCCTGCTTGGCGACTATCAGCGTTTCATGAAAACATTTAAATCTCAGTTTGATATGTTTTATAAATAACACCAACATAATTTCTACGTAATGTATGTAGCTTGTTTTGAATACCATGAGTTGTACAAAAAACATTAATCACCAACAAATGCACAAAGAGAGTTTTTTAATCAATTGTAACACACCCCTACATGTTTCGACCCTGCTGGATCATCTTCAGGGAGAACCTTCTGTTGTCGTTACACTACGGCTGCACTTTACAGTTGAGTGAGAATGTGCTGTTGACTGTGTACTGCGTTGTTTTTGGAGGCGTGAACTCTGTGTGGTACCGGCAAGCCGGGACCGCAGAGAGTTCACGCCACCAGTACACAGTACACAGTCAACAGCACATTCTCACTCAACTGTAAAGTGCAACCCTAGTGTAACGATAACGAAAAAGTTCTCCCTGAAGATGACCCAGCAGGGTCGAAACATGTAGGAGTGTGTTACGATTGATGAAAAAAAACTCTTTGTGCATTCGTTGGTGATTAAGTGTTTTTGTATAATATAGTGCACGGACATGGAACACATTAAACCATGAGTTGTATTAAATGGCCACTGGCCAAGTCCCTAACAGTATGCTAGCAAACAGTAAATTTGGTTTCACAGGTTGGGTACTTCATTAACACTACAAATATTGACAAATCCTTGCATCTGCTATAAACAAAGATACGTTTGGGATATACTACACTTGGCATAACCACAAGACAGGCATAAGGTGCACGTATTTGTCGTAACGGTAAAAGGTGAAGTTTCTTCCGTGTTGAACTCACTACGTTATGAATAGGAATAGCGGATTGGAGGTAAAGCTCCATGAGTTTTCACCTCGGCACTAGATGTAGGTGAATAGTCAACATCACACCTTGGCAGCTTTCTCGTAGAGAAAAACGTAATAAATACGACGCTTCATGGACCTTAACGGGAATCGAAACATTGATTCACAGATCGTGTACCAGTAACCTGATCACTACATTAACTGAGCTAACCGAAAATGAAAAAAGTGCCCGAAGAGCGTAACAATTCTGGCGCGTCCGCTCTGTTTTTGCTAATTGTTAAATCCTTGAAAATATTTCAGAAAAACACTACGTACTGTTAACACACACACGCATGTGTCTTAGCAACAGACCTACAATCGACCATCATCGATATATCGCAAGAGGGACATTTACAAACTGTACCTCTTAAACGTCGATGATCGACTACATGCATGAAGGTTTTTCCCTGTGAATATTAAACCTGTCACATGTACCTGAATCTTCCAAGCGGTCTCTTTCCTTCGGATGCACCCACCAAAACCCTGTACGCATTTTTTTACTCCCCCATAGCTGCTACATGCCCTCCCATCTCATTCTCCTATACCACTTCCCATTGCTTTGTTTCGTTTCGCAGTCCTTCCCTCTTCCATCTACTCACAGTAGGTGTCGACGTTGCTTATTTTCACTTGATCACACTCAGACACACACCACAGTCGGTAGGACTCCTCTGGACGAGAGATCGGCCCGCCGCAGAGACCTCTACCTGACAACACAAACACTGTACAAGAGACAAATATCCATGCCCCCGGTGGGATTCGAACCCACGATCCCAGCAAGCGCTCGGCCGCAGACCTACGCCTTAGACCGCGCGGCCGCTGGGATCGGCCCATTGCTTAGTTCGTATCAAAAAATCCGTCCAGTCCTGAGGGCACGCATAACGTTGCGTAACATTACGATTTCTGAGATGCGAAGCTGTTAGTCCCTAAATCAACCCTTAAGCCGAGAACCACCCCTTGTCATTTGTTAATGAATGCTTATCGAATGTATTTGCAGTCACCACCCATAGGTACCACATGCCAGAACAGTAATACGGGCGAGAGGTGAAATTAGGCCCCACATAACATAAATTACAAATTATACAAACTTCTTTTGGAAGTAAACAGTTCAACTGCGAGACCTAGGCGAAGATATGAGAAAATTAAACTAATGCTGGATAAACTGGGTGTGAAAGTGTGCGGTGGATTTAACTAGCGCACAATAGGTTCCAATGGCGGCATGCTACCAACACTACTACGAAACTTTGAGTTCCACGAAAAGCAAACAAATTTTTGAACAGTTCAGCGACCATCAGCTGTCGGTTTCTGTCTTTCTAGTACGACTGATCGGTCAACCGTCCTCAATGTATGTCCAGCGTTGGCCCGTTTAACCGAAAACTGCAGTCGTGAAATTTTGAAATAGGCATTCAATTTCCGTAGTTCATTAAAATAATGGGAACTGCACACTCATACATTGAATAATGAATGGGTGAATTAATGGTGGAAGTTTTCTCATTAAGATGTCAAGTCCAGCAGCGGAATTGGGTAGCCCAAAACACTGCGGCAAAATTAAATTCATGTTTTGAACAAGCAGCACACCCATTCCGACATTTTGATACCGTAAAGTAATGGCGCGGTAATTACAATACGCCACTTACAAAATACAATAAATTAAGTTACAATTTTTACAAAATTTCAATTCAATACATAAAAACCTACACACGTAATTTAAAATTAAATTTCTTCCAAAGGAACAGCGAACAGGAGATTAAAGCCTAAGAAAATTACAAACATGACGGAGAAAATTACATAACGAGGAGCTTAATTACAAATAATATTCGTCAAATATTATCACAATTAAATCAAAGTTGGTGAAATTGGTGCAATATAAGCTATATTGCATATGGAGGAGATAAGAAATGACAACAAAATTTTAATGGGAAACCTCCAAAGTGG
This sequence comes from Coptotermes formosanus, assembly GCA_013340265.1. Classification (NCBI taxonomy): domain Eukaryota; kingdom Metazoa; phylum Arthropoda; class Insecta; order Blattodea; family Rhinotermitidae; genus Coptotermes; species Coptotermes formosanus. The sequence goes on from BLKM01000115.1 coordinate 537,700, forward strand.
AAACACAAGCGAAACCTCTGTCAAGATGGTAGAATAATACTCAAGTACAAGTAGGACTGTGGGAAGTTTGGCTAGAACTGGATTCAACTGAATCAGGGCACGGTTGAGAAGCTAATTCTTCCGAGCATTTTTAATTAAGTTCAAAGTTCAGTGAGAGAACAAACTGCTTCCTTCACCCTGCTAACCCCAGTAATGGTTACAGCCTGAAGCCTCGGAATATTCCACGCATATCTTCAACAACAGCCATACTTACAGAGCACTGAAATACACTCTCCAAAGGATGAAACATGAAAACAGGCTGTGTATGAATACAAAAGACACCTTGTAAATGTGCTTACACAAAGCAAGATAAACAGTCCTGGGGCGAAAGAGAGAGTTTATTTAAAATCGAGTTGGAGGTTATCACAGAAAGAGAAAAATTTTTAAGTCGCAGTAAAACTGACACAATAAGCTAGCGAACACAGCATGGCGGTATTTTAATACACACGATGAACAACTTTTATTGATAATTTTATCAACTGAATTAAGGACTTCGCACTGTGTACTATAATTCCGTGTTTTATACAAACATAATATACTGCTCTGATGATGTTTACAAGAGCACGTTTAAACCTCTGGCGTCTAGCATTTGTTTAAAATGCCCTTCTGACCTTGAGGTCACAATACGTCGAGGTTAACAATTCAATAATTTCGTATTTATATGCCTGTTAGATTTAACCCACACGGAGTCTGTTTATAGATACATATTGATGAGTGACATGCCACTTTCTTTGAATTTAGTATAGAGCTAAAGAAAGGCAAATGAACGAGGAGAAGCTCCAAAACGTTTAATCCCAAGCAGAAAGTGTTTATTGACAAGCTCAAGAAAAAGACGGCAGATCAGTTTATGGCGGCCTATAAAAGGCATGCAAGTCCAATCGTTTGAGAACGAAAGACAAAGAGAATACTACAGCCTGGGAGTGAAGAGGAGTGGCTAGAATTCTTTCTATAGAATATTCCATGTAAAACTGGCTAGATTTCTTGATTTCGCCAAGGGAAACGGGCCGGTTTTACATGGAACATTCTGTATGTGCGTGTTTCCTTTCTCCAAAGTGTGTTCGTGTCGACCACTCTGACGCTCGAAGAAATCCATGGCTTACCTACTTGATCCTATTCATAGTACCTTGCCTTAATGAGCGAGGTGTCTGTTAGCGTCCGTCCGTGACTCATGTAGCAGGCTTGTTGAAGTCCATCACCGCGGCGATCTAGGGAACGGCGTAATCACCTGCTACAGCAAAACATCTGCCTAGCCCGCACAGGATATTACGTCAATGAGCAGCATGCATTAGTGCAGTAATGTTGTCCTACACCTTTGCAGTGAAATATTTCACGGAAATTGGATTCAATGGAAGTACGTTTAAAACTAAGATCTCTGGTTTCCTGATAATATAAAGCAAAGACATACGCGAAATTACTGGTAACTAACTAAATACAGTATGGTCTTTAGTAGGATGCTAATGAAAGAACTAGGCGCCTTCTTGGACTCTGAAAATAGAGGCAGAAAGTTCCTTCGAAACGTCGGTAATAAGTTATTAATCGATAGAGTCACATCCCAGAAGACTTGAATTTTCATCAATACAGACATGAAAACCTGCAATGTCGCAGAGTGAAGAGCTTCCCAGCATTTTATGGAATACGGATGTTCATTACCACAAACACAACAGCCGCCAGATGAGTGAGTCCATTCAAAAGGTCTTATATACGAGTATTGAAAGAAATTATTTTTAAAGATGTTAACGGAAAGGAAAAACTGGGCATCCATACACGCAGTAAATCAAAAAGCAAATACCGTGTGGTGATGGATTTATGGACTTTAGCCATCGTCCGAAGAGTAAAATATTAAAATTAAAAATTAAAAATTAAAATCACGACGTTTCGGAAGCTGGCCCTGCTTCCGTCTTCAGGTGACGGGAGGGGGAGCCTCCTGGCGGCTAGCTCTGTCTAAGGGGCTCAACAGAGTAAGTGTTCTTCTCTTCTCCCCCTCCATTCACCTGAGGACGGAGGCAGAGCCAGCTTCCGAAACGTTGTGATTTTAATTTTTTAATATTTTTAATATTTTACTCTTCGGCCGATGGATAAAGTCCACAAAACCATCACCACACGATATTATACACCATCGTCAAAACCTTTTAGAATTTAAAAAGCAAATGGTGGTCTGATCTTATTAACCTTTTAAAGCCTAGAGGTAACTTTACATACGACCAAGTTTAACATTAAAAATTATACGTTCTGCCCACACAGTGTATTTATGCGTTTTGTGTGAATCTCAGAACAAACAGCGATTATTTCCCTATGCAGCATTAACTGGCTGGTTTTTATAACCGAGACGGAGTGTTTACTGCTCGGTACGGACTGGATCTTTAAATGCCACGTTCTGCCCACACAGTGTATTTATGTGTTTTGTGTGGATCTCAGAACAAACAGCGATTATTTCCCTATACAGCATTAACTGACTTGTTTTTATAACCGAGACGGAGTGTGTTTACTGCGCGGCACGCACTAGCTCCTCATATATAAAACAGATATGCTTCATTTTTAAAGGGTTAATTGGGCACTAGTTCATTATGATACAATGGGTGTCAGAGTAAGTATGCTGGGTTTTCGAGAGCAGGTACTTAGAAAATTATAAATTCTTGAATAGAAATCAAAATTACGAATTTAAGTATATCGTCACTGAAAATGTTTGGCTGGCAAAAATCTAAAGGTACAACAATTACAGTAACGCCTCTTGTGTACTTCAGAACACAGCCTTTCAGCCCCCACCAACTCTTCCGGACGCACTACCAGTGTGTATGTGTGGAGTGGGCGTATGAATCCAGTTCCCTTATACTGGAAGGTGGAGGTGAATGGTCAGCTTCACGTTCCGGCCTGTTTAAACGAGCAGAGAGAATTTATTGTAGTACCTAACGGATAGACGGCTCGGAGAATTCCAGAGGCAGTGTGAAAGCTGCGACGAAAGGAACAAATCTGTAACCCTCTAGGGAATTGGACCCCGCGTGCCCTGGTCCAGTTCATAACATAATCGCTAAGGAGCCTGCGATATCACGGGTCCACTCATAAAAAGTGTCTCAAACTAAGCTTAGATTAAACAAACGCTTATCAGCAAGTATCTCTTACGCCTGACAATAGGTGAATGTATTTCCATTAACCTTTTAAAGCCTAGCTGTAACTTTACGTACCGCAAGGTTTAATATTAAAGAATTCTACGTGGTGCCCACATTGCGTTTATGTGTTTTGTACGGATCTCAGAACAAACAGCAACTTTTGCCTTATAAAACATTAAGAGACTGGTTTTTATAACCGAAGTGCAGTGTTTACAGCGCGGTTCGCACTGAGTCCTTATATAAAACAGATACGCTTCGTCTTTAAAGGATTAAACGAAACTGCATAATGTGAACAAATTAAATGAAAAAACACAGCAGAACATCCTCTGTTGTGCTTATATATATGTGTACATGAGTATACATATGTAAATACATAGGTACATGTGTACATGTGCTGAGCAGAACACTCGCGAGGAAGAACGGTATATGCTTCTGTCACGTACGTTTCCTTTATAAGCTGCCTTACTGCCTATTTCACGAACACAACAATTTTTAACCTTTAGAGTTTACTCCTAATAAGAAGCCCGACGCTTCAGATGCAACGAATAATCACTCACTTTTGGTGTAAGTACCAGAATTTTCATGCAAATTGTTTTAAAATACTCTGTCGTATATAAAACAAGTGTTTACGCATAAACGAATACGTCTTTGTTGGATTTCAGGTATATTCAGTTTCTGCCCTGAAAAATTTCTTTGCCAGAACATATTAAAACACATAAATACGCTGCGTCAAAATGAAACCTTCTTCAGCGTGAAGCATTTAAAACCTGCAGTTCACCTATGTAATATTTAAAGATTCATTACCTACCTCACAGAAAACAAGTTCCAGTCGCTTAGGGGGGAAAAATCACCCTTTATTTCCAAAATAATTCTAAACCCATTAGCACACTGTGTGGGCAACATGCAGTTACTTTTAGAAGCGTTGTATGTAGACAATTTACCAACGCGGGAAGTAAATCAGGGTATATGGCATCGAACGACTGCGTGATAATGAATTATGTGATGGAAATGATTAGATTGAGCCCCAATTTAATGCATACGCTATATCGACAGTTTTTTGCATTCACTACCCACTGTACGGGATGTGGTGCACACACGCACTGCCGCAGGAAACCCCTAAAATATAATGTTGCTTCTCGATACGTCCGGTTTGTTCGCTTTGACGTCTCGAATTCGATTCCCCGCCAGGTTTGCAGGCAGCTAGGTGGGGGACAGGCAATCAGAGGTCACGGTGAACCACTTTGGAACGAGAGAATATCCCTGACTGGCCAGAGCGAAGTTCCAAGGCCACCTGTAACGGCTGTGCCGCACGGAGCCAGTACTGCAGACAGTGTCTTCCCAAAACGCACATGATCGCTGCAGCTTCCAACGCGAACATAGTGTCTGCGTTGGGAAGTTCAGAAATCAGGGGAGTCAGCTATTATTATCATCATCATCATCATCATCATCATCATCATCATCCCCTTTACGCAGGGTGTTCACACTTATGTATCTGAAACAAACCACGTTTCTAGGGTACACAGTGCCGCAGCTATTCTGCACGTCCTGTTAATGGTGCATATAGCGCTGTCTGCAATATTAAACCCTTTTGTGCTTCTACATTAGCACTTCCCGCAGTGTGTGTGCTGTGCCCAGTACAGCTGTTTTCTGCAGTGCCTTGATATCGTGCTTTCCCGGTACGCTGCTCAAGTATTTTCTGAAGGATTTTGAAATGGTTCCAGTTGCCCCTATTACTACTGGCGTCACCTACGTTTTTACATTCCACATGCGCTGTATTTCTGTTATAAGGTCTTTATACTTTAGAATCCTCTCGGCTTCTTTCTTTATCACATTTCTGTCTCCCGGGATTGCTACATCAATTAGCACACACGTTCCTTTTTCATTATCCCGCATTATGATGTCCGGTTTACTGTTGGGGACGGTTCTGTCGGTTTGCACGTGTTGATTCCACAATACGGTTACCTTGCCCACTTGACTCGTTTCTACTGATTTCGGTACATGTTCATACCAGCGTTCGCTGTCTAACAACTTTGCCTATCGTTTACTTCCCCAGACATTACAGGTGACGAAAAAACTACAAACTAACTGTAAAACACTCAGGGACACTGCGTAATAAAACCCTTACGACAAACACAAAAACAACAACGTTAAGAAAACCACAAAACGTCACGCAAGGATCAGGCGTGTTACTAAGCAATATCACATAAATTGCTGGTCTTGTTTTGGGTATCTGCACCGTGTAGTAGTTGAGTGCATCGACGTTTCGGAAAGACGTACTGCTTCCATCGTCAAAATGATTTCTGACGTAAGTAAATGCTGAATTAATGCATCCACGTGAACCAGAATCAGTGACCCTGAAAATGAGGGCAGTACGTTCCTCTGAAACGTCGAAATACTCACCCACTCCACGGCGCAGAAATCAAAAAGAAGATCAACGGATCATAAAACGCCGTCAAAGCCTGAAAACATAAATAATGATACATAAACCCTCAGGTGGTCAGTAGGCTGTTTAATGATGATGTATCACCCGCACAGGCTACTTAATGATGATGTGTGAACACCAAAATGATTGCAAGCATAGAAAAACACGGAATTATATATGAAGAACAGTATGTGAGATAGCGTAACAATACTGTCGGTCTAATAAAAACACCTGAACATGCCGATACCACTGAATGCGTGGTCGAAGGGAGAAATAATACCAACCTAACCGTGCCTGATCTTACCCTGGGCACGTGACTGCTGACAGCAATGAACGGGGCGCAATTCAATTTGGGGCTATGGAATGAGATAATACTCCATGCATACTAAACGTCCATGACCGCGAGATGAAAGGGCTCGGAAAATAAGGAAAAACGCAAGGGGGAAGAGGATTAAAACAAAAAAAATTCTTGACATAATTATCGATTTTAAAGCAACTCAAATAGACTTTAATTTGAATCTTCAAGAACACGGAAACGAATGCGTATTTTCAACTATATTATTATTATTATTATTAGACCACTTGGGAGACCCAGGCGTACACAGGACGATAATATGAAAATGGATCTTCAAGAAGTGGGATGGGGCATGGATTGGAATGAGCTGGCTCAGGATAGGGACAGGTGGCGGTAATGAACCTTCGGGTTCCATAAAATGCGGGGAATTTCTTGACTAGCTGAGAAACTGCTAGCTTCTCAAGAAGGCCTCGGCTCCACGGTGTTGTTATTATTATTATTATTATTATTGTTGTTGTTGTTGTTGTTGTTGTTGTTGTTGTTTTGCCGAGTCTAAATCTCAGTCATTTTGCTGTGTTCAATGTTGCCTCCAAAGTCACAAACGTCCTTCCACTAGACGCGCTTAGGCGGCTAACACCATCAGCAGGGACAGTGGTACAGTTAATCAAAATTCAGTTTTTCTTAACGACGTTTTTCAAATGGCACAGCAGCCCCCAGGGGGCCAGGGCCTCCTCATTATCGAGGCTTCACGATCACACTCAGACACACCACAGTCGGTAGGACCACTCTGGACGGGTGATCAGCCCAACTCAGGGACCTCTATGTGACAATAAAAGACACTCAAAAGAGACTGACATCCATGCCCCCGGTGGGATTCGAACCCACAATCTCAGAAAGCGAGCGGCCGCAGACCTGCGCCTTAGACCGCGAGGCAACTGGAATCGGCAAATACTCGTTTAATTATGCTAATTACAGGCATTGGAACTTTGTTGTGTTCGTATTTTTATTTTTTCGTCGTTTTTCATTGGCAGTTAGTGACGTCATGCATTTTATTTATGTTCCTGTACTGTCCCTGTAATTGGCCCTTTGTATGTTGTGTCAGCACATTAAAAATAATGAAACGAAATTAGCTGAGTTGTTGTTGTTGTTGTTATTATTATTATTATTATTATTATTATTATTATTATTATTATTATTATTATTATTATTATTATTATATCACAGCAAGCGGTCGCTATTTCAGATTAATAAAACATTCGCAGCAAAACTAATCCACTGTAACAATCCTTCGCATTTTATACAACCACAAATTTCACTGACACACTCACAAAATCCCAGCGTATTGATACTGAAGCATGAAGCAGCTGAAACCAGTCTACGACCTGAAGCCCTATTTCTTGAGCTTCCACTTTAATATTACCATCGCATTTAGGCATGTATTCCTCAAGAGGCTCTCTTAGACTAAAATTATGTATTTCTCATTTAATCCATGCATGTTACATTATCAACCTACGTAAAGGAACATATTAACCATTTAAAGCCTAGCGGTAACTTTACGTACCACCAGGTTTAACATTCAAACATTCTACGTGGTGCCCACATTGCGTTTATGTGTTTTGTACGGATCTCAGAACAAACAGCAACTTTTGCCTTATAAAACATTAAGAGACTGGTTTTTATAACCGAAGTGGAGTGTTTGCATCGCGGTACGCACTGAGTCCTTATATAAAACAGACACGTTTCGTCTTTAAAGGGTCAAACAGTAAAGGTCTCTACAACGTACTGACGGCCAGTCCCACCAGCGAAGGTTTTCCAACAGTAAGTGGGACTCGGGTCACACACGCACACAGATATGCAACACAGCAAGTTGACAGGGCTCACTTGGACTGTGCGACATAATGTAATTGCTTTACTCTCCGTACAAGACCTCGTTTCTACAACTGTTTGAACGAGTAATTTCAATAAAGTTATACCGTAACTACAAGAGCTAAAGGGATATGACGTGTTCAGCCCAGCAGTATGGCTCTATATGCTACTCAAAATTCCGTGAACTAGGGTGTTCGAGAACAGGGTGCTGAGGAGGATATTTGGGCCTCAGAGGGACGAGGCGACAGGGGAGTGGAGAAGACTACATAACGAGGAACTTAATGACCTGTACTCATCTCCAAATATTATTCGGGTAATCAAATCGAGAAGAATGAGATGGGCGGGGCATGTAGCGCGTAGCGGGAAAAGACAGGTGCATACAGGACTATAGTGGGGACATCTGAGGGAAGGAGACCACTTGGGAGACCCAGGCGTAGATGTGAGGATAATATTAAAACGGAGCTTCAAGACGTGAAAGGGGGCATGGACTGGATTGAGCTGGCTCAGGATAGGGACAGGTGGCGGGCTCTTGTGAATGCGGTAATGAACCTCCGGGTTCCACAAAATGCGGGGAATTTCTTGACTAGCTGAGAAACTGTTAGCTTCTCAAGAAGGCCTCTGCTCCATGGAGTTAGTTATTTAGTTAGTTAGTCAGTCAGTCAGTCAGTCAGTCGGTCGGGCGGTCAGTCAGTCAGTCAGTCAGTCAGTCAGTCAGTCAGTCAGTCAGTCAGTTAGTTAGTTAGTTAGTTAGTGAGTGAGTCGGTCAGTCAGTCCGTTCGTTAGATAGATAATTACCTTCCCTCAGCCGAATTTTGTGACACGCACAGCACCTACGCACGCCATTACACAGGCGTATCGCTGCAGCGCTCCACATCAAGCCTTTCTACAGCGCAGCCTTGGACCGAACTGTCTCCCCTTTACTCACATATCAGTGCATGTCCGAGGTTCGATCCCTACTGCAGCACGGTATCTGTCCGTCACCGCGTCTCAGACAGGCACTGCACCATACCCAGCGAGGACAAAACAGCTGATCACCTCCATCAGAGTAGTTCGAATGTGTGGAACCTTACCTCCATGGCTGTTGCATGGCTTAATGACTGACAGGTAAACCACCTTTGTATTAGTTACAATTTTTGTTTAAAATTAACCGCAGTGCTGTTAAAAATTATTTGTTCTGTTTATACTTTATTTAACGACGACCAGCCAGCTACAGATGTTACAAAAGACTTGTTACAAAATGAAAGGTTTGTTACAAATACTGCGTTTAAAACTGTGAGGGCAAGTCGTGGCCTATTTCACGCCACATAGCCTATTCTAAACGTAATTAAAAAGTATATACATCCATACCAGTATTTGTCTCTTTATGTAATGAATCTTTCTACCTGGAAGATGAAACGTTCCGACTGGGGTGAATCGCGAAACATACGGGTCATGCAGTGATGGCGAAAAGCAAATCAAGGTCCTGTCAGTGCTAATGGTAATACATCTACGGTGCTCTCTAGCACGCTAGGAACGTAGGAACCTTTCGAAGTAGGCCGACGCCTCCATCTTAAAGGCAGACAATTGATACTATTACAATAGAACTTCTTATGTTTTCTGCATTTTAAGACGACGCTCCAAACTCTAAGAACCTTACATTTATATTAAGAATGAGAGAAAGCAAATTCATTCAACCAGTAATATTTATGATTTTTCAGGAAATGCTCCTCCGACTATTCTGGCTGACATTTTTCGTGTTATTCCTCAGTTTCACCAGAAAAGTTACTAGAGATTACCTCAAACTACAGCATGACCGCTTCTTTCCACGGTCTTTCCAGTTCACTACACGCCGTCACCCAAATTCTCGACGCTATACTGTCGGAGTCATTAAACAAGTGACAAACAGTTCATATTTAAAAGCATCTGTATACAAATTTACATTTATATATCAGCATGTGGAGATATTAAATTCGCTTCTGTGCGAAGTACAGCCTTTTATCCACAGACCACTAATATAGCACATGAATGTCATATTTTGTACTCGCCAGTATGTGGGTAGACGTTATAAAACTGACGCGTACAGAATGGATTTAAGGTCAAGTCTAACTGATAATTTACAAGGCCGTACAGAGATATCTGTTGCCAGACACACACTGCCAACTGAAAACAACCTTCGTACTTCGCACACCCGGGCCAGAGTACTGGATTCGCTCTTCGCTGTCCAAAGTGCGCGTCGGAGAAAATCTGTCCACTACTTCCTATTCGGGAGTTGCCGTGTTCGAATTTATAGTTGGAGACCAAGTCACCTGACTGAATTTGTTTCTGTCCCTTCAGGTAAATACCGCGGCAGCCACTTCCTTCCACATCTTTCACTTCATTTTTCGCTAGTCTTTCTACGTTTGACGACATAAAATCTCTGTTACTGAAAACTGACAATACACAGATCATAATATACAGTCGAACCCGGTTATAACGACATCGGTTTATACAACACCTCGTCTATAACGTCAGATATTCTGCGGTACCAATTATTTCGTCATTATACTACCCGGTTATAACAACGCTCGTTTATAATGGCACAAAATATTAAGTCCTTTTCATGAAGCTATAACCGAGTCCCACAGTATATTAGACTCACTGCATCATGACGCTCCGGATTAACACAAATTCTATATAAACGTTACAATTTCATGCATGGTACTGCATTAGATTAGCCAAGGTTTATTCTGGAAACGAGTGGTTACTATATATCGTAAATATATGGGATGGGGAGGCATGGACTGGATTGATCTGGCTCAGGATAGGGACTGGTGGCGGGAGCTTGTGAATGCGGTAATGAACTTTCGGGTTCCATAAAATGCGGTGAATTTCTTGACTAGCTGAGAAACTGTTAGCTTCTCAAGAAGGACTCTGCTCCATGGAGTTGGATTTGGTTGTTACTATACTGTGTGAAACAAATTCTAATATATCTTTAACCCTTTAAAGACGAAGCGTATCTGTTTTATATAAGGGCTCAGTGCGTACCGCGCTGTAAACACCCTCCACTTCGGTTATAAAAACCGGTCTCTTAATGTTTTATAAGGCAAAAGTTGCTGTTTGTTCTGAGATCCCTACAAAACACATAAACGTAATGTGGGCACCACGTAGAATTTTTTAATGTTAAACCTGGTGTTATGTAAAGTTACCGCTAGGCTTTAAAAGGTTAAATTAAATTAACCCTTTAAAGACGAAGCGTATCTGCTTTATATAAGGACTCAGTGCGTACCGCGCTGTAAACACTCTCCACTTCGGTTATAAGAACCAGTCTCTAAATGTTTTATAAGGCAAAAGTTGCTGTTTGTTCTGAGATCCGTACAAAACACATAAAGGCAATGTGGGCACCACGTAGAATTTTTTTAATGTTAAACCTGGTGGTACGTAAAGTTACCGCTAGGCTTTAAATGGTTAAAGCATCCTGTTCATCTAGATAACATGTGGCACTTCCGCCCCTGTCTCAAACAAACAAAGGGGGTTTCATTATCCAAGGGCAATCTACTAAACTTTTTTTAAGAAAGTAATTATTGTTACACAGAAAATCAGATAAAGATTTAACAAATTTATGCAAAACGATGTATTTTAAACGTTCAAAACTGCATTTCAAAGAGTCCATTCAGTAACTCTGCATTTTCACGTACATTTCGTCCATATATTTTATAAGATTCCGGAATAAACGCCGATCCCCCCGCAGCGCATCGCCTAAGCAGCATTAAAAAACTGGAGACGCTGTGTTTTGAGATACGAGGTGTAATTTTAAATGTTATTTAATTAATTCCAGACTTTACAGGTTTACAATAACGCAGAATTTATTGTACCCGCCCCATCTAGTGCCCAGGTTACGAATGAGTACAGTTACCCTCTGCGCCTCCCATGGCATGTTATGCGGTGATCTGTATATAATATATTCTAAATAACTCCATGGAGCAGAGGCATTCTTGAGAAGCTAACAGTTTCCCAGCTAGTCAAGAAATTATCCCCATTTGATGGAACCCGGAGATTCATTACCGCATTCACAACAGTCCGCCACCTGTCCCTATCCTGAGCCAGCTTAATCCAGTCCATACCCCCATCCCACGTCTTTAAGATCCATTTTAATATTATCCTCACACCTACGCCTAGATCTCCCAAATGGTCGCCTTCCCTCAGGTCTCCCCACCAAAATCCTGTATGCACTTTTGTACGCTGTTTCGTAACATCATAATTTTTTACGGTAAGGAGTTGTTAGCACCTCGCCCAACCCCCAAGCTGGAGGACCAACCCTTGTCGGCTGTCCGCGACTCCTTATTCAATGTATTCGCAGCTACCCTCCATAACTAGAGGCCGTTCTTCCATCCGCAACCTGAGGACGAGCCATGCCGTGGTGATAGGGGCCCAATTATTCTAGATATAAACATAAACAATTTGGAGACTAAGCTCTAAAATACATAAAAAATTAGACCGTTATCAACAATATTCAGTGTACACCGAACTGTAACAGCAAATATCGTAAGTACATTTCATAACAAGCGGGACTGTTACTTGGGAAGTGTCTTTATTAACCCTTTAAAGACGAAGCATATCTGTTTTATACAAGGACTCAGTGCGTACCGCGCTTTGAAGACTCTCCGTCTCGGTTATAAAAACCAGTCAGTTAATGCTGTATAGGGAAATAATCGCTGTTTGTTCTGAGATCCACACAAAACACATAAATATACTGTGTGGGCAGAACGTAGAATTTGTGAATGCTAAACCTGGTGGTGCCTGAAGTTACCGCTAGGCTCTAAAAGGCTAACCAGTATAAGACTGTACTGTGTACATACGACAAGTTTATTGGAATTATGGGCACTTTATCTGCGCCTTCTGACCATATATAAGGTTGCAGGAAGGCAGTTGATAATTCAAACAAATTACATTATATACAGCGACGTAGCCAAATAACAGGCAGACAACAAAGACTTATCAAACGCTTGGCACGCAGAGCCTCTTCATCCTCTCAATAAACCTCCTTCTGACCGGCTGAGTTACCTTCCCGCCACTGACAGTGCTACGAGCACCAATTCTGCGGCACCTCACAGTGCTGACTCTGACGTACGGTCGAACGTCGTCGCTCCAGAGAATATCTCTGTTCAGTCGATATGTGTGGCTGGGTATCGATTGCTGGTAACCAATTTTCTTCCGAATTTAAGAGAGTGAGGTGTTACATGGTGACCCACATGCTGCTAGTACAACACAAGCACTGGGCCCGTCGGATGTACAAAACTGAAATAAAGCGCCTGACGAAATTAGATTTGCCGTCTGTAAGCAAGAGCGACCCTCTGACTGCGGTGCTACAACTTACACGATCTTTGCATAACCAGGTTTTGTGACTTTCAAACAGAAGGAACGCCGTACGTATCGAATTTTCCGAATGTATTTCTCAAATCAACGTCACATGTTCAAACGGAAATAAAGCGAATCATCCGTTAGTCCTTATATAAAGCATCCAGAACAAGTTCTGTCTCCCCACAAATTCATATAAACAAATTTTCAAAAACCAAACTCCCTCCACGCCCTCGTAACACCTAATCTGAATAAACTAAAACTTTCCGAAAACTTGAAACAATTTATACCAGAAATATTGTCTTCCAGGTTGCTATCCAAAAACACAAAGATTAGGGTATGCAGAACTATAATTTTACCTGTTGTTTTGTATGGGTGTGCAACGTGGTTCCTGACAATGAGGTAAGAACAAAGACTGAGGGTGTTCGAGAATAGGGTGCTGAGGAGGATATTTGGGCCTAAGAGGGACGAGGCGACAGGGAAGTGGAGAAGACTACATAACGAGGAACTTAATGACCGGTACTCATCACTGAATATTATTCGGGTAATCAAATCGAGAAGAGATGGGCGGGGCATGTAGCACGTATGGGGGACAGGAGAGGTGTACACAGGATCTTGGTAGGGAGAACTGAGGGAAGGAGAACACTTGGGAGACCTAGGCGTAGATGGAAGATAATATCAAAACGGATCTTCGAGAAGTAGAATGGGAGGGCATGGGCTGGATTGAGCTGGCTCAGGATAGGGACAGGTGGCGGGCTCTTGTAAATGCGGTAATGAACCTTCGGATTCCATAATATGCGGGGAATTTCTTGAGCAGCTGAGAAACTGTTAGCTTCTCAAAAAGGCCTTTGCTCCATGGAGTTGGTTGGTTGGTTGGTTGGTTGGTTGGTTGGTTAGTTATTTAGTTAGTAGGTTAGTTTATTCCAAAATAGTTAACTTCGCGCAATAATAACAACAATAATACGCAGTAAGTGGCACTGCCGTCTAGAGATACTGCACGCAATGCTTTGTGCAATGCGGGCACTGTGACACCGACTGCAGCATACCTGCCACTGGCCTTCAGCAAAATAAAGGCAAAAAAGATAAAGTCCACACTCGAACAGGCCACGAAGGCCCCGCGGGGGAGTATAGATATAGTTCTACTCTTCGTTTTAAAATCGACGCCAGGTGGCGTTCTTTACTGCTGCCACATTCTGCCCATATTCCGAACTAACATCGACTCTGATGACCGACCACTAACATACATAACGACAGAGGAGCAGATGTCAACCATACACAGTATATACATATATATATTAGAAGTGACGTACGCGATTTATCTAAGACATGTTTCTTCCAGAGATTTTTAAAGCTCCTAAAATACCGGCAGATAATTGGGAGTTTTGGAGCATGGAAAATGTTGAGACATTGGTCATCAAATTGAAAGCAGCATAAGCCAATGACATGTTGTTTTACTGACATCTGATAAACTGCAAATGTGGCCTCTGATATTTATAACAAGATAACACAAAAAGATTGCTTTCTTCCCAGAGCCCACACTGAGACGACACTCTTATCCAAGATTGTACTTGTGAGAAGTTCCTGAATGCGTCCGACCACTGCAGCAGATGTGGGGCAAAAAAGTGGAAGAAATGACAGACTGATCTCACGAACTCATCTGTGAGTTTTGTGCTTTGAAGCATAAAAAATGGATCACCAGCTGTAAGAAAAGAAAGAAGTCGAATGCAGCAAAACACGTGATCCCTTCAAGAAAGGGGAGGTGGGGACAGGTCATCAGACGGAAAATCTATGGTTCGTTCAAGAAAGAGGTGGTAGTGACAGGCCATCAGACGGAAGATCTATGGTCCCTCCAAGAAAGAGGCGGGGACAGGTCATCAGACGGAAAATCTATGGTTCGTTCAAGAAACAGGTGGTGGTGACAGGTCATCAGACGGAAGATCTATGGTCCCTCCAAGAAAGAGGCGGGGACAGGTCATCAGACGGAAAATCTATGGTCCCTTCAAGAAAGGAGAGGTGGGGACAGGTCATCAGACGGAAAATCTACGGTCCATTCAAGAGAGAGGCGGGGACAGGTCATCAGACGAAAAATCTATGGTCCCTTCAAGAAAGGGGAGGTGGGGACAGGTCATCAGACCGAAGATCTATGGTCCCTTCAAGAAAGAGGCGGGGACAAGTCATCAGACGGAATATCTATGGTCCCTTCAAGAAAGGGAAGGTGGGACAGGTCATCAGACGGAAAATCTCTGGTCCCTCCAAGAAAGGGGAGGTGGGGACAGGTCATCAGACGGAAAATCTATGGTCCCGTCAAGAAAGAGGCGGGGACAGATCAGACGAAAAATCTATGGTCCCTTCAAGAAAGGGGAGGTGCGGACAGGTCATCAGACGGAAAATCTATGGTCCCTCCAAGAAATCGCATATGGAGACAGGTCATCAGACGGAAAATCTATGGTCCCTTCAAGAAAGAGGCGGGGACAGGTCACCAGACGAAAAATCTATGGTCCCTTCAAGAAAGGGGAGGTGGGGACAGGTCATCAGACGGAAAATCTATGGTCCCTCCAAGAAAGGGGAGGTGGGGACAGGTCACCAGACGGAAAATCTATGGTCCCGTCAAGAAACAGGAGGTGGGGACAGGTCATCAGACGGAAAATATATGGTCCCTTCAAGAAAGTGGATGTGGGGACAGGTCGCCAGACGGAAAATCTAAGACTTAGCGTGCTTCAGGTTAAACTGAGAACTGGTGACGGCAGTACCAAAAAGTAGAGCAGGTGCACGGAGTGTGAAACTTCGGTCGAAAGACAATCATTCAGTAGAAACAATAACGCAACTAACAGTAAATATTGCTGAAATCCGCTAGGTAGGGTCATAGAAGAAGCAACGAAAGAAGCAACCTCCCTATTGTGACTTCTGTTTATGAAAGAATATTCACAGAAAGCAGAGTACAGAACACATAAGCGTATGTAGACCTATTTAAGGTGAGGTGCCTTTAATAGCGGCCACCTCATTTCGTCACTAGTACCGGATATTCCTGTCCAGAGGGCAGCAAGCCCGCTTAATATCCGGTACGTCCCTGTTTTCAAATCTCGGTCCAGGAAATGACACCCTTAGTTGGGTTATGCGTTATATATTCCTTTGTTCATCTACGCAAAAACAAAAGATCAGGACGAATGGTTTTTACAACAACAACATCAATCTCCTGACATTACAGTCCTTGGTGGATCTTAGCCTCTTCCAAAGTTGTCCAGTTTCCGATTTTAGAAGCTTCTCAACAGAAATAATAATAATTATTATTATTATTATTATTATTATTACTCCAGTAACATAATTTTGTGTTTATCCTTTTCCATGTCACTGGTTACGAAAAGACTTTAAATATCCAAATCAAACTGCTTATTTGAAGGTCACAAATATCGTAAAATACACGAAGGATGAGTTAAAGGCAAGATTTCCCCACCAACGCCACGAAGGCATATAAGCGGAATGGAGGTGCAGGTCCACTCATTCTTAACCTCGGCAGTAGATGGAAGTCAGTGGTTAATTTAACATGCAGGCCGCTCCCCCCGCACCCCCCCCCCCCCCCCGCGGAAAAACGCCCGTAACAATTGAATAGGAAGCAGGGTGTGCTCCAAAAGCGGTCTGGACGTTACAGAAAGACCTCACGCCCCTACCAAGATTCGAAACCCAGACCGTCCAGTCCGCAGCCTTGTCGCTATATCGAACGCACTACTCCAGGTCCCAAACTGCATGAAAGAAAAAACCAAATATTTTTAGCATTAAATGGTGGTAAAATCAAGGTATTTCACACACGCTTAATTAAACAGAAAGTTATGCAAACGTAACGGGGGGGGGGGGGGGGGAACGAGGCAGACTCAGATCTTCATATTCTTAGTAACTATCTCCATGGAGCAGAGGCCTTCTTGAGGAGCTAACAGTTTCTCAGCTAGTCAAGAAATTACCCGCATTTTATGGAACCCCAAGGTTCATTACCGCATTCACAACAGCCCGCCACCTGTCCCTATCCTGAGCCAGCTCATTCCAGTCCATGCCCCATACCACCTCTTGAAGATCCACTTTAATATTATCCTCCCATCTACGCCATGGTCTCCCAAGTGGTCGCCTTCCCTCAGGTCTCCCCACCAAAATCCTGTATGCACCTCTCTTTTCCCCCATACGTGCTACATGCCCCACCCATCTCATTCTTCTCGATTTGATTACCCGAATAATATTTGTTGATGAGTACAGGTCATTAAGTTCCTCGTTATGTAGTTTTCTCCACTCCCCCGTCGCCTCGTCCCTCTAAGGCCTAAATATCCTCCTCAGCACCCTATTCTCGAACACCCTCAGTCTTTGTTCCTCCCTCAGTGTAAGAGACCAAGTTTCACACCCATACAAAATAACAGGTAAAATTATTGTTCTGTATACCCTAATCTTTCTGTTTTTGATACCAAGCATTCCCCGACTTCAACCTGCTCTTAATTTCTTCATGAATGGAGTTTCGATTCGTTAGCGTTGCTCCCAAATATTTGAATTCTTCCACCCTTTCAAAGGATTTACTATCTATCTCTATGTTGTGATTGTTTCCTGAATTCCGAACTCGAGACATGACCATGTACTTAGTTTTCTCAGCATTTACTTCTAGATCAATCTCCTTACTAGCAATTACTAAATCTCGTATTCTTAGTGTCAGCGCTAAATAAGGACGAGAGGTCGGTTTCACTCCCCAGCTCACTTTACCACAAAAGAAGTGCCCCCCAGTACCAACTGCATATGAGGCTGGATTGGGAAGCGAGAAATGTCTTGCACGTCTCAGCAACCCGCCCCCCGTTTCTCAGTCGTGCAGCCCGTAGCCAAAAAGCTACACCGCCTAAGGTATCGGGGCTTCCTTTCAATAATAGCCCTGTTCAAATCAAAAAGACAATTGCGGTACTATGGATAGCGCCAGGTTCTTCGCTTTGCAAGTTGTGTAATCCTCACTTGGAATACCTCATAAATTTCCATTGTAACGGATACGAAAGACCCACGAAGCGGGACTGGAATGAGGTTCTTTGTTGTCTTACGAGATGCAGCACCTGGATCATCGATCCATAACTCTCAAAGGCTCTAGAAGTTGCGGCTGACGAGGGAGTAACTACAAGTGATGAATGAACCGTCGAGCTAAAAGATGAACCAGTTTGCCAATAAGTGAAATATAAAAATTCCGATTTACGAAAAGATTGAATGTCTGAAGAAAAGCATAGCTGACAGTGAGATGTAACAAGACAGGCAAAATGTACGTACAATGCAATATTGTGGCGCGTTGGCGTAAACACTGATGCTACGTAAATACCAACAATGCGTTTCCTTTGTATGTCTGTTGACATATACGTATCAGCCAACAATACAGAAATGTTCACTGTTGCCATCAAAATGCAACAATGGCTTCCTTTTGCAATGTAGGCGAGCTACAAACTAATACGTACTGCGGTCAACAATATAATCCTATTTAGGTCTTCATATGAACTGCTCGATTCTTTTCCGATTTTAAACAATTTTAGAGTTCTCGACAAATTTTCATAATAATTCCCAATATAAAATTTCATGAAATTCCGTCCAGTGGAAGCCGTGCTGATACGTGCGGAGAGATGTAAGGAAGGACGGACGGACAGACATGACGAAGGTAAAAAGCGCTTTGCTCGAGTTACGAAAACGAGTAAATGAATGAAGCTTCTAACAGACCGATAAAAAAGGTAAGTTACGAAATGTAAGAGTAGCGTAAAGGTTATGCCAGGTTTGTGTAGGATGTGCAAGCCACAGGAAAGTCGTGCCTGACAAACATTTTTTTCCAAAGATTTTTCTTTGAAAGGGGTTTTGTCGCCGATTAATATCACGAAGGTATGAATGATTCATACCGACAGAAGCGCATAAAGGCATCAAAGTATTCATGAAATGTTTCCATTGTTTCACAGTTCCAACCAAAATTCGGACAGATCCCTCAATCGCATCAAAACACTGATACCAAATTTTATGAAAATGCATTTAGCAATTCTGGGGTTGTCACATGCCGACCGAGCTGGCGGAACTGGTATGTGCATTTCGTAAAAGCTCTAGGCAGGAAGTGTCGAGATTTCAAGGCGTATTTCTTTATGTTCGAGAGATCTGACAATAGTTCCTTAAACACCCTACTCACTTTGACAAACATCCTGTGGTTTCTAACCTGACAGTATCCAGAATTCTCATAAAAATAAAGAGAAATACATACACGAACGTACCAGTTTTGTAACTCTTCGGACATTTTTCCATGGAATATTAATCCCACTGACGTAACCTGTCAGTGATATCACGGCTTGGAAGAGACGGTCGCGAACTCGCCGAGGGCGTACTGACTTTCCCATATTCACGATAAACTGTCACAACCGGCAACGTCTGTCAATACTAAACTGTCTCCCACAAACCAGCCAGTACTATACTTGTTCATTTTACGGCGTCCTCTGAGAGGAAGAACTTCCACCACCTCGATATATTGAGTAAATAAATGTAAATAATAAATAAATAAATAAAAAGCTAAAACAACAAATAAATATAATCAATGTGTATGGATCATTTATGATTTTATATAAATCGTGTGCATTTGTTGGTGTGTATGGATTATTATAAATATAACTCAACATCACGGTTACGTGTATTTTGCATATTATTTCCATTTTTGTAAACCCGTATTTTACAAGAAGTAATTAACGAATACAACTGACACCTTGCCGCAAACAAAAACTGCCAATCGCTAAACTTTGAACAAACAGGCCCACACATTTTACAAACCGACCTACAGCCGGGCCTAAAAATCAATGCTACGAAACAGAATGGCTGTTTCATGCAACTTTCCGATTAACCCTTTAAAGACGAAGCGTAGCTGTTTTATATAAGGACTCAGTGCGTACCGCGCTGTAAACACTCTCCACTTCGGTTATAAAAACCAGTCTCTTAATGTTTTATAAGGCAAAAGTTGCTGTTTGTTCTGAGACCCGTACAAAACACATAAACGCAATGTGGGCACCACGCAGAATTTTTGAATGTTAAACCTGGTGGTACGTAAAGTTACCGCTAGGCTTTAAAAGGTTAAATGCTTACCTACATCCATAAAAAC
Source organism: Coptotermes formosanus (assembly GCA_013340265.1). Classification (NCBI taxonomy): domain Eukaryota; kingdom Metazoa; phylum Arthropoda; class Insecta; order Blattodea; family Rhinotermitidae; genus Coptotermes; species Coptotermes formosanus. The sequence continues at coordinate 557,856 of BLKM01000115.1, forward strand.
AGAAATGTTTGCCTTCCAAGGTAATGAACGAATTCTTAGATGAATGAGTATGACTCTGTTAGGTATACCAGCCTTCAAGTACAACAAAGCGCTGATGACCTTGGACTGGCTACTGTCAAATTGCCGAGTTCAGAGTACCACGAAGTGCGGAAACTGTCAATGTGATATCAGAACATTCAGTCACCAGGAATTCCGGTTTTCGCCGAACGGCGGAAATGAAACCTCTCGCCACTGAACAGAGTACAAACTAAACAGCATTAGGGGTGAGCTGACCTCGAGAAGCGGCCGGTAATACAGACACGCACGCCCGTACCATTTTCTTCTGTGTTTTGATGGGGAAAACAGAAGCAGGAAATATAGACACAACCCAGCAGTCCTGTCACGTCCGCTGCCTTTCGTTTATACGTAAATGAAAACCACAAGACTGACGGAGGGCGGCGGAGGGGCGGGGGGGGGGGGGGGAGTTCTGAGAAAAATGTAATTAGGTTTTCTCTACCAAGTTTGCCGAAAATATTTTCGCTGCATTAAATACTTAGGGGGCCATATCCTAGTGACCGCGCGGTCTAAGGCGTGGGTCTGCGGCCGAGCGCTTGCTGGGATCGTGGGTTCGAATCCCACCGGGGGCATGGATGTTTGTTTCTTGTGAGTGTTCTGTGTTGTCAGGTAGAGGTCTCTGCGACGGGCCGATCCCTCGTCCAGTGGAGTCCTACCAACTGTGGAGTGTGATCAAGTGAAAATAAACAACCTCGACACGTACTGTGAGTAGGCAGAAGAAGGAAGGACTGCGAAACGAAATACTTAAGGATTAGATGAAAGCTCTCGAGTTAAATGGAGAAGCGTATCAGAATTTCAAGTGAATTTTGTTTACTGTTCACAATATTAACTCAAATTTGAACGTGTCTACAAAACGTTGCACAGCAAGTCCCTGATTTAATACGTAACAAATTGAATAATTAATTAGAAACCCAGCAAAACCTGTTTTACACAAAATAGACTCGCTGTAATAGAAAGCAATTAAGGCAGCGTGCAGCCTGGACATCGACAGTACTCTAGCAGCCGACTGGGGGATTTGTATCATGTAACTGGGCCACTGCAAGAAAACACACTCGCGAGTGGGACATATCTATAGGGACCTGTGCACGTGGCACGTTTGTTCGGAAACAACGGAACACTAAATAAAAAGAGGAAATGAAGATTGAAAATAAAAAGGAATAAAAGGAAGAGTGGAAGAAAAGAATTGACATGAAAAATTTGGAGAGAAAGAAATTTTGCAGAGAAAAGAAACAAGGAAAGACAAGCATTTTCGAGCAAAAACCCATAAAGCGTGCCATCCTACAGCGCACGCTTCCTTACCTACACACCTCTTAGCATTATCGTCACTTTTGCGACCAACCTCTTACCTCCATATAGACCATGTAGCATGTACCTTCAATTTGTTACATGTGACGTCAAAATTGCGCACCGTCGCCATTTTGTTTTCGTGAACTTCCAAACAATGCTTCATATAAGATTGCATAGTTATATTTTTGACCTATTTTCATACCAAATATCTAGTAGTTTATTAACCTTTTAAAGCCCAGTGGTAACTTTACGTACCACCAGATTTAACATTAAAAATTCTACGTGGTGCCCACATTGCGTTTATGTGTTTTGTACGGATCTCAGAACAAACAGCAACTTTTGCCTTATAAAACATTAAGATACTGGTTTTTATAACCGAAGTGGAGAGTGTTTACAGCGCGGTACGGACTGAGTCCTTCTATAAAATAGATACGCTTCGTCTTTAAAGGGTTAGCGATCGTCACCAAATTAGCTGCCAAATTCGGATCGTCGCCACGTTTAGAGTTCACTTTCAACAAAAACAGTACACTAAATAAAGCTGCACATTCTTCCGATATCGGTGAACGTACGTCACTTCAAGTTGTAAAAGTTTGTAACGCTAGAGTCACTCCCACGTCATCAGTGTGCGCGTCCGCCATACTGTTACCACCGCCTGAGGGAAATTAAAAAGAAACATGCTAGTTTGTCCGTTACTGCCATAATACACGGGCCAAGTGCGAAGAAAAGTCGTCCACTGGGTATAAATTTGAAACTGGGAGGAAACGCTGAAAATCATACAGATATAAGACACGCACACAGACGCACAGGCACAGACAGCATGGCGAACTCGTTAAGTATAGATCATTTACCGTTTTAATATGTGAGTAAGCTAAAGCTGATAGGATAAACGAAATAAAAAAGAAAAAATTATCGAAAGAACTAAAGAAGAATATAGGCCTATTCAAAAAATAAGAAATTAAAAAAGTACTAATGTGGGGCACGCGGTGGCGCAGTTGGTTGAGGCACTGCGCTACAAGCCGGAAGGTCGCACTATAGAAATGAGTGCCAGGTATATTTCCTTTGGGGGGGGGGGGGGGGCGTAAAGGCGGCCGGTGCTTAGGGTTGACAACCTTACCACCTTCATGTGCCGACCTCAACCTCCTGGAACCGTCAGGGCCTGATCAGGCTGTACAGAGATTGTTTTACCTTTACCTTTACTAATAAAAATGTGGAAGATGGAAATAAATAAGAAAAGGGATTAGGCAGCTGCGTGAAAAAATAAGGAATAAATTAACCCTTTAAAGACGAAACGTGTGGGTTTTATATAAGGACTCAGTGCGTACCGCGCTGTAAACACTCTCCACTTCGGTTATAAAAACCAATCTCTTAATTTTTTATAAGGCAAAAGTTGCTGTTTGTTCTGAGATCATTACAAAACACATAAACGCAATGTGGGCACCACGTAGAATTTTTTAATGTTAAACCTGGTCGTATGTAAAGTTACCGCTAGGCTTTAAAAGGTTAAATTAAATTAACCCTTTAAAGACGAAGCGTATCTGCTTTATATAAGGACTCAGTGCGTACCGCGCTGTAAACACTCTTCACTTCGGTTATAAAAACCAGTCTGTTAATGTTTTATAAGGCAAAAGTTGCTGTTTGTTCTGAGATCCGTACAAAACACATAAACGCAATGTGGGCACCACGTATAATTTTTTTTAATGTTAAACCTGGTGGTACGTAAAGTTACTGCTAGGCTTTAAAAGGTTAATGTGTGTTTTATTAATACAAATGATACTTAAATAACATTACAAACCATGAGTGATGTACTCAAGAAAGGAATCGCCTGGCCATGAGCATGCAACAAACACCAAAGATGCGAAGACAGCAAAGTAGGACACGCATGCATTGGTTAAGCAAACTGAGGTGGCTGTCCCGCATTGTAGCACCATTGTTTGCAAATGATTCGAACCAACAGGTGTTTCTGTGGCACACTGCAGTCAGCAGACAGCTGAACCTTTCTACAACAGATTATACACACATTGCACCAATATAGCAGATGGCGGCAGTAGCATATGTTTAATCGTTCCCAAAAACCGAACTTCAACCTTTGAACCTCTGTAATGCCTAATACATACGAAGTGAACTTCCTGTAAATTTCCTTTCTTCTAGCACGAACTAAACAGAGAACAGCCAAAGATATAACAAAATTTAAGCTGTCATATTGTCACCAACTGCGAAATCATGGCTAATAGACTGACGTCTAACTAAGCAGATGCTTGGGCCCAGTCCCTTCCGTCGAATTGTTAAGTGTAAATTTTTTTCAGACGCGTTTCAGAGTTTTCAAAAAGCAACTATTGGCTTCGTTATGACCGTGTGTCCACGTGGACCACCGTGGTTCACAACCAACAAATTTTCGTAAAATTTGGTACCGGAGTGTTTTATAAACCTGCAGTCGTAATGTATAACATTCACTGATTACATGTCAGAATAAAATTTTTGGTACATAGATAGTAAATATACCTAAAATTTGGGAGCGAAATATTTTTCTTTATGAGTCTGAAATTACAAAATGTATTAAGGATTTGAAACTTTGTCCTTATTTATTACCCAAAAGTTTAAAAGACAAAATCAACACAGACATAAAACATAAAAAATTCCACAAAAATAATAGGAAACACTAATAATAGTACTAAGGTCTGCTAACACTCCATAACATATCTGCTATTTTCAGCAATAATGTATTACCTCAGCAGACTATACGGTATGACCAGCCGCGACGGCTCCAGCCCACACCTCGCAGCATACCTTACAGTTTAATTTCTTTTTAAGAACAGATATTTTAACACTACGCCTAATGTACGCCTACTTCTGCCCCGCGTTTTCCTCGTCGCTTAACGTTACAGATCGGCTACACTGGTGAGCGTTCTTAACCCTTCAAAGACGAAGCGTATCTGTTTCATATAAGGACTCAGTGCGTACCGCGCTGTAAACACTCTCCACTTCGGTTATAAAAACCAGTCTCTTAATGTTTTATAAGGCAAAAGTTGCTGTTTGTTCTGAGATCCGTACAAAACACATAAACGCAATGTGGGCACCACGTAGAATTTTTTAATGTTAAACCTGGCGGTAAGTAAAGTTACCGCTAGGCTTTAAAAGGTTAACCCTCTGAAATGTGAAGTTTATTTAAATTAGCGACTGGACATTAATTTCAAGAGACACAGATGCTGTTATACATATCTTCCTGAATACTTAACATTCCTTGACGCGAATATTACAACAATATTTTAAGTATAATCCTGTTATTTAAGTAGATTACCCTATACTGCTAAAACAAACGTCCGTTACAACAGACGCTGGTTCGTATTGCGGGACTTCAAACACTGACCCACGTTAATTGAGTAACTACTATATAGGTTTCTAGCGTCGCCGAAGATGGCGATATGATATGCTGCGAGACGGTACAACAGCTAGAACTCATCTGAAGGGGCTGACGAATGTTACAAATCTGTAAAATAAATTAGCGAATACAGTGCCGTAAACATATCAGTCTGACAGTTGGCTCTGTGTGTCTCACTTTCGCTGTTGACTTCCTATGCAGGTTGAATCGTTATGTGACAGCCACAAGGCAAACACTAGCAGCACAGCGCTCTGCGTGAACTTAACCTTCTTCGGCCTTTACGCTGTGAACCCTCTGAGCTGTCACAATTCAAAACTAACAACTGAAAATATGAATCGTTACACACTCGATCATTACGTTCTTCTGGTTTAAGACGCCGCGTCATTGAATACACGGATCTCAACATTTCGAGGGAACGCAGTGTCCTAGTTAAGGTTAAGGTGCCCTAGAAGACTGACACGGACACTTCTGAAGTCTTCTTTAACCCTTTAAAGACGAAACGTAATCTGTTTTATGTAAGGACTCAGTGCGTACCGCGCTGTAAACATTCTCCACGTTGGTAATAAAAACCAATACCAATCTCTTAATGTTTTATCTACAAACCGGCAGGTCGCGGGTTCGATTCCCCGTGGTCTCAGTGGGTTTTTCATTGGCATAATCCTGTCGGTCGCACTCTGGCCCTGGGGTCGACTCAGCCTCTAACAGAAACGAGTACCAGGAATATTTCCTGGGTGGTAAACGCGGCCGGTGTGTATGTCTGACAACCTACCACTTTCATGTGCCGATTGTCTTGAAATCTGGGAGCCTCGACCTCCTGGAACCCCAAAGGCATGTCCAGGCCTGTAATGGGAGTGCTTTACCTTTACCTTACCTTAATGTTTTATAAGGCAAAAGTTGCTGTTTGTTCTGAGATCCGCACAAAACACATAAACGCAATGTGGGCACCACGTAGAATTTTTTAATGTTAAACCTGGGGGTGCGTAAAGTTACCGCTAGGCTTTAAAAGGTTAAAGACTGAGCGTATCTGTTTTATATAAGGACTCAGTGCGTACCGCGCTGTAAACACTCTCCACTTCGGTTATAAAAACCAATCTCTTAATGTTTTAAAAGGCAAAAGTTGCTGTTTGTTCTGAGATCCGTACAAAACACATAAAGGCAATGTGGGCACCACGTAGAATTTTTTAATGTTAAACCTGGGGGTATGTAAAGTTACCGCTAGGCTTTAAAAGGTTAATAGGGGTCGGCACAAAAAAGGCCACTTCCTATACAGGACAGTGCACACACACACACACACATACACACACACACACACACACACACACACACACACACACACACACACATACACACACACACACACAAAATATCACACACAATTCTTAAATTCCCCGAGTGGTATAAGAACCACAGATGTCAGAGTATTACTAGTCACAGAACAGCAGCAGCTTCTTCGTGACTTAAAACTGAGAAACGTGTCTAAATTTACGGTTCAATGTGGCTAAAATTAAACACGTAAGCTTTGATTATGCTGTCTGTAATCAAACAACACTGCTACGAACCTCACCAGCTCATTACGCATGCTTTAGTCCCGGGTGTCTGCCCACACAACACCGTCTGACCTATACATATGAAGGCGCCTGTTTCATGAATGAGCTACGCTGGGGCAGGAAATGCTATGGGCATGTGTGCAAGCGTACCGGCAATGCAAACACTGGGCACTGAAAGAAATGAAGTGGAAGCCACAGAAAACCACGTAAGTACATACAAAATTAATTTGTATTTTCCTCTCTGTTGTTGCGATGTTTAATTACGCACACTGTTGACTGTGTTAGGACTATACATCCAATCATCAGCAGCATTACTGGCACTAATCCCAATTATTTTCATCATGACGTCATACCGTATCACTAGAATTAAAACGAATATAAAAACATGTTTCGCCCAATAAGCAATAGGGCCAGGCTTGTTTACACATGAGCTGTTTCACTTCTGGTGTTCGTACATGCCATGATATTTACAGCAATGTGAAATTGCATGTCAATAACATTAATTCTAAGTTGCCCGTGAAACTGTGCAGATACTTTCGCATTTTTAGCTTACTTTAAAACTTTAAAACATGCGGAGAATGCAGCCCCTTGACGTTACTTTGTTCACTCTGTGTGTCTGCAAATCCCAGTCTCAACTTCTGATTAGTCTACCGATACTCACTGCTCAACGTACGCAAGAAAGACAGCCTAACGCCATATTTTATAATTTCCTACAGTGCGAACGCGAGGGGCGGAAACGACACTAACGGCACTTAATTTAGTGCCCTAAAATGATAAATACTGACACATATACATATACGTATAAAGAAAACACGTGAATACAAAGTCTGTTAACATTTTGAAGACTGCGAGTACTCTGAATTACATTTAAAGATCCAGTCCGTACCGCGCAGTAAACACACACCGTCTCGGTTATAAAAACCAGCCAGTTAATGCTGTATAGGGAAATAATCGCTGTTTGTTCTGAGATCCACACAACACACATAAATACACTGTGTGGGCAGAACGTGGAATTTGTGTATGTTAAACCCGGTGGCGCATGAGGTAAGCACTGGGCTTTGAACGGCAGTAGAAACGTTTCCGTAAAACGTGAAATAATACACGGGTCGTGCGATATATCCTCTTTCGGTCGAACGCCGGTAACCAATTAACCACTAGACCTAGGGGTGTAAAATTTGGTTCATTAACGTAACTAGTATCTGGGAATTCACCTGGGAAGTGTCAGGTGGACCATGAAATCTGTCAGCCAGTAACCTGAACGCGATTCGAACGTATCGTTTACAAGTTCACAGCGTTGCCGCTCACACCAACATGTTCGGTGACGTAAGCTCAAGTATCCTAATTTGATATTTGTCAACACCGTAAATAAAATTACTACTTTGCGCTATTCAATGTCGAATGAAATTTTTAACTAAACGAGGGTAGTAAACTCCACTAAGCAGCTAAGAACACACATTTAATTAATTAATTTATTTTATTTATTGATTTATTTCATTAGCAGTTTATGAAGTAATGTTGAAGGTCAGAACACAACGTCAGAGAAGAGGCTGAAAATACAAATAAATAATACAAAAATGAATCTGCCGTGGGCTAATTAAATGTAATATCTTAACATTTTCTTCGAGGTGCTGAAAAAAAACCACGAAAAAACTGTCAAAATGGGCGTCCTACCGGCCGATACTTGAAAACGGCAGCGCCAAAGGATTGTACCTTTTATCAGTTTAAAAAGTCTCGGCCGGTAATGACGTTACGTTTTGTCTAAAAACTGGCCTCAGATCAAAAAAGCATAACACTAAGTTACAACACGTCGTGCCATATGACGTCACATAATGCATTTATGCTGCTGTTGACAAAAGTGACAATGATAGGTTGATATGGTGGTAGCTTTCCACTGTCAGCATTGATAGCAATGCTGTTTTGTGGTCACCGCAATACGCGCTATGGCAAATACAAAGCTGACAAAACCCCTGGTGAGAGAGAACGACTAATGAACATCTACAGTGTCGCACTGGGCACTAACCTATGTCTGTTAGTTCCAGTTCCCAACTACTTCCCATTCGCTTACACCACGCCACGTAATGTCATATGGAATACGTTTGTGCATTCCGAATTACACATGAGGATAATATTAAAATGGACCTTATACACATAAGATGGGGTGGACTGATTTCATCTGACTGAGGACAGAAATTAGTAACGGGCTTGTGTAGACGCGGTAACAAATGTATGTATTTTATAAGATACACGGAATTTTTTGACTAGGCGAAAAGCATCTTGACTTCTCAAGAAGGAATCCCCCCTGTAAAGCTATCCAGTCCGTTATTTCATTAGTCAGTTGGTTCCACATTACATCTGCTATGTGTTAGGTATCAGACAGAGTGGCATAAATAAGTGCAACTGTGGCCCGTCATTAAGTAAACAACCGCACATACCGCACGTGCTGCAGGGTGGCGTGGGGCATGGGGAATTCCAGGTTTTAAAATTTTCTTAAACAATACCATCAAATTTCTTTTCCCATCTCGATGCAGTTTCATCGTAAGACGTTCTATACACATGGCAAAGAACGAAAGATTTACCCTTTAACAGCTTTTCCAGTTTTTCACGGTTACAAATCAGATGTAGGATCGGTTACGAACAGTAGCCGCATCAAAATTCTAGACGCCAGGCACATGACATGAAGCAAGTTCCGTACTGAGGATCCAAAAATACTGGGTGCCACAGTACAAAATTTTGACACCACAGTGACTTGGCGCCCAGAATTTTTGCGCCCCTCGTTACAGGCATAGCCCACGCTGCCTGAGGTTTCTCGTCGCTTAACTGTCTGTCAGGTATCACACATAAAAATTCTCGAGTTTCATAAACAGTAGAACTTACATCGCACATATACAAGCGAGGTTCAAGTTGGCACGGCCACTGTCAGTGTACTATTCCAATAAAAAAAGTTTACACAATGTCGTATAACCTAAGAAATGAAGTGTGCCAACACAGACTCTATGTGACATTCATTTTACTTTGTTCCAGTAACATTAAAACAAATGACGCTTCCACATTCAATTCAATTCACTTCAATTCAGCTGATTAATGTACAGGCTTAGCAGAAGCGCAGGGCCAATTATGAAACCACAATACATACACAGGTACAGCATAAACAAACAAACAAACAAACAGACAGAAAGCATGTGAGGTAATTGCAAGGGCTGACGCAACGCCGTATTATATAGGTGGACAAGAATTCAGACAGAAATGTATACAAATGGTGTCACTGGTATTGCAAAAACCACGATAAATGTCAAAATCTGAAGTGACACACAGCGATTCAATATACCTTTTAAAACTACCGTATATTTATATGATTCAATATTCTTACCTTCTAGAGTAGCCATAAATATTACCAGGTGGCGCTGGGTTCCGGAGATGAGTCCTTTCTATTTTCACCTAAACAATGCGCACAAACTGCGTTTTCTAACCTGTCGTCGTCACAAAATAAAATTTACGTCTTGAAAAGCAACTCACAGCCTGTATTCATAAAAAAAAAACAGTACAAATAAATTTAATGCGATCACGTTGGCACACCTGAATCACGAACACGTGCTACGTATTTCACGCACTATACTGATTGCCTCACAAATATATCCCAAAACGATTTCTTAGAATAAACTGCGCGGAAAACAATCAGTTGTCTGTGTGTGCCATACCGATACGTAACAACAATGTGTGATTCCTTGTACAGCCGACGGCAGCACAGCAGTCTCACTGCTGCTGCTTACCGCTACGAACAGCCGACTGACTGGTCCACACGGCTTCCTTCGCAGTTCCCGCTTCACGAGACCTTGCAATTGTTACGTCATTTGTTCGTGCAAGGCAACATTAGCGCCATTTCGTGACCACATCGATAACTACTATCGCAATGCTTCGATTGTCTTGCCGATAAAACTTACAAAGCTGCATGCTGTCGCTAAACTTCGATATTTCTGGCACGAAACTTAACAACTGAACCCACACAGTGAATTTATGCATTTCGTGTGATTCTCAGAACAAACATAGAATACTTCCTTACATAGCATTAAACAGTTTGACTTTCTAACGCAGTCACGGCGTGTTTTGTAATAGGTACGAACTAAACGTTTAAATTATTTAACCTTTTAAAGCCTAGCGGTAACTTTACACACCACCAGGTTTAACATTAAAAAATTCTACGTGGTGCCCACATTGCGTTTATGTGTTTTGTACGGATCTCAGAACAAACAGCAACTTTTGCCTTATAAAACATTAGGAGATTGGTTTTTATAACCGAAGTGGAGAGTGCTTACAGCGCGGTACGCACTGAGTCCTTATATAAAACAGATGGGCTTCGTCTTTAAAGGGTTAAATAAGCTTCACGTTTCAGAGGGTTAAAGAAGCAAACAGTGACAAGATGACTAAAGTAAACTGTTGTTTCTCTACCCAATTCCCACGACAGACTCACCCAAACACAAGTGTGTAAAAGGCAAAGTTCTCTTTCAGCATTTCACTAAGCTTGACGTAGTAAAGATGTACAGGAAGTGGCGGTACAGCTCCACAAATTCTTAAGCTCGGCTATACGTACAAATGCGTGTTTAGCCTCAAAGCACGACCACTTTACTCTTGAAGAAAATATACCTGTAGCTATGGACTGAGGCTGGGTGCGTCCCAGATCGGCATGGACGCTACTTCCTGTCGAAAATCAAACCCTAGTTTCTAGGCAAACCAGCATGCAGCCTATTCACTAAGCCACCTGAGCTATCCAGGCTTTCCACAAAAAATTGCATAAAACTTACGAACATACAACTTTAAACACTCTGGACCGTAAATACGGCCAGGGCGTCATGCACGATATCTGTTGTTTTGACTCACCATTTCCCATATCCTCACTTTGGAAGTGTGATCGAAGTCGGGTCAGGAGGGTCACCGAGCCGGTGTCCGACAAAGAACTGAACGCGGTTCTCCAACTTGTGCCGACATCTTTCTGTCGAAGGTCCACTACAGTGGTGCAGAGGCGGGACCATGCGCTCCTTACGGCCCTGCAAAACCAGATGTGCAAGGGTCACACTTCGCAGTTACACAAGGGGTCCTTACGACATGTTACTGGAGCTTGCCTTGCAAGAAGCGTGCCTGAAGAAGCAGTTAATGACGCAAAGTACACATTGCCGGACATTCACCAGCATGCAAAATACAGCTGGATGCGTAAATGGAGCATTCAAAAAGTTCTCAAAATACTGTTTTTTTAAATTAATGGCACAAAATAGACGGGATAATGACGAAGGCGGCTTCTGTCTGTCTGTCTGTCTGTCTGTCTGTCTGTCTGTCTGTCTCCAATAGCATGTTCGCATTTTCACAATAATAAAACGCGTGTTTATGGTGTATGTATACAGGGTGTTTAACAAGTTCCCATGAATGCTTTATGTCGTAGTCCTTCCACAAAGTAACACAGAATTAGTCACCTAATCTTAGTTAATACAGCTCTTTGTTAATCCGAATACCCACTCGTGTATTTTACACAGTAAATTAACCTTTTAAAGCCTAGCGGTAACTTTACATACCACCAGGTTTAACATTAAAAAAATCTACGTGGTGCCCACATTGCGTTTATGTGTTTTGTACGGATCTCAGAACAGCAATTTTTGCCTTATAAAACATTAAGAGATTGGTTTTTATAACCGAAGTGGAGAGTGTTTACAGCGCGGTACGCACTGAGGCCTTATATAAAACAGATACGGTTAACTAACTGATGTCCATCGCTCTCACTTTAGGACAATTCCACTTTGCTGGAACCATTCCACCGTGAAGTCTAACCTTCAAGAGCCCAAACAGAACTGTTATTATATAGATCAAACAAGGCCTCATACTACACACTTTGGAATCTAACACTGATCCCTTTAAAATACAGTACGAACTGCATTTAGAATTTTCTCGATCTACAACACGCTAGACCTGACCATTGTCATACAACACAGCTGCCCAATTCGTGTTCAAACACCACAATTAGGCAATACAATAACAGCCACATGTGGAGCAGTGTCAAAATTAACTACAAATATATCATTTCACAGGTTGTCACATACAACTCAAAATATCAGGTAAAATAGGCTACATGTTTCGGCTTAAACAGGTCATCATCAGGCCTATACTTAGGATATTAAAAATAAAAAGTTAAAACTGCAAGCAAGCAGGTGTGAGATATCACATTTTACAACGTAATGATACAATTATAAATCTGTGAGAAAATTTGGAAGAAATTAATTACACATGAAGCCTCTGACAACGAAATAAAGGTAAAAATAAAATTTATATAGGGTAAAATGGGTGTCTTATGTAAGTGTAGGCAAAATAAAAATACAAATAAAATGTATATAAGGTAAAATATGTAGGCATAAATACATACAGGGTAATAGAGTTACGTAACCGGATCGTGGCAACGACGTGAAAAAAAATGTATGTAAGAAGCAAATTATGCTTCTTGAATATGTTGTTAAGGTGTGAAGTTTCCGCCCCTGTGGCTTCAGCTGAATAGTAAGGATTTAAATAATGGAAGGTTATTCTATGGCGTCCCTTCCTGATCCATATCTTGTTTTAATTTCGCGCGTCTGTAAAATTTAAAAAATATAATATAGGAAAACTCAAAATATATGGCAATTTTCAATATTTCAGTGAAACGCATTGGTTATCAAGTACGAAAGCACTTACTTTGAACATTTGAAGGTGTCACACGTTATTCGCAAGGAATCACGATGTTCAGTTGATGCTTTATCGTGTTTTTGCGTTGCGTCCGGTAAGCAGCGTGTAAAGTTGCCTACTGAGGTAGAGCGAAGGGG
>BLKM01000115.1:575834-598543 GCA_013340265.1 Coptotermes formosanus
ACAGTTAAGCGAGAATGTGCTGTTGACTGTGCACTGCGCCGTTTATGGAAGCGTGAACTCTTTGTAGTCTCGGCTTGTACTGCACATTAGTGGGGTATGCTTGGAATGTGCGTTGGTCAGGTTGCAAACTAATGTGCAGTACAAGCCGAGACTACAAAGAGTTCACGCTTCCATAAACGGCGCAGTGCACAGTCAACAGCACATTCTCGCTTAACTGTATAGTGCAACCTAGTGTTACGACAACGGAAGGTTTCTCCCTGAAGATGACCCAGCAGGGTCGAAACATGTAGAAGTGTGTTATAATTGACGAAAAAAACTCTTTGTGCATTCGTTGGTGTTTAAAGTTTTTTTAAATAAATATATATAAATGAAAAATAAATATACAAGAAATAGTAGAAAGATTAGAATTTCAAAATTTCAGAGCAGTAATAATTCGTACTGTAGACTTCAGGGTTATGCCACCGTTGCGTCTGGTGGGTGGACACCAGTGTTTCAGGGCAGCCACTTCAGAACAAGGGAAAGACGGTCTTGCTTAAATTTAAACACATAGCACAAAAAGAACATTTATCTCCTGATGCCTAGAAATTACAACTTACATTCTAAAACTCGAACCACTTACGGTAATAAGAAGCATCTAAACTAGACGCCACATCAATATACTTTTCTTTCTTGCCACTGGTCGGGTGCAAAATTGTGGCACCTTGCATATGCAGAGCGAACATAACTTCATGAAGCAAACAGCATTGCACCGTAGAACTTTATAGATGTATAGGCTACCCTCACGACATAATCACACTGACAGCATAACCTTACGGAGTATTAAACGCTATTTACGAAGACCGTAACATTTAACCCCATCTGCCTGTATATAGGTATGCCAGTTAAGTTTGAATTAACTAAAAGGATTTCAATGATGATAAACACAGTCAGACACACCGCAGTATATATATATATTGCACACTATCTCATTTACTCTCAGGTTTGTGCCAATATACTACATCTTTCGGCTCGGCCGAGCCACCATCAGGTAGATGTATAAATGTTAAAACTCAGATCCTTAATCACATAATATAAAATAGCGTAAAAATAGTATAAAAGCATTAGTGAAACTTCAACCGTTCACTGTTTTTGACTGTAAAACTCCGAGGAGAACTGGTGTAACTTAACCCTACGCTAATACAGTGATCGATCCAACATCCATCCATATGTCGGTTTTTTTTTCGTAGAATAACAGAAAACGTTTCTGTTATAATTCCTTTTGTTTTGTGTACCAGAATCTGTTTAGAGAATTCAGCTCTTTTTTTCTTGGTGAAAAATATTAGGAGGCTAAAGAAATCAACGTGAAACAGGAAAGACCCCCAAAAACAGATAGGCCAGCGCACGCAATACGAGGCGAGAACACGCCACTGGGTACCAGTCTCATAGATTATGACGCAAATTAAGTATATCTCCCTGTTTTACCCGAAGCACGAACAGAAATTTAATCTATTTCCTGAAAAAAAATGGTCGTCGTAGAAACATTAATGTAACGTTTTCCCTTTACCGGCCTTGAAAGGGTATGGGGGGAATGGAGATATAACTCCCATCACTCTTAGCATCGCGTTAGAGAGGGGCGAGTAGTCTGCAGTATATAAACCCCCGTCTATGTACTTCGTTTCGCAGTCCTTCCCTCTTCTACGTACTCACAGTAGGTGTCGAGGTTGTTTACTTTCACTTGATCACACTCAGACACACACCACAGTCGGTAGGACTCCTCTGGACGAGGGATCGGCCTGTCGCAGAGACCTCTACCTGACAACATAGACACTGTACAAGAGACACATCCATGCCCCCCGGTGGGATTCGAACCCACCATCCCAGCAAGCGCTTGGCCGCAGACCTACGCCTTAGACCGCGCGGCCACTGGGACCGGCGTCTGCGTGCTTTATTATACCAAATGGCAGCGTTGGTTTTGTGGTGCTTCACCTTCGTATTTTTTAGGTGTACACAAGTTTTGCCTATTGGGCGTTTATGAACTTCAGAGTATTAAAACCGTGCACTTTTGTCACGGACTAACGAAAACCAACTAATGCAATATTGGAACAGTTTACATTAAAACTTACATAAGCCCTAAAATAATAATATCTGTATTATTGACATCAAACAGTTTACTGGAACTACAGGACAACATCTTGAATCCGGTCTGTAGACGTTTCGACACACACACAATAAGCTCCATATCTACACACGACAGCGATCGACTGCGTGAAGAAATCCCAAGTGAGATTACAAACTGAAACACGCATACGAAGAAAAAAAAAGTTTTAATATAAAACTTCCAACAGTGCATTAGTTCGTATTTGTTAGTCCAGTTCCTTTCTGTGGTTAAAACGTCTAGGGCGTGAAGCTAAATCCTCACCTCTACAGAGCTGTCAGGTAAAAGAACGTGTGGCACCATACCTCTACTTCCCAGTACGCCGTCACTGCTAGGTGAACGGTCACAGTTGAGCTAAAACTTTAAATTTTTACCCTACGACATTCTAGCTCCGGACTAGCCAGGTACCTCCGCGAAGCAGAAGTCCACGTGCTGCAGACACAAACAATTCACAAAAACATTGCCTAATATTACGGGTGGCGTGGTAAAAGCGCACACCCGCGTATTTGTTGTACTCTACGCTTTCTGCCCTTCAAACAGGAGAGTTTGCTTCTGAGCAGTGCACATCGACACGGTTCTCAACCCCTTTGTCACAGCCATAAGCTCAGTGACACAGTTACTAACACAGTTAGTGTCATGCATATGCCCCTTACAGTGTATTCAATCACGCGTTACACACTCAACCCTCTGCAGCCGCACCAACTGTATCCCTTGCCTGCTGAAACACGATTTTTAATGGTTAAATTTAGTTCCTATAAGCTGTATGGTAAATCAACGCGGGTTAGCATTACTTGGTCTTCAGGGCCAGTTCAAAATGGAACACAGAGGGGGATGCTGGTTGCTCCGACGTTGCATATCACCTTAGCAGGCGAACTTAGTCTAACATTATTAACATTTTAAAGCCTAGCGGTAACTTTACATACCGCCAGGTTTAACATTAAAAAATTCTACGTTGTGCCCACATTGCGTTTATGTGCTTTGTACGGATCTCAGAACAAACGGCAACTTTTGCCTTATAAAACATTAAGAGATTGGTTTTTGTAACCGAAGTGGAGAGTGTTTACAGCGCGGTACGCACTGAGTCCTTATATAAAACATATAAGCTTCGTCTTTAAAGGGTTAACACGGCGGTAATCAGTTACCCATTAAATAATGTATTATTGGAGAATCTTTTACCTTTTTAAACTATTTATATTTAACATTCCTAAATCCCTGAAAAATGCTTTATCTACACAGCTCTGTATTGTCTTAGCAGCTACCTCCTCGTTCACTTTTGGCCACTTTCTTACTTTAAACTCCATTCTCCATCGTGTAGTCTCTGAGAAGCTTGGCAATTTTTCTTTCACACACCCTTCGCCTGAACATAACAGGTGTTTTCCTTTACCTGTTTTCTGTCTAATTCATTTAAACTTCCACATTCCTGCTAACAATCGCGAAGTCCCGTTTTTTTCTGACTATGACAAGGTTCTACAGCTATATTTTTTTCAGACTAGTAATCTCGTCCCACTAGAGGGCTAATACACACTCTTTGCCGACATTTTTGCCACTATGTTCTGCCCTTCCATATCCTTGTATCTTTCTTTACGTGTGTGTTAATTCCTCTTAAATAACAGGCCGGTGGATTCAGCCATATAAAAGTCAAATGTACTCCAGCTCTTATTTTAAATACTAATTTGACGTATTACTTCAGTATTTTTTTCTGAAAATACTGAGCACGGCCATGATAAGCTTTATTCAGTTTCGCCAGTCTACCGACAGACATATGAAACAGGCGATTTTCCACCACAAAGCAAGATCGCAGTCGTACAGCCGCGTCATTTCGTAGCTCCTTTTTAGAAAACGCTGGTATCCGAAAATCACATACGCAACGACCGCATCGTCCCCAGCATCTTCTGATTCATAGGCACAAAATAAAATTTCTATCTCATCTGCAATTTAATATTTTCTCCAGTTCGCCGAATGATATGATAGTACATTAATTTTTCGAGCAAATTCGAAAAAAAAAACTGAACGAGAATATACGTCTGTCATTAGTCAACTGCTGGAGCATTATATCGGTCTGTTTTTCTAACAGGCATTTCTTGCCTGCTGTGCATTAATAAAACAGTGTCACTGCCTGGTTCGATAATTCGACCCGAGGTCACGTGACTGTGATCACCTTGCTGCCGCATGATGTGGCTGCTGCTGCTGCTGCTGCGGCTGTTGCTGCTGCTGATGATGAAGTTGATGATGCCCGTTATCCATCCTGCTGAAGACGATTATCTCCAAACGGATGGTTACCATGTTAACTTAAGTCATCACAACCGCAGTACAACAGCGGATTGTATCCAAAATGTAAAGTGCACGCAGAACACGTTATATCGCGTCACAACAGTTCAAACACACGCCGATAACCCAAATTTTCTGGTCAGTCCCATATGATATATATTAATGTTGGTAACCAACGAAATACAATAACTTGTTTTGGTTTTAATTGTATTCCCACAGCAAAACATTCTGCTTGTCCCTTGTCTTGTATCGCGATGCCACGCAATACACATTCGCAGAAGCTGACTCTCGTAGAAAACGTCGATAAGTATCTAAATTACCAAGATTATAGACGGCGTCTTTGTGGAAACAACAACGCTGTAAATAAGTGGAAATAACTGGAAAGAGTTTAAAACTGGGAAACGTGAATTATATAACACACAATTTAACGTAACGGGGGAACAAAGTCACAAAACTGACAGAAATTTTAATAAAAATACAAGAAAATGTCCCAGAAATTGTGCGCATAACACGCGTTTAAATAAATTTAAAATCTCACTAAAGTATGAACTCGGTAAGATACGCCATTTAGGTAAGGAAAATGTCGTGACATGTAAATAACATATACAAAATGGGAGCAAACACTCTAGTACAAATGAAAGTGTAACGAAGATTTATGGTAAAAAAAACAATGCAGAATACTGTTTGCAGCCAGAAGAATGCCAACTGATGTTTCCGTGACGGGAAATACACGTCACAATGTCAAACGTTCTGCAGGATTGTGGCGACATGTCAGCACACAGAACACACTTACGGCTTTCAGTTGATTCGGTGAAGGAACAGTGACCAATCAATACGTTTACCACCGATCAAAGTAAATTTCAAAGACGTGTTTTCCTGGCAGTAGGAACCAATTTGTTTAATGAAAAATATGCTTCCATCAGTGGTCTCAGCTCACCCTACCTGTTCAAAATTGTGCGTTTTATTATTAACCAGAAAATCAAAATTATACGCCCCTACCAATTAACACTGTCACGTTTCACTTTCGTTACTTCCCTATCAGAATGACGGGCGCGCGTCGTGGCTTTATAGCAAAGGTATACTGTTTTGTGGCAAGAAATGCAGCGCCCCTATCTCCCTCTATACAACGACAGAGGTTTCATAGGAAACGCAACTAGCATCCTACGTTCTTGTGTGTCGAAAACAACGGTAATTGGGCAAAGAACGTCACCCTGACAGCCAACGACTTCCTTTCCCACTTCTGAAAAGGCGTCACATGTTCCACTTCCCATGCAAATATATCACGTCCCGTTTCAATTGGAAATCGCACTGTAAAAATTACCACAACATATCATAATGTCATGTCATATCACGTTTACTTAACAACCACTGCAACGTAAATCAGATAACTTTAAAAAATACACGATAACACAGCATATAAAGAGCAGAAAGGAACAAGCAGTCTGCTTTCGGACACAACACGTCGAAACTTCTTCAAGAACGCCATAAATAATTACTTTGCACGTGATGTAAACTGAGCACTGTGTACAGGAACAAGTCACGTGGTTAAAGACAAAAACACGAGCAGAAGTTTCTGTAAACAAAACAACAAAACTCGACGTTGCAAGACGCAGAACGCGTACTGTGACTCGAGTGTCGTCGTGACGCTCGATGCAGTTAGTGAGTGATGGAAATGTCGTGAGGTGGCGCCGCGAAACAACAGCTGCGGGCTCAGAGCCACAGCGGCGTATGTAGAGTCACGTGAGTTAGGTTGTAAACACTGGCAGTGGTGGGAAATATAACTGTCAGAGCCAAAAGCAAAAATGTCTGCCCGGATTAACGGAGACATGAAGTTAAGATCTTCGACTTCTATCTTACTTAACTACATCATATCAGTACAAATGTTTTGTACGAAAGAGACAGAAAGCAATCAGTCACGCTATTAGCCAAGGGAAACTTAAAAAACACACAAAAAACTTCAGTCGGGATACCCGATTTCTCTCTCCATGTGCCGTGTTGAGGGTACTCGCACCTAGAGGCCAGGGCGTGAAGGTGTGAGGATACTGGAGGTACAGCTCCGTCCATTATTGACATCGACACTAGGTGGAGGTAAGTGGTCGCCTCTGTTCTCCGGACGCGCTCACCATAAGGGAAGGGTTTTCGGCAAACCAGTGAACCGGAGGACAGCAGACCTCCACAGCCGATCGGACTCTTCCAACTAGACAACTGTCTGTTGTCTCTGCGGCGAATCTAACTGGTTCCCAGGTCGTCCAGCTTACAGCCCAGTCACTGTACCAACTGAGCTATCCTGACTCCTCTTCGACCAAATCTATCAGTGTTTCTATAAGTGCTTGTGGACACGAATTCCAAGCGTTGCCAGAAACAACTGATTTTGTGCTGACAGTGTATTTTCCCTTGATATTTTAATAAAGTAAAATTTTAAAAGTGATATTTTAACCGTTTAAAGCCTAGCGGTAACTTTACGTACCACCAGGTTTAACATTAAAAAATTCTACGTGGTGCCCACATTGCGTTTATGTGTTTTGTACGGATCTCAGAACAAACAGCAACTTTTGCCTTATAAAACATTAACAGACTGGTTTTTATAACCGAAGTGGAGAGTGTTTACAGCGCGGTACGCACTGAGTCCTTATATAAAACAGATACGCTTCGTCTTTAAAGGGTTAATAAAATAAAAATATATATACCGTGGTGTGTCAGACTGTGTTTATTATCACTGTATGTAGAATAACACACCGGGATAACCCAAATTAAGAAATTAACGGCTGTCTCAAAAAGGTTAGAGAAGACAGTCACTTCTGGGCTCACCAAGCAACTCGCCAAGAAGGTGTATGGAAGATTGGGAGGATAGTTCCACTCATTCGTAACCTCACCCCTACACGCATGTGAGCTTTATTCTTCATGTCTCCGCCTCTTTACGCCTGTAACTCTTGATCACAAAACTCAGTAGGCCCCAGGAACCAACCTGGACGCTATGGGAAATAGACAAATCACTTCATCCGAATCAAATCGATTCTGATTCCCCGATCGACCAAGTCGAAATCTAACCACTGTACTGGGCTACCACAGCTACTGACATTTATACCAAACAGCTTATATTGCGTTAATTTCACTCCGCTGGTATACAAACATTAATTAAAGTCACAGGCGTATACATATGTCGCTCAAGGAACGGCAATTTGTCGTAACCCACACAATTCGTCAAACTGAGATTCCCACATTACTAGACAGTTGGGTTACAAGCACACCTTCTGTCAAAATGTTGTGTCCACAAAAACTTGCTTGTCCTTACATTTTCGTAAAAACATAACACGCTTAGAAGTTGGTCTATTAATGATGTGTTATGTTTTTTCTGACTCTCGTAAAATTGTGTGTCGGTGGGTTACAACAAATTGCTGTTTCGTATAAAATTCAGTAACACCTCTCCGCTAAGAATCAACCAAATGTTGATAAAAAATACGTAATGTTAAACCAGAACTAAGGTTTTTGCGGCGCTAAAAATTCAAGTTCTGGTCCTGTGGATTATAAACAGAAGCAGTCTTGTCTACGGCTGTCAGTGTTTCGAAGATTCTCACTGTCTCCTTCTGCAGGGTGTCATCAAGGTGACAAGCCAAAACAGCACAATTTACATCTGACAGACCGAACGATGTAGCAAAATGCATTTAAGAATTCAAGACTTGTGCGAACACGGTGCTGGAGTTAAAACATATATCAGACAATTTATTGTCGGATTGCGTAACCATCAACTGCTCAACTGACTGCGTGTAACACGGAGTCTTTGGTTATTCGGCTGCTAAATCAACGTCAAGTGTGATTGCTTACGAAGCTCTGCTTCTGCCCTGCAGATGGAGACAGCTGGCTGGTCCAAAACACTGGTATCTGTCTACAATGACAGTCAATCACGAGACATGCACAGTCAGTACGAGACGCCACAAAGTTTCACTGGATTCAGGTTAGGTGTGTGGCACTGTACCCAGCACTTGGAAGGAATCGCTTGGCTACCCGCCACACGCGGCTGACGGATGAGTTATCTACGCACACGGCGTTCGTATTTGATTTCTCCATGAAGCAGGGGCCTCTCTGAACCTTGGCTAAGGCTGTATGAGAATTAATTCCTCATTAAATACGGAAATCTTAGGTTTCAGTACCTGTAACTGGTAAATACAGTTCATGAATTTCAGAAGATTTTGTTATCTATTGTTTCTTGCGTACAGATGATACAATTACGGATGGCCTAACATAGTTCATTGTCGCGGTGATTGTACCTGTTATCGACGTTTTCCTGCACAATTATAAAGAAGTGCGCATGAGTGAAAGCTGCTTTTCGTCTATTTGACAAACCTATCCTCAAAATCTGTCAAAAAATAGCATCTTGATCTGATGGAAGAACACAGATTCTAATGATGTGAAACGGATCAATCATACGAGTGTTTTGTTGAAAGAGGAATTAACAGAAATAAAATACAGGATTGCGACACACCGTCTACATTTATTTATTTATCTATTTATTTATTTATTTAATGATTTAAACAACAGTGGTTACTAAATTTAGAAAAATGCTTAATTTCGGCATTGTTTCCACACAGTGTATTCGTACGTTCCATAAGATTCTTATAAACAAACGCCATTATTTTTCTACACAGACTTTAATGATTGCTGTCCCTAAGGAAATAAACTGGATTCTCTGTGAGATAAGGGCTGAATACTTATACATAATGCAGATTAATTTTACATTTCGAGGGTTTAATTACTTAGTTGTGATTTCTTAATGATTGTACAGACGCTGCAGACTGTACAGCGTTAAATAACTGCATGACTAATTATGCCGATCCCAGTGGCCGCGCGGTCTAAGGCGTGGGTCTGCGGCCGAGCGCTTGCTTGGATCGTGGGTTCGAATCCCACTGGGGGAATGGATGTTTGTCTTGTACAGTGTTTGTGTTGTCAGGTAGAGGTCTCTGCGACGGGCCGATCCCTCCTCCAGAGGAGTCCTACCGCCTGTGGTGTGTGCCTGAGTGTGATCAAGTGAAAATCACCTCGACACTTACTGAGAGTAGGTAGAAGAGGTGAGGACTACCAAACGAAACGAAACTAACTATGAATTTAAAGGCATTCGAAATGAAATGATTGTATCTTGTTTTATCTGTACATTTGCACGGAGACATTCATAAATCCACAAAAAATATCCGTAAGTACAGCGGAATAACGGCTCCTCGTTTGAACACCGGAACACGAAGGGACAGTGCTACGCATTCAAATACAACAATTTTGTAGAAAATATCCTACACAGAAGTTAGAAATTATTTTTTTCAGCGGTTTGGGCGCATATAGATATGGCCTTCGCCTAAGACATCTTCGCAGAGACTGTCTACAAACTACAGGGAAGAAGCAGTATCACGCTTTTGACGTATCAAAACGTCCAAAAGCACTCGTGATGATTTGTTTCCTTACATAACCGGGCTAGCGAAAGAAACTGAGAGTGTAATATAATGCGGGTAGTGGTGAAAAGTGTTATAATTGTTACATAATGAGATGCTGGTACGTGATTCACTGTAACAGTGACACAAGCAGTTCAGGGAGGGTTTGCGGACAGCTCCGTACAACAAACTTGCGTTATGCGGGCGCTGACACGCGGAGCCCAAAACTGATTGAATTAAACGAAAGGAAAGGGAAGGAAAACACGCGCTTCTGTTGGGCACATTTAGTGCTACGACTATCCCGTTGTTAATCTCGTGTCTAGATAATATCAATTTACGGATTCAACAACGAACAGAAATTTAGCTCTCCTTCTCTTTCACAGATGTACTTCCAGGCGAGTCAAAATTTAATTCTTTTTATGGTATGCACACCGTGCATATTGTTATAATTAGTACGTTACGCAACTTACGCACTTAATAAAATACATTCAGAAGTATAAAACTCCTATAGAACAACATGTTTCGGCACTGAGTTGCCATCATCAGGGAGTTATTCAGAACAACGGGGTAACAAGGCCAACAGCTGATCTAAGTACTGTGTCTCCCTTCTTAAGCTGATACTGCTCGCTTTAATGTTTAAACAAAATAAATTTACAACATTTTAATTTTATGATCATTAACTTTGTATATTTTAGAATTTTAACCCTTTAAAGACGAATCGTATCTGTTTTATATAAGGACTCAGTGCGTACCGCGCTGTAAACACTCTCCACTTCGGTTATAGAAACCAATCTCTTAATGTTTTATAAGGCAAAAGTTGCTGTTTGTTCTGAGATCCGTACAAAACACATAAACGCAATGTGGGCACCACGTAGAATTTTTTAATGTTAAACCTGGTCGTATGTAAAGTTACCGCTAGGCTTTAAAAGGTTAATACTGTAATATTTCCCCTGCCAGAATTCTAACTCTGTACCGTCCAGCTGTATCGGCCCCTACTGGAAACGCTGGAATGTGTTAAATTACCCGTTACACACCGTAGCATCCCACAAGACAAGCAAAAACAATGTGTGCAAAATTCAGTGTTCATTTAATGTTAAAACTTTGGTACACATACTGTAACTGTCAGGGTGCTCTAAATATGTTTTTTCAAGCGTAGATTTGAATTATTTTATGTAATGAAACTGTCTAGTACTCGACAGTTGTCCAACAACCTGACACGAAAGTTTCGCAACTCTGTTAATGAGACTTGCGCCACTGTTGCAGGCCAGCAGCAGGTGTCTGCTCCGGTTGCATAAGGAGCCAGCAGCACCGTATGTAAATAGCGCCCAGTAATCCTGAGGCCAACCCGCAGCCCAAATTTCTTGGTCAGAAAACGAAATCCTCTGAATCGCGTATATAAGCGTCGGCATCAGCGGCACGCCCAGTTTCTGGCGGGCGCCATGGAGTGGCTCAACAGACTGTTCTGCATTCTGCTGGTGAGTCAGATACAGAAGCACATATCACAGCCGTGTGTCAGGGTCAAGTGAGTGACGTCCGTATCTTCTTTGTACCTGCATGTTATTACAGAATTCGATACTACGCGTAATAACTTGGGCGCTACTGTAAATGCAGCAATCGATGGTTAACATTTAATAAAATGCCGAGGAATTCTAGACTACAGAGCAACTGACAGCTTCTCACTTGATAAAACCTCACATAAAACAAGGACCCTGTGCTAAGTGAAGGCGGGGGGGGGGGAGAGAGAGAGAAAGAGAGAGAGCAGCCGCTGAAACGTCGTACGTCGTGTTTTGTTGATCCAAACAGCAGATAAAAACCAAACAAGTACTTTCCAATGGAGGTACAAAATTGTTGACAGAAATGTTAGGAATTATAACAATTTCCCTACTGAAGTGACAGACTAAATAATCTATTGACTGTATTCACAGAGATAAGCGATCACCACGAAAACCTCAAACACGTTTGTCGTGTAATTCCTGACCGTTTTAAGGGAAACGATAACAAAGATGGTCGCGTTAGAGAGTTCGACCAAATTGCATGCAGAGGAATTTATGTAAAATGTACAGAGTGAATGCTACGCACACCGTATGATGTGGGCACTAAGGAAATTCTGAAACCGCGACTAATAAATCGCACGTAGCATGTTCAGTAAACTGCATAATTTGAAGCTCGGTACATTTTCTAATGTGGACGCTCAGCAAATTGTGGAAAAGACGCTCAGTAAATTTTAAAAAGGACGCTCAGTAAATTGCATATCGTGGACCCACAGCATGTTGTAGAAAGGACGCTCAGCAAATTGTGGAAAAGACGCTCAGTACATTTAAAAAGGACGCTCAGTAAACCGTACAAAGGACGCTCAGTAAATCATACATTGTGGACGCTGAATAAATTACAAACATTACCATTCGCATCGATATAAAACGCCCCAGAATCTCTCTGTTATGACTTCTCTCTGTATTTTTGCTTACACATACGTAAAACCTCGAGAACGGTTGGACGAATCTTTACGTAGTTTTGCGCTGGATAACTTTACAAACCACTGTGCAGCAATTTCAGTGTCCGTTAAAATCTGACGTCACTTGACACAACCATCACTTCACTGCGGAACGTATCAGCGCGTCCGTAGTACCTTCAACATACACAGGGCTAACTGTTATTCGACGTAAAGTGCAGCAGTACAAAATACAAAACACCCATTTCTAACAGTATTTAAACACTACGCCTAGGACGGTGGCGGATCTAAGGGCGTGGGAAGTTTTTTGTGCCAAAATTTACGTACGTGGGTGTTTGGTATATCAGGATAAGACTGCTTGCAATCATCTTGGTGTGGCATGTGGAAACGAGGGTTTCGGAAGTAAATACTGCCCCAATCTTCAGAACTTTAACAGTGAAGATGGGGGTAGCATATTCGTCCGAAACCTTGCTACCCATCGACCAGACTATACGGTGTCAAAATTCACAAGGCTACGTACGCATGTTAACCCACCGTCATATGTAAATGTCACAGTTAAAGACAGTGATTTTGATTAATACATTTCATCGGGACGCAACGCCTTGTGAATGACGCCTATTGACGATATCACACGTCATCCAATCCAACAAGTCGTCAGACGTAGTACTAAGACCAGCCGAAATCTCACATTGTACTTTGTGACAGTTTTTTTTTGTGTTCCAGTTCACCAGCCTCTCAACAATCTGCTGGTGCCTGCCGTCCAGAGATCAAAGCGTCGAACCGAACACAAACGCCACGGATCCAAAGCTCATAGCCGTCATTCTGCAGAATCCGTTCTCAAATAAAGGTTTCAGCGTCAGTGACGTTCAAAGCCGGCATCTCAAATGGTTCTACAGCTGGCTGCAATCTCTAAGCTCAGCAGAGTCTCAGACTGCAAGTGACGTCACAGACAATGGGGCAACTGGAGGAGGAGGGGGGGGAGGAGGACCTTTAAACTCATTATTCGGCGGTCAAAATTCTTACGCATACCCATTCCCTTTCAGGAGATGACCCTACTCAGAACGTATCGGCGGCTGTTTACGCAGGAGTAAAGGCGCCACAGCATGAACCCTATTCCTCGCATCCATTCAGAAACGAGACTAAGAATATATGGAGATATGCCTCCATTCCACCATAGCTTCATGGAATGGAGCTTAGTTAAGAAATCCTGTGAATCACAACTGATATCTAACTTATGCCATTCGACCCGAGTACCAAATATATACAAAAAAAAAAAGAAAGAAACATTGTCTTCAATTTTCTGCTTAAGCAAACTCAAATTTAAGCGTCAAGTCAAATTATTCATGGCTGTCGATATGGAACATTAGTCACGGCCATTTACCAACCATCTGTAAAACTGATCTATCATGAAGCCTCAAATGGATAAGAGGAAATAATTTACCTAGGAATATCACAAAAAATTAATCATTATTTAAAAAATTTTGTATGTGTGACTCTTCGTCGATTTAACCCATTGATAAAAGACACACAAGCACCCAATAAATAAAGTTACTTCAACAGAATTTCACGTTATTCGTGCAGTACGTATTCTTACAATTAGTACTTCAACCAACCCATGCAATTAATAAAAGTTAATAGAATTTTAATATTTTAATCTGTCCAATAATGGCGACGTTATACCTAAATTAGCTGGTGACCTTGTACCCCTTTGTTGTGAATAACTCCCTGATTATGGCACCTCGATGCCGAAACATGTAGCAGTCTTACACTTGTTTATGGGTGAACTCAAGTTCGTAAGTTGGTTCATGTATTATTTATTTCGTCGGAATTTCCGCGTTATGGCGCCTTGAGGTAAAATGAATGAAAGAAACAGAGCAACAAAATTTTGTCTACTGTCGAACACACATTTGTCTGGACCATCTCAACGAGCCATACTAAAATTCATAATAGTGTCTATTATTATGCTTTTTAAATATAAGTAAATTGATAACACAATGGAATGACGTTTCTATCGACGTTTCAGAGGATCCCTCTGCCCACATCATTAAGATGTGTAACACGAATCATCTACCCTGATGATTGAGGGAGAGGAATCCCCTGAAAAATCAGTACACTACTACCAGACTATATGGCGTCACTTACTAACAATTTTAAATATGACCCAGCACTACAGCGCTATACAGGGTCCTTTTAAAAACATTTTCATTGTCAAGTTATACGGCAAACTTTCCTCAATTGTAAC
The DNA here is from genome assembly GCA_013340265.1 of Coptotermes formosanus. Taxonomy (NCBI): domain Eukaryota; kingdom Metazoa; phylum Arthropoda; class Insecta; order Blattodea; family Rhinotermitidae; genus Coptotermes; species Coptotermes formosanus. Next base: position 590,342 of record BLKM01000115.1, read on the forward strand.
TTGCACACAAGGTAGAAATAAAGTGTGAACCGTATCGTGAATAGTAACTGGAGGATACAGGAGCGTGCCGTGGCCTGTTTAAATGTACCGTCACAACACTTGCACAGTGAATTCTAAAAGGTTTTGACGATGCTGTATAACATTGTGTGATGATAGGTTTATGGACTTTATCCATCGTCCGAACAATAAAATACTAAAATATTAAAATAACGGATTTTAATTTTAACTACTGATTTTAATATTTTACTTTTCGGACGATGGATAAAGTCCATAAACCCATCGCCACCCTTGCACAGTACTTTTACTGAGCGTCTATACGATATGCAACCTGACATGTTATTGATTTCGTCTGTATGACGACAGTTATAAAGGGCTCAGAACTGACCTTTCCCTAATATGAGATAAGAAGGGTACTTGAGTGATACGCAAGCAATCGGGAACGGACCAGGGGTTTAATAACATAGAACGGGTGCATAAGCGGCACAAGTGCCACAAGTGACAGCCGTATATTTGTTGTCATTATTACGAACTTATTATTACGAATCCTTCGAAAGGGTGGAAAATTCAAATATTTGGGAGCAACTCTAATGAATCGAAACTCCATCCACGAAGAAATTAAGAGCAGATTGAAGTCGGGGAATGCTTGCTATCATTCGGTGCAGAATCTTTTGTCTTCCAGGTTGCTATCCAAAACATAAAGATTAGGGTACACAGAACTATAATTTTACCTGTTGTTTTGTATGGGTGTGAAACTTCGTCTCTCACACTGAGGGAAGAACAAAGACTGATGGTGTTCGAGAATAGGGTGCTGAGGAGGATATTTGGGCCTAAGAGGGACGAGACGACAGGGGAGTGGAGAAGACTACATATCGAGGAACTTAATGACCTGTACTCATCACCAAATATTATTCGGGTAATCAAATCGAGAAGAATGAGATGGGCGGGGAATGTAGCACGTATGGGGGTAAAGGGAGGTGCATACAGGATTTTGGTGGGGAGACCTGAGGGAAGGCGACCACTTGGGAGACTCAGGCGTAGATGGGAGGATAATATTAAAATGGATCTTCAAGAAGTGGGATGGGGCATGGACTGGATCGAGCTGGCTCAGGATAGGGACAGGTGGCGGGCTCTTATGAATGCGGTAATGAACCTCCGGGTTCCACAAAATGAGGGTAATTTCTTGACTAGCTGAGAAATTGTTAGCTTCTCAAGAAGGCCTCTGCTCCATGGAGTCAATTAAGAACTTCATGAGAGACAGATCTAGGGGTCTAGTGACATGGTCCTTGAAGATAAAAGCACTATGTTCCTTCGAAACGTCGCGGGTCCAATTACCCAGCGACGCAGCGTTGCATCCCAGAAGAGAGCAGGAGAATTCATTACATATGTCTGGTTTTCTGAAAGTGCTGCCGACAGCAAAGTGGGGCGTGCAAATTGGAGGTAAGAGGTGGCCCACATTGCTACGAACACATCTGATATTTTCACGAATTAAACTGCTGCGTTTTAACAGGCTCTGTGACATTTAACCTTTTAAAGCCTAGCGGTAACTTTACATACGACCAGGTTTAACATTAAAAAACTCTACGTGGTGCCCACATTGCGTTTATGTGTTTTGTACGGATCTCAGAACAAACAGGAACTTTTGCCGTATAAAACATTAAGAGATTGGTTTTTATAACCGAAGTGGAGAGTGTTTACAGCGCGGTACGCACTGAGTCCTTATACAAAACAGACACGCTTCGGATTTAAAGGGTTAAGGGGAAAACTTGAATTGTTTGCTGCCGAATATCCGGAGTGTCCGCGTCAACATAACGAGTAGATTACAAACTGGACAACCGTGGAATCGGGTTTCGATTCCCCGTCGGTACGGTGCTGTTTATATTCTCTACAGTGTTCAAAACCGTTCTAGGGCCCGCCTACCTTCCTACACACTGCACAAGAAACATAACTTCCTCGGGAATAAAGTGACAAGGGCGTGAGGACGACCACTCACCTAGCCCACACGTAATACCACGATGAAGAATGCATGGAGCTGTACTTCCATTCAATCTTACATCTTCATGAGTTTGAGCTTGATTAGTCACTAGGACAACTTTAAGACCTGTTACTGACTTAACTGCACATTACACATTTCAGAAGACTGCTAAAGGGAGAAACAGAAACTGCTTCTGCAGGGAGTCTCTTCGTACTTCCGTCTCACGCTGGCTTGATTTTTCAGTTTATTATATGCATAAACGTGCGAATAATTATAAACAACAATAATAAATTGAAAAACATCGCACACGACTTTTCTCGTATTTAACCCTTTAAAGACAAAGCCTATCTGTTTTATATAAGGACTCAGCGCGTACCGCGCTGTAAACACTCTCCACTTCGGTTATAAAAACCAGTCTCTTAATGTTTTATAAGGCAAAAGTTGCTGTTTGTTCTGAGATCCGTACAAAACACATACACGCAATGTGGGCACCACGTAGAATTTTTTAATGTTAAACCTGGCGGTACGTAAAGTTACCGCTAGGCTTTAAAAGTTCAACACACAAATATATTTCAAGTACAAATTAGTTATTGTAATAAACTCCACTAACAAGAGGACAGAAATGTAGTCATTAATTCTAAAATTAATTGTAGAAATATTAACATCCGATTGATAAATGGGCATTACTGTAACCAGAATGTGTACAGCATAGCGACAGGATTTTATCTGACAATTGCCGTTAGTCACTTCCTGTCACTTCGCTTAACTTATAAAACCTCAACGTGCAAACAACAGTGTGTCTTTTACATGTGACGCGTCCCTGCGAGTCGAAGGAAAACATTTACATTACCTCCTTTAAATATTGTGAGTAATCGCCTAACTGGTGAAATGCGTTGAACCAAAACTTGCGAAGGCCGACTCTCGGCAAATTGGATTTACGGCCAACGCTACGCTCTCGCCCGTCCAGCAAAATATTCTAAGTGAGAAGTCTTGCTGGCTGTCAGGTAAAATTTTGCCCTAGTAGCGTAACGCGTCATAACAATTCTGGCGTTTACATTTGATTTTCTTTTATTGTAAAACATAAGGCTTAAAAGGAAAAATATATTGAGCGCATTTACAATTTTGGCGCCGCTTTGTTTCCAAAAATATTTGTCTTCGGCAAATATTGGGTGACACAGACCCGAGATGCAGGCAGAAAAAAAAAAGGCTGGTCACCATACAGGGTGTTCGTTTTTTAGATTTGACTTTCGGCTCTGATTATAGAGATTACTGCATCTTGGGATGTGAAGCACCCACACACACCCACGAGACTATACGTCACACTGCAAATACACTAAAATTCATGTTCAAAGTGTCATTATGTATTCTAAGAATACATACGAAATACACAGAACTTTAACATTACATGAGAGAATGTCCCACGACATGGAGCTAAGGCTGTGATTACGACATGCGTCACGCAATGTTGTGTAATAAAACTGTGGGTAGACCATGCGGGTAGAAAGGGGGTGGAAACAACAGTTATTGTGTCATGCACAATGCAATTATTCATTGCAGACTACAGTCTGTACACAAAGTATGTTGTAACATAACCTATACGACATATCGGTGTCTATTTTGTGGCCGTCTTTAAAAAAATCATGTAACACGTATCATATTTGACTAAATTCTAAAAGGTTTTGACAACGGTGTATAATATTGTGTGGTGATGGGTTTTTGGGCTTTATCCATCGTCCGAAGGGTAAAATATTAAAAAATTAAAATCACAGCGTTTCGGAAGCTGGCTCTGCCTCCGTCTTCAGGTGAATGGAGGGGGAGAAGAGAAGGGCACCTACTCTTTTAGGCCCCTTAGACAGAGCTAGGTGTTCTTCTCTTCTCCCCCTCCATTCACCTGAGGACGGAAGCAGAGCCAGCTTCCGAAACGCCGTGATTTTAATTTTTTAATATTTTTAATATTTTACTCTTCGGACGCTGGATAAAGTCCATAAACCTGTCACCACGCAGTATGTCACTGCATTACATACACAAACGCCCAGTACCTTGCCCAGCTGCTGTCCTACACCCTTCAGTCATATTTCGTAATATTTTAGCTATGCGTAAGGGACTGTTATGTCGTAGTCCCAGATGTTGGCGGGTAATTCTGAACGTATTAGCCGAGCGGTTTGCTTATAATTCAGGAAACGCTCAGATGGCATAAATGCCAGTCGTGGGTTGGCAACCACAAAGAGCAGTTACTCACTACAGAATATAAGAAGTTTTATTGACATATACGTAACTAACTCCATGGAGCAGAGGCCTTCTTGAGAAGCTAACAGTTTCTCAGCTAGTCAAGAAATTACCCGCATTTTATGGAACCCCAAGGTTCATTACCGCATTCACAACAGCCCGCCACCTGTCCCTATTCTGAGCCAGCTCAATCCAGTCCATGCCCCATCCGACTTCTTGAAGATTCATTTTAATATTACCCTCCCATCTACGCATGGGTCTCCCAAGTGGTCGCCTTCGCTCAGGTCTCCCCACCAAAGTCCTGTATGCACCTCTCTTTTCCCCCATACGTGCTACACTCCCCGCCCATCTCATTCTTCTCGATTTGATCACCCGAATAATATTTGGTGATGAGTACAGGTCATTAAGTTCCTCGTTATGTAGTCTTCTCCACTCCCCTGTCGCCTCGTCCCTCTTAGGCCCAAATATCCTCCTCAGCACCCTATTCTCGAATACCCTCAGTCTTTGTTCCTCCCTTAGTGTGAGAGACCAAGTTTCACACCCATACAAATCAACAGGTAAAATTATAGTTCTGTATACCCTAATCTTTGTGTTTTTGGATAGCAACCTGGAACACTATATATATATACATATATATATATATATATATGAAAATTGTACAGACTGATCAGACGTTCGTCTGATCAGTCCTCTCTATCCAAGCACCCAGTCACAATTGCCTGGTTACAGGGTGAAAACTGACACATAACATTCTCATATTCTACCCTCCAGTTTCACAGGACGGAATTCCAGTCATTTCAAAGGCACAGAAAACAGGAACAGCAGGGTTTTGTCTTTAAGGGACGAAGGAAAGGAAACTAATTTAGGTTCTGAGGAACATAACTGGCCAGACTCTACCCCAAATTTTAATCAGGTGTTGACCTTTGAAATGTCTTTAGAAAGGTTTGAGGGAAGGAACACTGTAATGTACATAGTGAAGTGCGTCATCATGACAGTTACCCACACTCGAACCCCCAATTTGACGATCTTCCCTTATTGATTAACAGCGATGGCTAATACAACTTACATGATGACGTCGTTCATATCCGGAGACCGTTTCGTTTATCTGCACCACGAGAATAAGGCACATCGAGGTGACAAGGCGCCCTCTTAAGGCGGATTCCCCATCTACTTGCGCGCCTCTCATATATGTGTTATTTTCTGCAATTTATCTCATTAGTTGCCACGGCAACAAGGAAGAAGACTCTTTTCACTAGCAAATTTGACTGGACTGTAAGTGAGCAACTCATAAAGTGCTAGATTTGGAGCACGGCTTTGTATGGTACCGGAACATGGACACTTCGGAAAGTAGAGCAGAAATACCTGGACAGTTTTGAAATGTGGTTCCGGAGGAGAAGGGAGATCAGTTGCACAGAGTGTGTGAAAAATGAAGAAGTATTACATAGAGTTAAGGAGGAAAGGAATATCGTACATACAATAAAAGAAGGAAGGCTAACTGCATTGGTCACATCTTGCGTAGGAACTGTCTTTAGAAAACATTATTGAACGAAAAATAAAAGGACAGAAGTGAAGGGAAGACGAGGAAGAAAACGTAAGCAGCTATTGAATAATCTTAAGGAAAAGAGAGGATACTGTAAATTGCAAGAGGAAGCACTAGATCGCACTCTGTGGAGAACTCGCTTTTAAAGAGGCTACGGACCTGTCGTAAGACAGACTGCGGAATGAACGAATCTCATTAGCACAGACATAAATTGGACGTTGCGAATGCCATCAACGTTTCACTTTGGCCGTGATTAAACCCAGGACTGATTTGAATGAAAAGTATGTGACAATGCGCAGACTTTAAGCCACTGGGTATTACCTGTTGAGATTTTAGAAGACCTCTGCCAGACTTTAAATTCAAAGCGGTGAAATCACGGACTGTAATGTTCTGGGTGACGACACCCTGTAGCCTAGTTAGGTGGCTGTAGATGAGTTGGCGGAAACTGCTGGCTGTAACTTTACTTTAGATAGAAGCAAAATAATCGCACACTACAGTTCTTCGACAATGGTGTCACATGCGAGATACCACTGATGTGTTTTGGACTACTTCCACTGTCCTGATCACACAAACACGACGTTTCGAAAGCGGCCTGCTTTTGTCTTCAGGATAATGGAAATAGTCCAAAAACACATAAATCACACCTTACAGAAGTAAAATAATTTTCCAGAATTATTGTAACCACATACGGGACTAGAGTGTCTTAACTGAAAAAGAACAACGTGATATAAAGAACATCCTGTGTAATACAGCACATGTTTATCAAACAGCAGGTAGGCAAGAATTAAAAATTCGAAAGTAGCAAAACAATAGACTTTTACTGTGACAGACAGACAGATATACACGTACAAGGCACTGAGTGGGTCAGTAACAGCGTGATGGCATGAATACGTAACGCACAAAAAACAACAGTGTTAGTTTGCCTTCTGTTAAAGTCTACAGCGACTGAATATTAAAACCACTGCCGCAGAATTCACGGTACAAAGCCCGTCATACCGGTAACTGCCCTAACAATACATGCCATATGGAAAAGGGCCTTAACCATTTCAAGAGCCATAAAACTTGTCTGTTCTTACACCGACTGTCATCAAGACTGAGGCACTACGAACCACCGAAACGTCGTTAGCTATTTACCAGTCGACACTGAGTAACATTCCAGAAGACTTGAATCGTCATCGGCACCGCTGTACGACTCTCTTTAAGATCGCACCATCAAAATCATCAAAATCATCAATGCAGCAGCTCACAATTCAGTCTCTGCTTCTCGCAAAACACATCACGTCTCTGTCACGTGATCACGTGGGCCAATAGGACTCAGCACTGCGAATCACTTGTCTTTCAGACGACATCCGAAAATGCGCAAGACTGGGAATGCTGCAAAGATCTAGATGCAAGACTTTGCATGCACAAACAGCGTCACTGCATAATTGATAGTAAAAAGCACGCGTAACCTTACATATGCAAGGTTCTCTGCCGACCATGAAGAAAAGTTGCCGGGTCACTGCACGTTAGACTGTAAAAATAAACCTATACAAAATTACATTTGCCTCCCTACCATTACAAAAAACTGCTTGTTCATTGTACGGTGCACTGTCATAACAAACCGTCACAATGCCAAGTGTGCGCGCCTAGAACACCAGGGCATGCAGCGCCATGCGTGTTTCATCATAGGGGGAAATCGTGGCATTACTTACATAATATCTCCAGCATGACAAAACGTGACTGGATTATAAAACGAAACAGTGACAATGCTTCTTTTCGAAAGTGGCTATCTTGACACAAACCTGTACAGATCTTTGAAAATCAGACAGTAGCGTAAAGTGTTTAAACAAGGAGGGGACTGGAACAGACAAAAAATAATTTTCTTTTGTGTAGAGCCTAACTGCATGCAGCAGAGTCTGCAACAATCAGCTAATCGTGCAGGCAGAAGGTCTATAGGGTTTAACGTTTAATAAGGTGTGTAAAAACTGTCCAAAAATCTGGGCGCAACCTCAAAATTCCAGACGCCAGGAGGGTCACATGAAGCAATTCCACACACAAGGTGCACAAATATTTGGCGCCACTGTAAGAAATTTATTCGCCCGGGTGACCTGGCGCCCGGAACTTGCGCATCCCTGCTTTTAAATATAAAAAACTGACAAATATGAAATGAAAGAAGGACGGACAAGATTACACAACAGCTTCGCTGTTCAGTTAGTCCCGTAAGGGTAGTTACTTCGACACGGTTGAAATGACAGCGTTAAGCAACATGTACTGACAGGAATATAAATGCATACAAAAGTTTGCTAAGGAAACCTAATGGATAAATACTGCTTGGGAGTTCGAAATGTACATTTAAAAATACACCTAAGGTTGTAGCTGTATAAACTTATCGCAGCGATAAATTCTAAAAGGTTTTGACGATGGTGGATAATATTGTGTGGTGATGGGTTTATGGACTTTATCCATCGTCCGACGAGTAAAA